>QLTV01001007.1:1231179-1338642 GCA_003457575.1 Thermophis baileyi
CTTCAAATTCATCCTTTTTGTGTTTTTGTTTTTGAGCCATAACTCCCTTTTCTTAATTTTTATCTTTCATCTCTAAATGCCCTTAGTTTCTAATCTCTTTTACCTTATCAAATCCCCCCTTCACCTTTATTACTCTATTTTTCACATTTTAACTCATCTTCAATATTTAAACAAAATCTAACCTTTTTGCTACACATCCTTCCATTGTCTAGTAACACTACCAACTTCCCAATATACAAAAAACCACTAATTATCAAAAATCTCTTCAACATAAAATCAAATTTATGAATTATATAATTCTTATATATAACCTTTGAAGTTAGTAATTATACAAATTTTTTAACATTCCAACAATTTCTCCTACTGTCTCAAAATTTAATTTTAACTTTTTATAATATATATCATCATATATCAATCTTATATAAAAACCTTATATCATACACCATTAATAATGTTAATACAATTGTATCTATTAACATATGTCTTTTTATCCCTCTTTCCATTACAAATCTTGTAAAAAAAACCTTTTAAAATAATATTTATACAAATTTTATAACATTCCAACAGTTGCACCTTACTTTAATATACCTTACTTCCCTTCTTCCTTTCTAAATTCATCCCTTTTATATCAACATCAAAATTTAATTTTCATTTATCATAATATATATCATCACATACCAATCTTACATTAAAGAAAACCTTATACCATAATTGATTATACACAATAACATTGATACAAATAAACCTATTAACATATGTCTTATTACCCCTCTTCCTTTCTATTAGCCTCCCCCTCTTCATCCATACTCTTTCGATGTGGGTTTTCCCTTCTCCTCCCCTTCTCTTAACTTCTTCTTTTTCTTTCTTTTATTTTTATACACATAAATTCTTTTTTCTGAATTCCTTTACTTCCTTTTAAATATATTGTTTGCTTAAATCTCCTCACAATTTCTCCTCTTCTCTTCTCCCTATTACTCCCTCTGTCTTTTAATTGGTTCTTCTGAGCATAATGCTCCCCCCTTCTGCTTTTTTCTTGTCACTCTAAATCCCAGTGGAATCATCTATTTGTTTTTTATTTTCAATTTCTTTGTCCTCAGTCAGTTCCAAGGTCTTCTTTTAAACAAAGTCACTCCCCAGCTGCCAAACAGTCTTTTCCCCCTCTTTCTTTGTCTGTCCGCAAACTGTTACAATATTTTCTTTCAACCAGCAGATGGCGTTACAGGACTCCCAGTATAACAAACCAATTATTTTGACAAGATTCTCCAAAATACTTTACATCCACATATGAGATAATTTCTTCAAATTCAGTATTCTTTTTCAACTTTCTTTAATTTTCCCCAAGTCCAATTGCAAAGACTTCAACAATCTTCTTGGGCTTTAGTCTCCATTTATCCAACCTCTCTATGGTATTCCCGAATGCTAGATAGCCGCTGGTTTCCGCTCTGGGCTCTTTCACTGTCTCATGTTAAATCTTCTTTTATCTTTAAATTGGCCAGTCACTCACCCGACTCCAGCACTTTACTTCCACTCCGCTCCTGCACAAACGCTTAGATCTTCTTACTCAGGCGATCAACAATCTCTTCACTTCAATCTTTCAGTTGTGGCCGTCTCAGCTAATGGCGGCTTCAGTCGCCTCTTCACAGCTGCCGGTCGAGAGGCTGGTGCCGGCTTCCTGGGGGGTTTGCAAATCCCCCCAGACCACCGACCAGTGCCTCTCTTCTTCACCCCCCCTCCAGGGGGGCTCCAGCTCGGTTCCGGTGGATCCGGGCCCCTGAACAACTGGAAGTTCGGCGTTTCCCACGGAGAGCCCGAGGGAAGCGTCGTGGCGCTGAGACGTTGGCCACGCCCTCCTACTACCAGTTCTGTGGGCGTGGCTTGGGCGTGGTGTGGGCGTGGCAGGGGAAGGATACTGCAAAATCTCCATTCCCACCCCACTCCAGGGGAAGGATATTGCAAAATCCCCATTCCCTCCCCACTCCAGGGGAAGGATACTACAAAATTCCCATTCCCTCCCCACTCCAGGGGAAGGATACTGCAAAATCCCCATTCCCTCCCCACTCCAGGGGAAGGATATTGCAAAATCTCCATTCCCACCCCACTCTGGGGCCAGCCAGAGGTGGTATTTGCCGGTTCTCCGAACTACTCAAAATTTCCGCTACCGGTTCTCCGAACTACTCAAAATTTCCGCTACCGGTTCTCCAGAACCTGTCAGACCCTGCTGGATTTCACCCCTACCCCTCGGGCTTCATATTCTTAAGTAGGACTGGTTCAGATCCCTGCAGTTATGAAGTTCCCTGAAGGGGCCTTTGGTCCACTTGCTGTCTGAGCCTCATCTACCTTAGAGATTGCTCTGAAAGGGGATGTGGGGGAACCATCATACACAGTGCTTGAAGCTGTTTAAGGATAACACAACAAACAAAGTGTTATAGAATTGAAGCAGAGAAGTACGGTAGCCTGCTTACTCAGCACTAGCAGTTACTTTATTTTTGAAACCAGCTTTGAGGGGTCTTTGGTGCTGTCGGAGCTTGGTTTCATTACCCAACTTAGGTAGCATTATCAGCAGTAGTCTAACATCACTAGCACTGATGATGTTACCTAGTTTGAGTAATGAAATGTCTGCAAGAAAATAATGAAGCTCAGAAAGCACTGAGGACCCCTCATTTCAGCCCTGAGCTACAGATGTTCTCCTTTATTGACACCAACTTTGGTTGGTGCAAGTTTGCATGAGCCTTAGGGCTATTATGGAAGATTTCTGAACACAACCTTTGCAAACACTCTTCCAATTATTCATTTGGTTTTTAAAAAATACTTTAAACAACAGTGGTTGAGTAGCACAGAGTGTGCTAAAGAGCTTTTTCAGAGTGGCAATAAGAACATGTGTTGGACAGATTGTACTCTAAACACCAGCCACTTCCCCAATCTGGTGCTTTCCAGATGCAGTTGGATTCCTTCACAGACTGCTATCATGCAGGCTGCAAAATATGGGAAATAAATCTTCCGTACCTGGAAGGCACCATGTTGGGAAAATCTAACAAATGTAATAGAAATTAATCTAATGTAGTTTTTTCATGAGACAGTGATGCAAGAACAAAATATATTTTAATTATTTGGTTCCTCTCACAGGTCGTGTAATTGCGCCCAAGAAAACTCGTGTGATCCAGCAACAGAAAGTGAAAAAGGTGTGCTGTCTCTCATTCTTAGCCCTTTGTCCACCAATAATTGCCTTCGATGGCACAGAGTTTGTTTTTACTACAAATCTATGAATGTGACATAATTTATATTTGTATCCTTTTCTGAACTTGAATAGCTTAGCCAGTTATCTATGGTCTGGTAACAACTGCACAAGTGTAGCTCTGGAAGAGGGTTCAAAACTTGTGGTGCATACAAAATTTGGCTGCAGAATTTTTAATTAGACAGCTGACTATGAAGATGTCTTGTCTAAATTATAGAACTTCATTAAATGTCTTTTTGTTTGTCAATAAAATTTAAAGGGCTGGTGCAGTTTTTCAGATCCCATATGGGTACTGAAAAGGAGTACTGTATCTACTCCCATAGTAACTTGCATACATGTTAAAAACATGCTGGTGCTCCTGGTAGGTGCAGTCTAGTCTTTTACTATATAGGTACCAGAAGCCAAACGGCATCTTTTGTCTGGCCTCTATTCAAAATCATACTTCGCAACTCCAGCAAATACAAAGATATTGCTATTGTGTAATATCCAAGGTCAGCTGTATGAAGAACTCTCACTTTGCCTAATGGCAGAGCTGGATTTGATGATGTGTGAAGGGTTTTTCCATTCAAGTACATTGTCTACAAAACTTCCTTCCCAGGGTGCTTTCCTTGTCTTAAATTTTTGATGTTAGGAAAACCTTTTTCAAAAATCCTTGGAAATATAAGTATTTTTGGATTCAGGTTGCTGTTTTCCTTTTTGTTTAATGTTACTCTATGCTGATTTAATGTGTATTTTATGAAGTACAACCAAATAACACAAAAAGATCCTGCTTCTTAAGGAGTTGAGAAATACCTTTGTTCATAAATCTAGCAAGACACTTGAATATATATAACATTTATTGCTTAATTGTTATGAGTTACCTAACTCTCCCCTCTTTGGAAGAGCTTTATGGCTCCCGCTGCCTTAAGAAAGTTCAAAGCATTCTTAAAGATCCATCTCATCCTGGGCACTCTTTTTTTGAACTATTACCATCTGGCAGACGGTACAGGATAATAAAAACAAGGACAAATAGGCTGAAAAACAGCTTCTATCCCAGGGCAATAACCATATTGAATTCTACGGTATAGTGCAATATCGGGTTTTCAATTTCAATTATACAGAATGTAAAGGATGTATGTTTGTGTTTTTATTTTTTTAGTTATAATGTACACTGAAGACGGCATTTAATTTCGTTGTACCATGTGCAATGACAATAAAGTAAAGTAAAAAAAAAAGTTAAAAAAAAAGTAAATTGTCATTCTATAAACTGGGCCTTTCTCTCTTCCTCTCTCTGCAGAATCTGGAGGTTACCATCCGTAAGAAAATTGAGCATGAGGTGGTAATGAAGGCCAGCACTAAGTTAGCCAAGAAACTTAGTTTGTTGAAGGCCCCCAAAGTGGAAACAAAGAAAGATCCAGGCCACTCTAGCAAGTCTTAACAATGTTTCATGGACTGAAATTGGTGATTGTGGCCTGCAATACATTTCAGTTTGACTGTGTCCATGGTATCTGTGATTTTGTTGGGTGATCATCTAGTGCAGGGGTGTCAAACTCAAGGATCCAGCCCGCGGGGTGCTTAAATCCGGCCCACAAGGCCGGCCTGGAAATATGAAAGGACCAGTGCGCTATGCCTCTGCCGGCTAAAATGGGCTGTGTTTTCGGCCGGCAGAGTGCTGCAGGAGGCATGGAGGGTGAAAACAGGGCACAGCGGGCCGTGCGCGGCTCCCCCATGCCCCATTTTGGCTGGCAGGGTGCTGCAGGCAGCGTCCGTCCCATCTCCCACCCGCCAGCCCGCAGAGGAGAACTACATTGCTAATCCGGCCCTCAAAGAAATCCAGTTTGACACCCCTGATCTAGTGTGCTACATGTTTCAGTTGGCAGAGACAAAGAGTTTTCTTCTACATAAGAATCCACCTGGTTAGTTCCTTGCCTGATACTGGATTGTGGACTAATACAATAGGTATTAGATTGCTTTCAAACTTGACTTACTCTAGTTTCAAGTTTTCCTCCTTTGTTTTGGGGTTTATGATTTCAGTGAAAATTACTTTATTTTCATTCTAGTGTGACCTGGGCCAGATTTGCTACTGGCTTAATCGTGTTAGACCAGAAAGGAGGATCTCATATGAGTATCCAGTGGGGTAGCATAATAACTCCTGAGTTCTTACCTGATGATTATATGTTGATAATCTGCTGTAGTTTAGGGCTAGGGCAGCATGTTTCTAATTGGCCCTTGGTCATGTGGCACTAGGAAGAATGATGTTCACACCAAAGAAGGGCCACTAGATTCCATTTCCCTGCTGGAAATGAAACTCTGACCTATCCATATGATCTAAATTCTGCAAAATGGAGGTTTAGGTTCATTCAGATTGTCTTACAGGTATTTAGAATTGACATATGGGCTATTATAGAACCACCAAATTTAGTGTGTTTACATCAGGCATGCATTCGCATCTCTGTGTTCAGTTTTGAACATAGGAGCAGAAATGGCAATCTTGAGCTTATTGTTCTCAATTGTGTGAACGTTATCCCTTCTGGAAAGTAGCTTGGCTTATTGTCAGCTCTCTTCTCTCTGCTTTCACCTGTTGCCGTCTGATCACTATACCATACGCGTGATGCTTTTCTGCTTGCTGATTCTTGTCCTATTTATCTCATCCCACATCTGCTTATTGTAGTTGAGCCCTCCTGCCCCCACAAATTGCATAGATAGCTTTAATAAACTACAGTGAGGTCGAAATGATGACATGTGTGCACTGGCATCATCCTGCAGTTGCCCACATTTTACACTTGTGTCACATTGTCTGAGGCAAGTAACAAATTGTGATTTTGATATGATATCGTTAGCATTACACACTTCTCATTCTTTGCCACCTCCCTGCAGATATCCAAATTAGTTCAACAGTGCAAGCTGTTAATCTTTCAGTGTATTTTACCACACTTTAAAGTACTCTAGAGAATAACCGAGAACTATGGTGTCTTTTCTAATCAGCAATCTACCCCTCTCCTTTTTAAAGAAGTTTAATTGCTGCAAATGTTTGCTTATAAGTAAACTTTGCCTTTGTGTTAAAAAAGTAATCTAGGAAGTACATTCTTAATTAGGTAAATATATTTAAACTCTATTGTCGGTTATTCTGTCCTTTGGTTAATTACATGCTTACCAAATTAAAAGATTATTTAAAGAATGTATAAATCTCCTAAAGTGAGTAGAATAGAATATTTTTATCATGGTCACTGACCAAAATAAAAACACTTTATGCAACAAAAACACATTAAAAATAAAGTAAAAACAGAACAAGATAAAATATTACAATTGGTACTAGGCTATAAAGTCTGCCTAATATAAGTAGTATAATAAATTTTAGTTACATTCAAGGAGATTGAGTCTAAAAGATCAAAATTTCCCGGGTGTTTAAAATGATGTATAAATCTCCTGCAATATTCTGCTTGTGCACTTTCTGGATATTAGCCATTGCAGGCAATAGTGTGCTGGATTAAAAAAAAAAAGGTTTTTTTGTTTACTGAGCAAATAGGACATGAGCAAAACTGAAATATTTTAAAGCTCTACTGAAGAGCAATGCTTCATTCCACAGGACTGTGTTTGCAATGTGCTTGAAGGGCAAAATTATTCCAAGAACAAACCCCCCCCCCCTCCATCTTCCTTTAGATTAAAGTTTGGAGTGGAGGAAAAAAGCAGAATTTATCAATGTGTCTCAGTCCTTTGGAACTGCTACTTGATATCTTGGCAGCATCCCCATTCTAGTTTGGCTCCTGTCTTCTGAAGAGTTTCCTCGTTGTTGTTTTTAAAAATAAAGATGGGCTTGGGTATAAGTATGTCCCCTTTCTCTCCCCTCTCCCAATAAAGAAACAAGGGGGAAAAAGATGAAGGAATGGGGGATGTTTCTTGAATACAGGATTTTGGAAAAGTGGAGGAAGGGTACAGAAAACCTGGAAATGGCATGGGGGAATGGAATGGCATGATTATACCTCTTCACAGAAACACTAAGCACTCCAATTTTATTTGCCAACTCTTCATTTGCATACTATAAGCAATCCTGCAAGTTTTGTAAAACAAAAAAACACAAAAAATGCAGCAGAAATAGAATTTTGTGGCTGATGGTTGTAATGCTTGGGGTTTTTATATTGCCTTG
This sequence comes from Thermophis baileyi, assembly GCA_003457575.1. NCBI lineage: Eukaryota > Metazoa > Chordata > Lepidosauria > Squamata > Dipsadidae > Thermophis > Thermophis baileyi. The sequence continues at coordinate 1,238,535 of QLTV01001007.1, forward strand.
CATTTGAGGCTTGTGTCATAATAAAAAGTGGAGGGGATTATGAAATGAGAGAGGAAATAAAAAGAGAAAACCCACTTTTGGTCTGGAGATAATCAAGATTTTGTAATGGTCAAAATTTGTTCATCGTAGGAAAAGGAGTTTATATGTGATGGCGAATGTAGCACACCCAGTTTTTTCAAGGCATACAGCATCTTTACTGATCTGACCCTCTGCTGTTGCTTGGTGACAGTGGAAAACAGGATAAGAAAACACCCATCAAAAAAAAAAGTGCACGTGCAAAAAAAGAAATAGAACTATTTTTCTCTACTTTCGATTAACACAAGAGGGTGTCTGAATCTTTCTTCCAGATGGGACTTCCAAAATTGCCCCACCAATTTCATGTAGCCTGGTCAATTCCGTCAAGAAGAAAGGGACTCTGAGAAGCAGAAATGTTTTTGTACTTCAAAAATAATGTTTAGAGGCTAGCAGAAACCAGTTTCAAAGAGGACTGGAGCAGGAAAGTGTGTGAAAATTAACCTTCCCCATCTTGCTGACTAGGAAATTCTGGGAGTCCATATCTCCTAAAACGGTCAAGTTTGAAAAATACTGCTTTAAATCTTTTGGACAATGCTGGCTGGGAATTTTGGAAGCTGAAGTCCCAACACATCTGAAAAGTACTATTTGGGAAAGCTATTTCAATCACTATTTCACCAATATCTTAGTATCCTCAAGATGTTGGTGATGTGTCACTAAACCACTCTTAAAAAGAAAAGTTGTAGTTCAACGCATCTGACAAGCTGTAGGTTGAAGAGGCTAGTTTAGTGAGTAAAGCAGCACATAGATAGACACATGGGAAAATGGCTGCATCAAGATTTGCTTCTGGCAGTGCAGACTTATATTGAGTTCCTTCTGAACCTCCAATACAAGTCTATATAGCATACACTACATGTGCAATCCCCAAACTGGAATCAAAATTGCTTTGATAGGGGATTTTTTGGGATACGTATCTCTAATATTCTATGGCTTCAAAGATGGTAGTGAAAATGGATCCACTCATGTACTTTTGAAGAAAAGCAAAATTCTTTTCACTTCTCTGTCCTACAGTGGAAAATCAATACCTGAAATACAAACAAGTTCTTGCTGTAGTGTGTTTTGGAATGAATATCCTGTGCAGACAGTTCTTAACTAGATTTCTAAAAAAAATTGAGAAATAAATAGCTGAAGGCTGTCCAATTTAAATACAGGAGCAGATCTGGAGAAGCATTTCCTAGCAGGTCATTTTATTAGTTTGCGCCAGGATTTTCTACTTAATTTAGTAGCAATTGTCCAAGCTTTGGGGTAGTAGAGGTCCTTCGGAATGCCTAATCAAAATCTAAGGTTAAATCTGGATTTTTCTGCAGGGAAAAGTATAGCTTTTTACTCCCATAGGACAAGGGTCCCCAACCCCCGGGCTGCGGCCCACTACCAGGCCTTGAGCCCTTCTGGGTCACGGAAGTGGTGGGCGAGCGCACACACGCATCCCCACTTGCGCTCCGTTTGCATGAGCGGAACCATCCCCTCTTCCCCCCCCCCCCGCACTTGTGTGCAAGCCGAAAAGCTTGGGGAACTCTGCCATAGGGTATATAGGGATAAAAATTACCCCTTTGCTGTCATCTGATTGTACACCTGATTGGAAGAGCTATAGATAAGGAAGAGACTCAGACAGGGATGCAATGTAGGGCTACTTAAACTGTTAATTCAAATGTGTTTCTGTGTTAGGAATGAGTTAATAATCCCACTTTATGCAGTGACGGGCAGAACTAATAATTCTAAGGTGGCCCAAGAGAGAGAGAGAGACCAGACCTCAGCAGAACATCCTGCAAAGATAGATTAGGCATCTTCCTCTGCAAAAGGTTACTTTGAGATTACAAAATACCGTAATTTACTGTAGACTAGCAACACAATTTGGAAGTGATTGCCCTGCTGTCTGATGGCTGAATACTGCTCAGGTTTCATCAGTAATGGCCAGAAGAGGTCAGTGTTGGAGACAGAATACTGGATTTGCAGAGCATCATTCTGAAAGTGTGTACGCATTTTTAATGAAATGAAAGGGAAATAAGTAATTTTTCTTAAAATCATGTTACACATATTTGTCGGATGGACCAACAATTTATGGAGGCATGGGAGAATTTTTGGGCCCCCTTCTTCCTTCCTTAGGTCCCGCTGAAATAAAATCATTGGCAGGTTGGAAGAGGCTGTGTGGGCTATCAAGTCCAATTCTAGATACAGTTGGTAGTAGCTTTCCTGTAAAGTACCATAATTCGGTTCCTCTGTGTCCTGCACCTGAAACACCCAAGACTGAATTTCAATCTTCTTCTCTTTGACATCCCCTGTGTCCCCTTCAGTCTCCTCTTAATGTTAAACACTTTCAGTTTTTTCAATCTGTCTTCAAAGTAGTTTCTAGTCCTGTCAACTTTAATGTGTTTCTCTGAATCTGTTCCATGCAGGAGGGAACGAATTCTGTTTCTTTTCTTTTTTAATGAACAATCTCCTCATTAAGGCCAATGGGAAGACAGATCCTAGTCCCTTTCCCAGGGATATAGTTTTATTTCTCCACTGTTGGAAAGGGTGATGGGATGGACTTTCCTAGTGCTCTTCCATGAAAATAATTCTTCTCTGCTGCTAGGGCAGCAATTTTTTAGTTTATTGGAGCCAGCTGTAGCACTGAAATCTTACAAAGCAATCCTATTCAGGTCCAATTAAGAAATAAGTTCTACTGAGTTAACTGGGATGATCCTTGGGAAAATGTCTAAAGGGTTGCAACATCACCTCACCATTACTATTTTAAGTACATCAGGAAATCCCTCCAAAGGTTTCAGTTGTTTGAATCAAAGAAGATAGTTGGCAGTTTTCTTTTTTAGGCTGCTGTCATGTTTTCTTTCCATTTGTGGAAACCAAAGGGAAGCCTCTGTTCTCTGCAGGTCTGGTCTATCACCTATTCATAGGTTAATAAGATGTGTGGGCCTTTCCAGTTTGAGAGAGTACAATGGCACAGCAGTAAGCTTAGAATGGAAAATCCTTGGCTGACAAACAACTTCAAAAGGATTTATTTGAATGGGGAAAGAGGAAATAACATGGCAAATAATATGCAGAATGAGAAGTACTTGTTTGGTAAGGCAATTGCTCTGTATCAGGAGAAAGAAAACCCCCAAAATATGCCTTTGCAATGTGGATGGTGTTTATGGAAGAGTATGGGCAAGGTCACACATGTGAAAAAGGTTCTCTAAACATGACATCTTCATGCATCTACAGCTTTCAGTATAGCCACTTTTCTTATGCCTTCTGGTTTGGTTCTTATCATAGAATGAGAGCAATTTCAACAAATACAATTCAGCCTCGTACCAGCTTTAAAGTTTGCTCTTCTACTTTCATGTGTAGTTAAGGAGTTGGACTAGGACCATGGAGACCCAGGTTCAAATTCACTCTCAGCCACAGGCGGCCATAGGGTGAAAGGCAGGATATAAACCTAATAAAGAATTGGATGGATGGATGGATGGATGGATGGATGGATGGATGGATGGATGGATGGATGAATGATGGAAGAACTGGAAAGGATCTTGAAAACCATCTAATTCAACTCATTGCCAAGTGCAGGAATCTACTGCTTCAGCCTCCCTGACAGATGACCATTCAGCTTTCATTAAACACTTCCAGTGAAGAACAGACCACCATCTCCTCAAGCAGTCTGGTCCATTATTAAATTGCTCTAATAGTTAGAAAATCCTTCCTGCTGTCCAATCAAAATGTCTTCCTTTATAATTTAAACATCTTGTTTTCTAGAAAATGCTGGACAACCATGCCTCATCAAAATATTCTTGAATCTTAATAGTGTCCTCTGAAGATGTTTGCTATCCCCTTTATCTTTGAGTCATCTGAAAATCTGATAATCATATTTTCTAACCACTCAACCCCCATCACAAAATCATAGACTTAAATGGGGATACAATAACTATATCATCCCTGCATCTTATCGGGAGCTATACCTATAAATCTCAAGCCCGGTTGAGTCATGATTGTGAAAAGCTCAGGAGAGATCTGAACCAATTTTTCAGACAGTAAAAAAAGAAATCACACTTCTTACTCCTTCTCAAAGTTATTAAGACTATAGCAGTTGCTCCATTTAAAAAGAAAGAAGCCTCAAGAGAATCATGGCAGCAACTGATAGCAGCTGCTCATTTAAGGCGTCCTGCTATTTTCCGGAGCCTGGTAGCTCCATCTCATCTAAATAGTATCTTGTATCCGTCCTCTCGTATATCAAATGGTGTTTAGGAAGAACATTTTGCTACCTTGTATGCCCAGACACAGCACCCATTCCTAGATTTGGAGTTAGAAGTGACCTCTTTAACTGCATGGCCCCAAGTTTCATGTTCTGAAATCAAAAGTCTACTTTAAAAATATAAAACAAGGAAGGTTCCAGATTAGAATTATGCCTTAAGAAATTATATGCAGTAATTTGAACTGATGGACATCTGTGCAGCCTTCCTTATTCATGGCCATAGATAATTCCACCAAGATTCTGGAGGATTGAGACTTGACTATTATAATTCCAATCTATAAGAGAGGCAAAAAAAATGACTCTGGTAATTTTTTGCTGAGTTAAACCAGTAATACGTATACTAAACATCTGCTGGCTGAATTCCTAGATTGGCTTGATTCTGAATCCAGAGAGATGATGAGAGATAAACTGTCAGGGTTCAGGGTAGGCAGATTTATACTGTATACTATACTACACTCTGTACAGGTAGTCCTTGGGTTACAACCATTCATTCAGTGACATTTGAAGTTACAACAGCACTGAAAAAGGTGACGACTGGTTCTTGCACTTATGACCATTGCAACCTCCCCACCGTTATGTGATCAAAATTTTGATGCTTGACTACCAGCATGTATTTACAAAAATTGCAGCATCCCGGGGTCATGTGATTGGCATTTGTGACCTTTCCAGCTGGCTTCCGACAAGCAAAGTCAACGGGGGAAGCTGGATTAAAAACTGCCCGGATCACTTAACAATTGCAGTGATTTGCTTAACCACTTGGCAAAAAAGGTCATAAGATCAGGTGTGACTCACTTCACCACCACTGCTTAGAATCAAAAATTCTGGTCCCAATTGTGGTCATAAATTGAGGACTATTTATAGTGCTATAGAATTTGGAAGAAAAGTATTCCCAGCAACATAGTTCATCCCTATTCATGGCTCATAATCAAATTTGCATTTGATTTGATCTCCAGGACTAAACTATAGCACAACGTTAGGGTTAGGGTGATATAAAAATTAAAACTCTATTAAATGCTGACAATATGAGTTTTCTGTCTGTGTGCCTTTCTATCAGCCCTAAGGAAGCCTTGTGTACTGTTGTACTTCAATGCAATAGTGGGGACCTAGTAATAAACAATTTAAGATTGTCGCGTTCTTGAAACTTCCCACATCACAGAACTCACAAAAATGAGGCTTATCATCAAACAAGTCAAATATTTAAATACAGGGATGGTGTTCCACGTTTCTGGAGGCCAGTCTATTTTTTTTCTGTAAGTTAAATAAGTCCAGACATCTCATCATCGTGGTAGCCTTCCTTAATACTTGCTTCAGTTTGTCCCTATCCTTCTTGAACTGTGGTCAAAACTGAACTGAACACAGCACTCCAAATGGAGTCTGACTAGGGCAGAGTAGAGGGGGGGAAATTACTTCCTGTGATTTGGATCCTATATTCCTGTTATTTGCCTTTTTAGCATCTGCATCACACTGCTGACTTCTGTTTAATATGTGGTTGACAAAGACAGCCAGATCTGTTTCACTTGGACTACTGCTGTGCCATATCTCTTCCACTCTGTACATGAACCTCATATTTTTGCTATCTAAATGCAGAACTACATATTATATTTTAACCTGTCCATTTTAGCCCACTGCTCAAGCCTGATTAAATCTTTTTAAATTTTCTCTTTTCTATCTACTGTATTAGGCACCCCTCCCAGCACAGAATCTTCGGCAGACTCCATAATTGTCCCTCAACTTCCTTGTCTAAGTTGTTGATAAAAATGTAGATCAGCACAGGGCTCAAAATAGAGTTCTATAACCATCCACTCAATCAGAGGTGGGTTCCTACCGGTTCTAACCGGTTCTTTAGAACCGTTAGTAACTCGGCAATGCTGTCACGGAGCCGGTTCCGTCTGTGTCTCCATGGGCGCCGCCATCTTGGATTTTGCTTCTGCGCATGCAAAGCTATTTTGTTATTGCTGCACGCACAAAGCACGTGCACGCACAGCGCGACCCTGAGCAAACCAGTAGCAAAAGGATCCAGAACCCACCCCTGCACTCAATACTTTCTTCCAAGCTGGAGGCATTTTAAGGAACATTCTTTGGATATTGTAATTCATCCAACTGTGAATCCATCTAACATCTAGCCCATATTTACATTTTATGAGGGAAGAATTTTATCATGGGACATTCCGACAAAAGCATTGCTGAGGTCCACATACACTATGACTACAGCATTCCCCTGATTGATTTACAAGGCTAATTTATTTATTTATTTTATTTTATTTATTTGTTTGTCAAACATGTACAAGATAGCAGGTATAGGTATAAACATAAACATAATCAAAGTGAATACAGATAGATGAGGACAATAGGACAGTAGGACAGGGACGGTAGGCACGCTGGTGCGCTTATGCACGCCCCTTACAGACCTCTTAGGAATGTGGTGAGGTCGACAGTAAACAGTCTAAGGTTAAAGTTTTTTGGGTTTGGGGAAGAAACCACAGAGTCAGGTAGTGAATTCCAGGCATTGATCACTCTGTTGCTGAAGTAGTATTTTCTGCAGTCGCTAAGTTGTTTAGGCCCAAAATTTCAAGTCTGGTGGAATAAGGTATCCTGTTGCGAGTGGAGGAGTGGAGGACTCTTCTCGTGAAATATTTTTGGACTCTCTCAATTGTATTAATGTCCAATATGCAGTGCGGGTTCCAGAAAGGAGAGCTGTATTCGAGAATTGGTCTAGCGAATGTTTTGTATGCTCTAGTTAGCAGTGTAATGTTGCCAGAGAAGAAGCTACGCAGGATTAAGTTGACTACTCTTAGTGCCTTTTTGGCAATGTTGTTACAGTGGGCTTTGGCTTTAATAACTCTATTAAAGAGGGAGTGGGAGATTAGTCTAGCGTGATTCATTTGGAACAACCCATACTGGCTCCTGTTAACTGTAGCATGTCTATCCAAGTGCTCACACACATGATGTTTGGTCATCTGTTCAAAGATCTTGCTTAGTATAGATATCAAGCTGACAGGTTGTAATTCCAAGATCCGCCTCCTCCTGCTTTTTGAAGATGGCTATGACATTCGCTCTACTCTAATGTTCTGCATCCTCACCTATCCTCCAAGAATCTCAAAAATAATTTAGAGAGGTCCTGCGACCACCTTTACTTGTTTCTTCACTGGCATGTGATCCATCTGGCTCTAGAGACTTGAATTCATTTCTATTAGCCCTTACAGTCTCTTTGTCAGCCTTAAGTTGCTGTTTCCTCCTTCCTCCAGTGACAAAACTATGACCAGCTAGGGATCTGTTTCCCTTCTTACAAAAGACAGACACAAAATACAGAAGGAATTAAGAAGTTCTGCCTTCTTATCATCACCCATCACCACTTTTTTCCTGAACGGACTTATGCTGTCTTTGGCTTTCTTTTTATTTGTGGCTTACACTGTTATTTTTTTATTTTAGTATTTCTTGTACTCCTCAACTCATTCTGAGTTATAGCTTTTCTTATACTTTTGAGAGATTCTGGAAACTACCTTGTATCCATCTCTGATGATGTTCTGTTCCTTCCATTTCCTATAAATGTCCCATTTCTCTCCCACACTTTAAAGAACTCTCCATGTATCATCACTGGCCTCTTTTGATTTCTCCCATGTTTCCTTCCTGTGAGAATTGTAAGCGCACCAGTGTGCCTACCGTCCCTGTCCTACTGTCCCCATTTATTTGTATTCATTTCCTTCGTTCATGTCCATGTTCATATTCATACCTGCTATCTTGTACATGTTTGACAAACTAATAAATAAATAAATAAAAATTGTACCTTCAATATCTCATTTCATAGAATTTCCCATCCTTCCTGGGCACTTTTCTCCTTAAGGATTTGAAGCCATCAGCTCCGACTTACCTTTTCTTGGAGTTTATCAAAACCAGTTCTTCTGAGGTCCAGTATGCAGATCTGATTCACCTCAATTCCTCCTCTTCTGGCTATCACCAATTATCATCAAGGATAATATTATTAATTTCCCCCAAAATGTCAGTCACCTTCAATTCTTCACCAATTCTTTTCTGTTTGCTAGGGATAGGAGACTCTCTGTTTCCTTCTTCCCGATTCTTGCAAATGAAGTTGTCAGCAAAAAAGGACAAGAATGTGTTGGACTGTTGACTCTTGACAGAGTAAAATTCCCAGCAGATGGCAGAATAATTGAAATCTCTGGTTATCATTATTGCATGCCCCTTTGAAAGACGGGTCATTTGATACTGAAATACTGCATTGAGTCTACTGTATGTCTTCTGCTGCTCAGACAGTCTCACAATGGTTTGTTTCTCTCTGCTTTTATCCTTACCCAAATTCTTTCAGCAGGATTTCTATATTCCATTCCTGAATTTCTGTGCAAGTATATTTTTTTTCTTTACAGTACAACAGCCCTATCCTTTCTATTTGGCCTGCTTTTTAAAATAAATTGTAGGCTTCCTGTGCTGTGTCCCAATCTTATGCATCATGCCACCAACTTCCCTGTCACATCCTCTTTGTCTTCCTGAGTAAGGATCTCTAATCTCCTCTTTTTCTTTCCTGTATTCTGTGCACGTGTGTAAAACCATTTGAGGTTTTTGGAGTATGAACTTTGCGTTTCATTTTCTTGGAACAGTCCTTGGCCACATATTTGGTTCTGGGCTTCTGTTAACCTTTTTTTTTTTTTTCTAGTCAGCATCACCATTTACATAGCAAATTGTTGAGTTCTGTTTTCTCTTCCTGTGCAGGAAGAGAAGGATTAATGGAAAAAACTATCTGTTTTCTATGCTTTCCTCCTGCAGGCCTTATCATTTTCAGAGATTCTTTCAAGGTTTCTTCTGGCCAAATCCTTTGCCTCCACATGGATCAAGAGAAAATGATAGATCTTGGTAGGTTTCAATAGTCTTAATAACTTTTCTATCACATCTTACATGCAGGCATCTGGTACGTATTCACAACACGCCTCCTGCAACATCATACTAAATCTGCACACGCTGCGTTGGGTCCCCTTAAGTGGGACTCACCCATCACCTTTACCCAGGTCTTCTTTCTCAGGGTGGCTCTTGGATTTCTTTGATCTATGAGAGCCTAAGCGATGTTCTATAGCACTGTTTGCTCAGGTGGCTGTCAATCATCCCCTAGAAGGAAAGCCTGGCACTGAATGTGCGAGTTCCATTTGCATCAAAGGCCTCCTGATCTTGCTTCTTCGGGTCACATGCTTCTACATATTTGCCTCTGCCAAAACGCTTTCCTCCACTTTCTCCAGAGTTCTCTCCATTTCTCTGCTCTTCCTAGAAGGGTCCAAAACCACTTTTTCCTGATGCATTTGAGTGTAGCATCTCTCAAGTTCCTTCACATTTTCTTCCAATAAGGGAACAAGCTTGCACTTGCAAGGGGAGACCTTTGGGTCCTCTTAGGGCAGGAAGACAAATAGTGCACACATTTTGCAGGTCACAATAATGCTTCCCTTGCTGTCCCAATGGTTTGGAATCTTTCCTGCCTACTTTCCTAGCCAGTCCTTCCTTGTTTGCTTGCTTTGTGAGTGCCTAAAAACTGCTTCTCTGGGTGATGGCTCCTCTGGATTGGAAGAAGATTGGGGGGGGGGGAGATAAAAAGCAGAACAAGGGTAAAGGTCCTTCTCCCTTTGTTTCCCCTGCTGAACTCCTATCTGCTCCTCCATTCTTTAAAAATAAGTTGCTGACAAGCCCCTCAGGGTCTTATTAGTCAGGTTTTTTTTTTTTTTAAGATAAAGGGATTAAATTAGAGGAGCCAGTTTGGTAGAGTGGTTAAGGCATCATGAGTTCTAAATCTAATCCCACTTTAGGCACCTAGCTGGCTGGGTGACCTTGGGCCAGTCACTCCCTCTCAGCCCTAGGAAGAAGGCGGCAATGGCAAGCCACTTCTGAAAATCTTGCCAAGACAACTGGAGAGACTAGGTCAGGCAGTTGCCAGGAATCAAAATTGGTTTGAAGGCACAACTGCAACAACAATGGGATTAGGTTACAGAACGTGGGAAATTGGGCACGTGTATTTTAGCAACCCATTTATCAGTAAGCACATGGAGGTGAAGGTCCTAATTCCGCTAACCCTCTTTCTAACTTCCTCTGGGTGAAAAGGGAAATGTTGCTCCCTGTCTGCCTGATGATAATGAAGGAATGCAGAGAAATTCCTAACCTCCAGTACTTTGCAAACCATTGTTCCTGTTCCAGGCTCCAAACGTCCTATTGGATACAAAAAGACATTACTGGGCCCAGAGTGGCACCTCACTTGACTCTTCCTTCTAGCGTGACTCACAGCCATTGATGCCCACTTACAGCTATTTAATCAGCTCTGTGTAACCCTATAATGGTAACATTGCCCAGGCTATATTTTGCCATCTTCCCTTTCTAGAATTGCATTAGGTTCCATTTACTTTTCCAAGGAATGAACATCTAACTATCTTTTTATGCAGAATGGGATACAGAAACTGCATCCCAGTTATTTAAAAAGTAGCTAATTGCTTCTTTTTTAAAAAAATAAATAAATATGAATGGTTGTGTCTGGGTAGGTACCATTTATTTGAATGTTGCTGCAGGTAAAATATTCATTGGTTGTAATAAACAGCACAATAAGAACATTCTCTAATACAATAGTTCTTTTGTTCAGCATAGAACAACATGTCAAAGTATAAAATAATGACCTTCTGATAGTAACTGAAATGATTGGAATCTGACCACTTCATTCTTTTGGTAAGTAGATCAGCTTCCAGGCTAGTCTCTGTTTCAGTCTTTGGAATTATGCACCCAAACGCATTTAACAGTACAAATGATGTCCCTCTTTCTATCCCATCCATCATAATAAAATAACACCTTTTGTCCAAAGACAGCAGGAAAAAAAAACCCCTCACATATGGACAATCCAGATGATTTCTGCAAGGCATTAACAGTGGATGAATCTATGGCACAAATGGACAATGGGGACCCCCTGAAATAACATTAAACTTCAGCTGCAGTTGGCCCATCTCTCCTTGATCAGCAACACCAGAGGTGAAGCTGGATGTAAACTGCATTAAGGGATATGCAGAGCACACATTTCCCACCCCTGATTAGCAGCAGCAGATTTGAATAAGGGCTCTCTAGTCTAGGGCATTAATCAAATGAATCCTGAAGAGTGATCTGGCAACTGGGTTGGAACACTGTGATCACTTGACTGATTAATACACAATATTAGGAACAGTCAGATGATTGCTCACAGGATCTCTGGCTGAAGCATTAAGTTCTGCAGTTCTTCTCTTTAATTTGTACGAAACTGGGAACTCTAGATAGTTCAGTTTATGAGTCCTAGGGTCATCCATCTGAGTTGTGAAAAAAGACAATCTCTGCTTGAGATGTCATCATTGCTATTATTTCAGAAGCATCCTGGGGTAAACCACACACTCTTACAGGAGTCACACAATTTATTTGGCAGCACACAAAGCCAAACCCAAACAAGCCACATTCTGTCTTAACATGCACCATGAATCCACCCTCTGTCTCACCCTGTTTCCATCGGCAGTAAAATACTGATCCACCTTGCATGGCTGTTCTAAGGAATGATTAGACATGTGAGGTGTTATAAAAATGATAAATATTTCTAGCCATAATGATGTGTTGCTGTAAAAAACAAGAAATATTTCCAACACCTTAAATATGAATGAATGAAATATAAGTTTTTCTGGAGAGAAATCAAGTTCATTGGATACATCAGGATGTTAGCCTAAGTTAGCAGGTATGTGTCTGTACACACACATACAAAGAAAAGATATTAAGTAGTGAAAGGGGGGGGTTGTAAAAAAAAGTTCAGGGACCACTCACAAAGCAATTTTGAAGATATTGTAAACATCCTGGCATTGGTAAGCTAATTAACACCTTTAGCTGGATACCAGACCACACTGAACCGCTTGGTGTATTGAAATTCAGCAGTTTCATGTTGATGTTTCCTTTTGAAGTTCCCTTTCCAGCAATGGCCACTTTTAAGGTCAATTACAGTTTGAAAGGCTATAATGATTTCCTGTTGGTGTCTGTATATGTTTTTTGTGCTCTTCCTCAAGTCAGGTTTGTGTCTTTTTTTTTTTTTTTTTTTAATGGTCCGGCGACCACCGAGATCTATTCTTGTTTTTTTTTTTTTTTTCTTCCCCCTTTCAGTTTTTTTCTTTTTTTTTTTTTTTGACATAAGATTGACTTATTTACCATTTTTTATGTAAGTCAATCAGGTCTGCCTAAGGCATTTTACAAAATAAAATTAAAAGAATTTTTTGACATGAAAGTTTCCACATTAAATAAAGCAATCACAAAGTATTTCCTTTAAAAAAAAAATCTAATTTTCAAAAGCTTGGCAGGTGACCTAGAAGTTTGAGTCCACATGGAGTCTGGCATTTCATAAATAAAGGAAATTAGTGAATGCATAAATACAGTAATGCTTGTGGAATTATGATTGATATTGCTCAACTACGGAGTTTTGATTTCTTTTTTCAAGGACACATACTGCGTTTCTTATTTCAATGTGTAGATTATTGCAGAAAAGGCATTGTGACTAATGCCAAATTCTCCTTTTGATACTGTAACGCAGCCTATTCATCTGGTTTATTAGAATCAAAGGGATATTTGAACAAGCATATTTATTGGATTGGGCTGAGAAGGGATAGCAATGCTTCACTGAGTATGCAGACAGGGGGACAACTCAGTGTATCCTACACAAACTTTGTTCAGAAGATTACTACCTTAAGAGGAGTTTGCTTCTGAGGAATGAACACATTTCTACTGCGCTTTTAAATTTTCTCGGTATCAGGCTGTCAGCATAATTTCACTCTCTGTAACAACTCAATTGGCAAGGTTTTGTTTTCTTACATTCAGTATAAGTCTTTATTTTGTTTTTCACCGAAAAATATTTAAATACAATAACCACATCAACTCAGCCCCACACCCTCGTTTTCTAGGTTCCGATGAAGACGACCGAAGAGGGTCCGGCAAAGATGAACCCGGGGAACTGACGGGCGGGGTAGAGACACAGCCTGAGCCGGAATGCGGCTCAACCCCCAGCTCGTTACATTGTTGCCATTCCCAGCCGGCATCAGAATGTTGTGAATGGAAGGATCGCGGCGTAGGCCACGCCCACGTAGAACCCTATCTTAAGGGCCCTGGTCTCCTGTCTTGCCTGATTGGCTGGGGGGCTTCCCGACCTTTGATTGACATCCTTTTTTCCAGACAGCTCCTATTCTCTTTTTTTTAAAGCCCCACAACATGGGGGCGTGCATTGTTCCTCCTTGATTGGCAACCGAGCTCGGCCAATCTGTACAAGCTTCTCTCTTGCATACTGCCCAATAGAAAGCGGGTGAAGAGAAAAGGGAGGTCCAGGGAACCAGCAGCCGTCGAGCTCATTGTTGTGGGAGCTCCTTAAAGGGGCCGTATCCGCCGCCCACAGAAAGAGAAACGACCAACTGACCGGGCTGGGCCCGGGCCGCCACTGGTGGGTTTTCGGGAAGGTGCTCAGGAGAGGCCGGGGATCGGCCGGGCCTATGGAGCTTCCGCCCGCTAAGCGCAGGTGCGGCGCCCCTGGGGAGCAGCCCGACCCGGGACCGGGACCGGGACCAGGCGCCGCCGCCACCTCCTCCTCCTCCCCCCCTTCCACTTCCACCTCTTCTGCCGTCGAGACGCTTCTGGACCTGAGCGCCCGGCGGGTGGCCGAAACTTGGGCCTTCGAGCAGGTGAGAGGAAGGACAGATCCCCCACGGGGCAGCGCGACGCTCTTGGCTTCCCCTCCTGGCCGCCTTTGACGTTCCGCGGCTGTGATGCCGGCTGGACCTCGCGAAGGAGCGAGAGCCCCGGATAGTATCTTTAAATCGCCTGCTCCGCCTCCTCCTCCTCCTCCTCCTTCAGAGGGAGCCGCTGGGGCGCAAAGCTGCCTGCAAGTCTTTCCCCCCCCCTCCGAAGTGCAAAGGGGGCTGCTGGAGGGAGAGGGGCCACTCCGCGCAGACCCTCAGGAGAGGGTTCTTGACCCGCGTTTGAACTCCTTTTGAAAGGCTTCTCTCTTCTTCTTCTTCTCCCCCCCCCATCCGCCGGTGGGGAGTAGGGGGGGGGCTGGGGTTGGAAGATCGCTTCCTTCAGGGCTTAAGCCAGAAATGCCGGCTTCTACAATCGCTCCCGGGGCAGCCCCTCTGACAATAGGCCGACGTGCAAAACGTTAGTAGGTGGCGAGAGCGGGTCGCGCACAATGTGGAAAAAGCGCTTCACCTGCTGACTTGGGCACCTCCAAGATGCTGTTAGCAGCATGGGAGCAGGAAAAGCTGGGTTTCTTTCTTTCCCTGGTTGGTTGGTAACTGGAACAAAGCCTAGCTTAATCTGCCACTTTTCCACTAGTTTTCCTTCCATTTGTCGTCCTCCCCCCAAATTTCCTTCAGGGACTGTCCTTTTTCTTCTTTAGCTGCAGGCAAAACCACATTCTCTCATTTTCCCCCCCACCCTTCCTCCTGCCCCTTTTCCTGTTGCTGGAAACTATCAGCTGGCTATTCATAGTTCATTTTACATTCTCTGTAAACTTGTAGCATCCTCTCCTTGGGGTCAAGTTTTAATTGTGTTTGGGATCATTTTGTGTGTGTGTCGAGACTTCCTTATAAAACAGCTTTTGCAAGGGAAGGGAAGGGAGCAGGTGGTTTATCCAGACTATGGTGGGTCTTGTATTTGTCAGGTGACAAATGCTTGATTTCTCCATTTATTTCCCAATTGATAACCTTTTCCTTGGAACCCCTCTTTAATAGCTTGCTTGCTGTTTGACAACATGAAGAGCCACTCCTGTTCTGCCACACAGTTTTTGGTCTGATTCTTACTAAATGTGAGTTCTGATGGTCTCTTGATGGACTGGATTACAGTGGGAGAAAATGATTTAAATGAATATCTTTTGGTTTTGTTAACTTGCCTATGTGTTCAGTTCAACTTTTATTTGTGTTTTTCCCCTATGTGCTCCTCCACAAGTTTTCTTAATTTTTCTTTTCCTGTACCAGGCTGTCTCTTCACAAGCTGATGCCCTTATGCCTAGGAAGTGGTTATGGTAACTAGTTTTTTTTTCCCAAGGCCTTTTCTGGAACAAAGCATGAGAAATAGGAGATAGCTGAAACTAAGCAGACATGATATAGCTGGGAGATCTGGGGCTAGTCTGGGCAAAACCCAAGTGAAAGTGAAATCTCGATACTCTTACAGGTGGGTGGGGAGAGGCTTGGCTTGTTCCATGTGCATTTGTCTCTACATCCCTCTCTGCCCCCTTCTTGAAATCAAATAGAATCACGCTTACCCATTATTCTTGGATATCAGAATTTAGTTATTTCTTTCCATCAAGCAGAACATTCCTTGTAAGCAGCTACAGTTCATACAAGGAGACACCAGAGCATAATTTCCGTGTTGGGCTGAGAAACTAGTCCAACAAGAGTCGCTTGTCACTGACATCAGCAGGTGAAACTTCCCAAGTCAAAGCATGTGCACACCTGAAATGGGAGAGAATGCAGATGATATCTGGTTTGGAAAGTGTGGTTGTTACTATTATTTAGCTTGGGAAAGATTCCATCACAGTGATTTAAAAAGAAGTTTCACCGGGGCAAAGTTTCACACTTTGTTTTAAAAGGCCCTTGATACTTCTGATATAGCAAGGTAGAGAGTTCAAACAGTTCTGAGGGATCCAAATTGCATGATGGTTCTTAAGCGGGTTGGCATAACTTTACATCTCCAGCAGTGTGTGCGTTTATAATAAGAATAGAAACATGACTGCTTTTCTTTTTGCCCCACATTGCACCATCGGTTTTTCCACCAGACAGAACAACTTTATGACACAGAATAAATTGGGTTGGGGAAGAGAATTAGGAAGCTGATGAAACCCGTGACTGCTGTATAATTTTTTCAATTTGGAAATGCAATTTTTATTTTGAGTAGAGTGGTTGAATATATTATTGAATCAGAAGCTCTTTCAAGAAGAAATCATCTTTTTAACCTGCCTCATCCTAAGTTAGTTAGGAGAATTGTCATTATAATTGCAACAACTTTGACTTGAATTTAGCAAAGTAATAGCCATTACCTTTGTCTGGATCCTCACTCAAGTGGTATGTCTGTGTCTGGCTTTTTTTGCTGCAGATATGCAGCTTATATGATGGAAGGCTCTTCAATCAAAGAGCATTCCTCATTTAAAGAACATTATACATTTTAGAAGCAAGCTTCTTGTAAATACCCTCTCCTGACATTTCTAGCAAAATATATATATATATATATTATGAAGTGATGTTTTTGTCCTAAGAGGACCTACTTGCCATCTAAAGAGCTAGGTGAACTCATTTGCACCCTGGTTCAGTGAGGAGTCAGCCTTGGTATATGGTTATTTGCGTCCATCTCTATGAAACCACAAAATCTCTGCAATGTTTCTTTCTTTGAACCTATTCCTGTGCTAGCAAAAGGGAAGTAATCTGATTGTAATAAGGGGTGAAGTGATATTGGCTGAGATGCAGTTTAGAATACAGAATGTGCCCTTGATAAATCATAAGTTGAAATCAACGGGGATGTTCTCTTGTTCGGACCCAATGAAAGATATGGCCGCGGCTTTCATGACATGTTTATTTCATTGAGGTTTGTGCAGAAGGTCTCGTAATTTGGTAGTAATGATTGTACCTTCAGATTAGTCAGATTTGATTCCATGTTCCTTTTCCAAATGGGAGAAGAATATGTAGTTAAAATTTAGATTTCCTACTCTCTGTCCTTCTTGCCATTAATATTAAATATGTGACACTATTAGTTCAATCTGGCAGTGCTCTTCATAGAAAGAGTGTGCTCCCTTTTCTTCTTAGAAAACACAGAACCTGGGCCTTGTATAAGAGCAGAATGTAATTAAAGGAAGACAGAAGTATTGAACAAATATTGGGAAATCTAAAGCTAGTTTAACTTGTACATTATTTTTAGAGAAATATGTAAAATATAGTTCTGCAGAAGCATGGAAGAAAATGGTTTTTTCTTAACTCTAGTGGGCAGGTTGTTTCTGGCATTAGCACAGACGATGAGGGTAGCACCGGCAGAATAGAGTGTTAGCTGAGGAAGTTGCATGTAGAAGAATGAAAGAAGGCTGCTGACAAAGCCTGATTTTAGAAGGACAGTCATAGCAGAATATTTCAGCACAGGGATAAGATGCGAGGGTTCAGTTAAGACATCTGAGCTGATTGAAGAGGAAGGAACTTCACCAAGTCAAGGTGATTACATGGAGAAGATTGCTGAAAAGCAGTGTCATATTGAGGCTGGATGTGTGCCTTATGGGCGACGCAATATTCCAGAGAATCTAGTTTTACCCAGATTGAATTCGTCAAGTACGGCCTAAGAGGCTTGACAAAGTTTTGGCTTCTAGGGGCATTGCTCTGTATCAAAGATTCAGTTTATAGGAATGTGACAGAAACCTGTAGAAAAACTCTGTTTCGAAATTAGTTGGAGATTTTTTTTTTTTTTTTTTTTTTTTTTTTTTTTTTTTTTTTTCCTTTTTTTTTTTTTGGTGATTTTTTTTTTTGCTGGTAGACATATGGCCACCCTTCCTCTGTTAAGGGTGACAAGAACAGTGACACTCATCCATAATCCCCTTCCTCTTGTGTTGAACCTGTAAGCCTGCCAGAGCTATCAAACACCTGAATTGGATTGAGTGATAAAATAAGCAACCAATCTAGCATCTTTGCATACAGAATATGTTCTTTCAACGTTATAAGCATTAATGTGGGTTTGAGCCCTGTATGGTTAGGTATGCCAGACCAAGACATTTTCTCAAATAAGTTTATTGGAATGGACTCAAGCCCACTTATCTGATCATTCCCTTAGTAGCAATTCTTCCTGCTTGCTTCAAGGCCATTTCCTTTGCCTCTTCATGGTTTTGGTGCTTGTGTTGTATAAGTCCCGCCATTGCAGTTTGTAAACTGGGGGCTATGGCCTACTGCTATGCGAGTGAATCCAGCCAATTTGGTTTATTCAACAAACAGTGCTTAACCAATTCATGACTTAGCAGAACTTATGGTCTGAATAAGTCTGTGATTATTCAAATCATCCTTCTCCAGCCTGGTCTGCAACTCCCATAATATCTTCCAGCCAGCACACTATGTAGGAACTAAGATGTCCTGGGTAAGCTTCTCTCCTTGTTGGTATCACCCCCTTGTAGTCCTGTGTGCATGGCTGTCCTTGGAACAAAGCAAATAAAAGCTGCACATTCTTTTGTTTTCCAACTTGCTTCAAGTGGTAGAATCTTCCTTCAGATTCTTATAAGGAGCAATGCCAGAAGCCTCCAGAGTCTGATGGTTATCTGTTGGATATGAGCCTTTCAGATATGAGCGTGTTGGATATGAATGAGGCTGAATGAGAAATGGAAGCCTGAAGAAATGAGAGGAGAATTGAGAAAAGTGTGCTGGAGAGACAGTGGCCAAAGACTCTCACAGGCCCAAAGTGCAACAAGGAGTGATATATAACAATGTAGTAACTTGAAACCAACATGGCAGAATGAAATTATATGTGGAAGGAAGTTGTAGGGAATAATGGAAAATGGGGTAAAGCTGACTAAATATTCAAATGTTCTAGATCTGCCTACAAATAAAAGACCGTTTCCCTATCCTTGGGTTCTTAATCCTCTGCATTTTTCTCAGTGTATGCTGTTTCTCCCTCTGCCCTCCCTTTTGTTGCCCTTTTTGTAAATATCTTTGCAACACCAATAACCCCTGTTAAGTTTAAGGATTGCATTCCTCCAGCAATTCATATCCTGGTTAGGTTATCTAGCGCCCTTGCTGCAAAAAAAGATGTCAAATCTACCTCAACTTGTAAATTGAGGGAACGGAAGAGCAGTATAGGAACCATGTGGGCATTCTTCTACCCCCAGAGGATGGTATCACTTTCCAAAGAGTGGTGGCTGCACCTAATGCAGGAAACAGTTCAGGGGCCAAGGAGTGGGAGATCAATTTCCTATAATATTTAAGCTACTTTAAAATCAAAATGTCTAAACCAACCAGAGCTATCACCACAAGGAGAAGCTGAACCTAACAGGGGGCTTGACTTCCTAGACAGGGGGACTAGCACGGACAGGGAAATTCCCAGGCTTACGGTAATTCTTCAGTCCTCTCCCTTCTCTGTCCCTGCAGCCACAATGCTTTGGAGAGGCAGGAGTGCTACTGCTGCTAAAGGAGACAGGCTTAGCCCAGACCCCAGCATGGCTCCCTTTTTACCTCCTGAGCAGCCAGCTGTCCTCTAGCCACTGTGTGGGTTTTATGTTTCTTGACTATAGTGAAGGACACTTGGCCGTTTGCATTCCTCTTTCAGCCCTGCGACAGGCCTGTGGTTTCCAGTATCCCTCCCCATTTCCCGTCATATTCTCTCTTTCTTCCCACGCAACCTGAAGTAAAAGTAGCTCAATATTTGGCCCTTCTTCTCAGAAGAGCGGAAGGGAAGGAAGGGTTGAATCGCAGATCCCTGCTTGGCTGCATGCTTGATTGGATGCTAAATCTAGCAATTCAGCGTGGTTTGTTAATCATATGCCAGAGTGGCAAAATATGGCATAATGCATAGAAGAAAGCCTGTTTTGGCCTTATCTTATAGAAATCTGATCTTTTAGCCATTTTGGAGGCTTCTGTGGAAAGGGAGTGCAAATTTATCTTGGAACTGAAGTATTTATCTCCAGTCCTAAGATGCCTCACAAGAACACTTGGTTGGCCTATCCCCATAAGGAGAGACCCAGGAAATGCTGCTCTTTGTTCTTCTATCTCATGCTTGTATGTTCTCTCCAAAGTATTCTTGATCATTATGACAGTCACAGCAGGACTGATCAAAGTAAAGGGGGGTGGGGTGGGGTAAAAATCAAAGTTGTTACAGCAAAGAAATCCATCATAAAAAGCTTTGGGATGGGGAAGCGCTGCTATAACTTGGCACTTGAAAGCAACTCTTCTGAAAATCTGTTGAAGGAAATACCATCATTCAAGTAATCTTAAAGAAAAGGTCGGATCCCAGTTGATGCATCTGGTGTGCGCTGTGAACAGCTGACAGGTTCACCATGTAGGACAGAGGATGACAACCTGCCTACCAGTGTACTTTTTAACTCTCTAAAGGCATAATGTAGATAGAATCAGAGTCGACAAGAGAAAATATTTAAGCCTGTGTTCAATTGTTTTATGAGTTTGGGGAATTTGTTTTTCCCCTCAATTCTATAAAACAAAGTAGTAGTTTTGTTGCAAATTTTGGGGAGGGTGTCTGGGAGTGCTCTGTTGGTACTTAATATAGGGTTTGAGGAATTGTATATGGCTCAAAGGTTGTTTAGCTTGGATTCAGGGTAAGACAGAACCTCAGATCCCTGCTCATAGTAGCTTAGAACTTCTAATGGTCTCTTTTCCTTCTTCGCCCTCTTGTACAGGTTGAAGAACGTTTTTCCCGTGTCCCAGAACCTGTACAGAAGCGCATAGTGTTCTGGTCCTTCCCACGGAGTGAACGGGAAATATGCATGTACTCTTCCCTTGGCTATCATCCCCCAGAGGGTGAGCGAGACTCTCGTGTGCCCTTTAACCGTGGCTTGAATTTGCTACAGTCAGGTGCTGTTGACCGTGTCCTCCAAGTAGGTAAGTAACTTCGTTTTTAAAAAAGAAAATCATACACTGGATTGTGGCTGTGCTAATCCGCAATGATTTTTTAAAGGATATTCACGTTTTTATTGATTGTTTTGTAAACCATTAATTATGCATCTGAATTTTTTCTTTGCTATGTAATTGGAATAAAGAAATAAAAATAAATGGAAGGGTTTTGTAGTTCCAACTTACATTCATACCGAAATGAACTTAGTTAGATTTTTAATTGCATGTAGTTATGTATAAAGTTGTGGGTTGTTTTTTTTATGATAACCCAAGATGGAAGTCCATCATCATAGATGATGTGTCCAAAATAACAGGGCAGCCAAACACCATATTTGCTTTTGTGAGATCAGCAGTTTGCTGTATTCCAGTCATACTATCGTTCTTGAAGTATTATATATAGAGATAATGACAAAGGCTATAGAGATTGTAAATTGCAAACCCTTGACTGCTATGCTGAAAATAATCTTTATTTTATTGAATGTTCTTTTGACTGTTCCTTAATTCACCGAGCGGTCAAAGTGTTTTATAATAAAGCCATGCAATTTAAAAATAAATCCTCTACAACTTGTATCTCTCTTGGCAATCAGACAGAAAAGCCTCAATAATAATTAAAAAAAAGAAATCAGAAAACATCACTGAACGTTTAGAAGAACAAACCATCTTTTAAAGGCTGAAAATTGGAAAGTTAACATTATTTTCCAGGGAAGGAATCATTCAGCCTGGCTCCTGCTACATTTCTAGTAACTATAAGATGATGGTCTAGCTTCTGCTTTTTGCACTGGTTGTGCAAGGGCTGCCCCTTGTAATGCATGTGCCTTGGAAGCTATTTATCCCCCTATATCAGAACCCTTTGACCTCAGCTGGGGAAAAAAAAGGATATCCATACATGTATGTAGAGTCTATGTAAATGCTGAATTATTATGCATGCTGGGGGTTCTTGACCAATTTTGGTTGACCTTAAAAAAGCTAAGCAGAGTTGACTTGGATGGGAGACCACTAGGAAATCTGATAGCAGTAGACAATCCTGGGAAGCCACAAAGTATCCTGGAAGAACACAGTGGCAAGCCACTTTTCATTCTGTTACCAAATAATCAACCTGGTTATGTGTGTTAAATTTGAATTTGAGAGACATTAATTAAATTACAAGCAGCCAGTTGCTGCTTATTCAACAAATTCAGATTAAGCAAATCATGGCTTAATGCTACGTGTGAATGTAGTATTTGAGTTTTCAGAAATGGAGAACTGTGTGCAATTTCTCCATATAGCCGTGTACAATGAATAATTGTTCTGGAAAATTATAATGAAACACTGAAGAGGTAATAAGTCTCACTTGTGCCCCAGTTAATACGCATAATAGAAGGAGCCAACTCTTACTCCTAAACTTGGAAATCTAAACATGGAAGTTTACCCACCCCCACCCCCCAATCTTAGGAACCATTTTAGTTAGTCTTCTTTGAATAAGAACAAAAGTCCTTATAGTCCAGATTTTATCCTTGTACAGTTAACATGTATAATTGCTGTTTATTGGACCCATTATGAAAGAGGTTACAGGGCGAATGATTATTTGACTCAGTTAATTGGTCTTCTGCTGAAGGGAGGGTAAGAGATCTCTTGTCTATTGTGAAAATGGTTTTCATTTTCTCTCATTTAACAAAGGTTTCTGTTAAGCAATTTCTAGTGTTTTAACTGCAGACGACTATAGCTCCATTGGTATTAACAATAAATAGAGTTTATTGTTATAGAGTTTCTGCATCTCAGCTACCCTCCTGTTTATGAACTTCTGTGGGATGGGCTCCTATAAATGGCCAAAATATCCACCTACACTGTGTAGAACAAAGAGTCTTTTCTCTCCTCCATATTTTTCTATATATTAAAGCAAGTCGGAGCACAAATGTTGCTGAGTTTGCCTACTGCCATAATGGTGGGAGTTCATTTGGGAATTTCTTACACCTCCCTCAGCTGACCTCTGATTTTGGAACCAAGAATCTAAAGCAGAAATATACAACCTGAGGATGCAGAGCCACATGTCTGCCCTGAAAGCTTTAGGCAAAGCTGCTCGAGGTTCCCTAAAGTAGTTATTAAATTATAATTTGAATGTGAAGGAACATGATGAAATACCGTACTCATTGGAGAGTACTTAAATTAACTACAACTTTAATTACATGTCAATGAAATCAAATCTAGCGTTTGCCGTGGTCCTTTCCATTACCTTTTAGAGTGCAGGTCCTGCTTTGTCACTCAAAAACCAAATGTAGTCTTCATCCAGAAAGTTACACATTTTAGCCCAGAGATGTAATGTCCCTCTCTAAAAAATAGCTAGCTGGACATTTATTTGTTGTTTCAAATATCACAGTTGATCTTAAAATGGGTTGTAATTGACTCCTTTGCATGCCTATTCTAAACTCCCACTGAGTTCAAAAGAGTTTGCTCCCAAGAAAACAGATCTAAAAATGCAATCTGATTTTTAAAAGAAATGTCTTTGAGAAGCATATAGTAAGTAAATCAGGCTTGGTGTGCCTAATGAGTGTTTTCCTTTTACAGCAAGGTAGTGGTTCTGGTATGTGGTATCTGGTATCCCTTCCAGCCCACATACATTTCTTGAGAACATGTTATTCAGCTGCTTTTCTGTGGCCCATCTAAATGCTGACGGAGGTAGAATCTGTGGGTCATGAGTTGTCTTTCCATTGCGAAGTACTGCAAAGCAGCTGCTAGTTTTTGTATGTTCATTGCCATGAATATAGGAAGAAATATGGAAGTAGCCCTTCTCAGCTGATTAACACAGGCTGTCTAATAGCTCTAGGCCACACAGAGGTGAGATTAATATCAATATTTACATTGATTTCTGTTCCTCTTGTGTCAGTTGGACTTTTCTTGTCCTATAATTTCTTATTCTCGACTACACGCTTGAACTATTCCCTGGAATTCCCAGATTGTGTATGAACTAGTCCCTGAAATACTTCTTTGGAGATTAGACTTATTCTACATACCTTGCTCTGAGAGTATAAAAGCCTCCGTCTTCTTAAGTACTTACATTTCCAGAAGTGCTTGGAAGTGCTATAAATATTTCACTAAGAGATGCCTTCTATGAAGATGCTTTATATGGTGGGTGAAGTGCTAGCAAATGCTTCAAAACTTGCACTCTTTTGTTTACTTTTTTGTTCTTGTTTTTTGGTACCTTTTGACTCAGACTTGACTCCTGGCCTGGACAAGTCCCTGCAGTTTTCCTGGCAAGATTTCAGAAGTGGTTTGCCCTTGCTTGCTTTCTAGGGCTAAGAGAAAGTGGCTGGCCCAAGATCAAGCAGTTGGCTTTGTATCTAATTCAGGGTTAGAACTCATGGTCTTCTGGTTTCTAGCTGGGTGCCTTAACCACTATACCAAACTGGGTCTCTTTATTTACATTAATAACTATTAAAATTGCATGTACTTTTATAGATGAATGTTGTGATGCTCTGTAACAAAATGGGCAAGGATAATCCTATAGTTAATATAACATTAGGATTGGCTCTGGTTTTCCCATAAAACATGTTAACAGCAAACATGCTCTCAGTGGATTTATAGCTGTTTCATGTTACTGATTCTTTCTTTTTGCTTCGGTTTGAACTCATTATATTCTACCTGCTTAAGTTACAGCACTTACCTTTACTTCCTACATAAACAAGCAAGCAGATTTTTAAGCATCCTATGGAGAATTAGCGTCCCAAATTCTAGCCATCCATCTATCCATGAGATGCAGAACCAGCTGCAACCAACAGATTGCTCTGTGGGGTAAGGGCATAGGTTTCTAGTCCTGGATGGCTAGCACCCGATTGTAGAGTCACATTCCTCTTTCTTTCTTGTCCCCTCCTCACTTTGAAGCTGACACCAAGTCTTTTTCCACTAGTAATAAGAAAGGCCAACATTGTCATCTTCACTGCAACACTCCATAAATTATTCAGAGCTCTGGGAAACTCCTAGGGCCTAACAGATAGCATTGTATCATGATATCCAAGGTCATATTTTAGTACGGTTATAAATGTTCAAAACTTGTTTAACAAAGAGTATTTTGTGAAAAGCTGATGAAGTGGCTTAGAGTGGGAGCCTTACAGCATAGCAGGAAATCCCCAGTTCCTCTTGCATTGCAGCCATAAACTTGTTTAGTGGCTTTAAGCAATCCATTTTTCTCTTGTACTCACCCACCCTCTTATAACATGAGGCTGCTACTGCCTACTTTAGAGTGATTGTAAGAATTAATGTGTCCAGCATATTGAATACTTGAAATATGCTTGATAAATAAGATATAATTATGTAGAAATTAGCAGGTAGATAGTTTAAAGACTCATCCTATGCCCTGTGATCTTGGTGTTCTTTTTATGGTGCAGTCTGAATGAGTTTACTCAGAAGTTAGCTCCATATGCCTCATGGGAAACTTTGGCAATTTGGTGTTTCGAGATAACTACCGGTATGTTAGTATTAATTTAGGTAGTTTGGCTAGCTAGGAGGTTCACTAGGTAGCTATGGCTCTGTAAAGGCTAAGGAGTTTTTCCACAGCAGGGCACTTTCCATTTTCTATACATCATAGTTAGTCAGAAGAAAAAGAAAAGAGACTTATACAGTCCCGCATTTGATTCAAGACTAGTTTCTCTTGATAGCTCTAGCCTCCATCCATTTGTCTAGTTCTATCTTGAGACCATATGACGGCCAACACAACTTAGGAATTATGAGAATGGGAGACTCAACATATTTGAAGTTTACAGGGTTATGTAAGACTTGTCTAAAACATATTTGACCTTCTCCCCTACTTAGTGCTGATTATAGCCAGGCCATGAACTGAAGGATTTGGTAAATTAAAATAACTAGTTATGCAAAGAGTTTATCCATTACCACTAGATCCAATTAAAAAATAAATTGCTAAATTCTCAAGCTAGATGTAAATATGGAACATTAACCAATATCTATCTTGTCTGAGTAGGGAGGTGGGGGAGAGGAAATTCAGCATTTAAAACTACAAACATGCTGACGAGTAATGAGAGAAGTTGACAACCAACCTGGAGACCATAAGGTTGTGGTACTTGAAAAAGACTTTGGTGTATCTTTCAAGTAGAGTTTGGAATCTTTTACTTTAGCTGAGACAGATTTCCAGTTCTCCAGTGAAATTGGCTCAAAATAATATCAAGACCGGCAAAAGGAAACATGGAGCAGAACTTCAGTGAGATGATAGGATTTGCCAATAGTGATCATCTGCCTTCAGATTTCATCAAAGCCCATGGTAGAATTATGTGTTAGTTTTTCCTCCTGCATGAAATCGTTATGCCACTCCACATTGAGGACTGCCCGATTCTGCAATTGACACATCTTTGGGATGTTCTCTGTGTGTGGCTCTCCATTTAAAGCCAGCTTCCTGTTAAGTGACGGCTCAACTGCAACTGCTCACAGATTGCAAATCCTCTTCCATGCCTGTTTCGTTTAATTGTACATTCTAGCCACTCAAACTCTGCAAAGCTGTTGTAGTGGCTCAAAAGAATCCTTTTAAGTGGACACAGTTAATTCCCCATGTTGGGTCGGGAATTCTGGGAGTTGAAGTCCACAAGTCTTTAAAGTTAACCAAGGTTGGACACCCCTGAGTTAACAGAACCTTAGCAGATGGTTTTTGTTTCCTGACCTGAATGCTTTAGTTTAGGGCAATGATTGACAATGCAGTATCATACCAGGGACCTACTAAATTTGATGTGCTCTCTTTTGAGTTTGGTTTGACATATGAGCCTTTTGGTTTGATCCCATCTATCTTAAAAGTTTGCCCCCCCCCCTCGTTCACTGGCTTTCAATGGAAGGCATGCTGGAGCCATCATACAATCCCTTTTAAAAGCAGGTGCATCTTACAAAATATTTTGCATCTGGAATTCTAAATCACCCAAGCTAGCACTCCAAATGGAATCTTTTTTTACAATTGCCAAAAATAAACTTTCTTAAAAGAAATTTATTCTACTTAATATGAAAAAAAAAGGGAGTATGTTCAACAAAGTAAGCTGCCATGAATTTGACACTAGTAGGAGTGAAAGAAGAGCTGATTACTTTTGCCCTATCAATTATCCTTTTACCCATTATAAACTGTGATGTATGGTGAGAAAAGTGTCTGATGAAAGACAAGTTCTTGTCAGCTGCAAAAGCTATTCTTAGATAAAAATGGAAAAATAAGGTTTAAAATATTTTGCATCAGGTCCATCATGGTTTCCTTCATATAATTTACTACACTGCATTTCTCTTAAAATTCGGAACTTTTTGAAGCCTAAACTGGGAACACACACACACACACACACACACACACACACACACCAACTCAAGCCTCTGGACCTTCTTTAGGGACTCTATAAGCCGTGATGGCGAACCTATGGCACGCAGGAAGTGGTATGCAGAGCCATCTCTCTGGGCATGCGAGCCGTTGCCCGTTGCTCTTCCAGGTTCCAGTGCGCCGGCCAGCTGGTCTTCACGTGCGTGGGAGCGCCAGAAATCGGAAGACCAGGTGGCCGGAGCGCATGTGCATGTGCATACGCGTGCCGGAAACCGGAAGATCATCTTCCCAGCACAAGCATGCGCAGCAGGCGGCTGCTCTTCCGGTTTCCGGCATGTGCATGCGCCGTGGCCAGCTGGTCTTCGTGCGTGCATGTGCGCCAGAAACTGGAAGACTAGGTGGCCGGCGCGCATGTACGCATCGGGAAGCGGAAGATAATCTTCCTGGCCCGTGCATGCGCACTGGGCGGCTGCTCTTCCTGTTCCTGTTTCGGCACTCGGTGCTGAAAAGGTTCGCCAACACTGCTCTATAGTCCTTTTGCATGATGCATTCAAATTATTCAAGCTTTAGCTTAATGATACAAGTACTCTAAATGAGGGAAAAGCTAGTTTTGCAAGGCTGTTTACATGTTGAATATTTTGAATACGCTGTGTGTTTGAAACAGATAAAAAAAACCCTCTTTTTGGGGGAAAACCCACCCTAAAATAAAGTTAAAATATTAAAAGCTGATACTGCCCACTTTACAGTGATTGTAAGAAGTTTTCATTGGGCCTGTTTTGGCACAGCAGGACTTGCATAGAGTCAGTTTCAAATATGCCCAGGGGATTCTTAATGCAGTTCATTGAAACAAGCTGGAAATGTATCATCCAAACATGGTTACTGATACTCCAATGAGACAGGAAAAAAAATGAATCACACTAACATATTATGATACTGTAAATGTTGTTCCTTGAAAGGGGAAAAGGAAAGAAAGATAATGCTTTGCTCTAGTACCAAACCTTGACAGCTGTTGACTACACTTGAGAAAATACTGGTTGTTAATATGCAGTTGAAAATGGTGGTTTGATTTCAGGAAAGTTATATATTTTTGTCTCTAATTATAGAAAGTTAGATTTATTTCATCTCTAATATACACAGCTCACACAGTCCATTCTACATTTGACCATTTTACAAAATGCTTCCTCAAATTATACTATATAGTGGACCTCTTTCTAAACTGAAATCCTGGAACATAAATGTGCAAAAATTGAAATGACAGAGTCCCAGACTCTTGTAACTACATAATTACATAATCTGGTTTTAGATCCATTATTTTGATTATTTTGTAGCTTCCCCATCTCCAAAGAAATAACTGTAAGAATATAGAGAGAGGGCTTATAGCTGCCCTCCCCAATGTGGATATGGTATAATTCCAAATAATAAGCCTCTTGTCACAGCTTATTGCATCAGTTTTTCATACTTGGAGATAATCTTGTTAAAGGCCCCACTGTCAGTGGGACATGCCCTTTCATCTTAAACGTTCCACTGTCTCTAAAAGCAGCAGTAAAACCCTGCAACTTTGGGGCAGCGATTTTTAAGGCAGAAGGAACCCTCATTATTTGGACTTTTACCGGTAGTTGTTGATACAATTGTTAAGAATTTGAATTTGCAGATTTAAATGCCTTTTTAAAAATATAACCAAGCTTTAAAAAGTGTGTACTCTTGGTAATTAAAATACACAATTCTTTTTTTAACTTTAACTTTTATTTGTATTTCTATGCCGCCCAACTCCCAAAGGACTCTGGGCGGCTTACAGCAAATATAAAACTTATTAAAATATAAAAAGCATTATTAAAAAAAAATACATAATAAAAAGCATTTAAAAACAATTAAAAACCCATACACAACTTTTCATGGCCGGATCTCGCCAAATTGCAGAAGCGAGATCAGCGGCCCCAAGCCTGCCGGAACAGCCAGGTCTTTACCGCTTTCCGGAAGGCCAACAGGGTGGGGGTAGTCCCAGCCGGCACTGTTTAGCTGACGGGACCTGGAGGAGCCCAACCCTGTGGGATCTTACTGGTCGCTGGGAGCTATGTGGTAGAAGGCGGTCTCGAAGATAACCTGGCCCTGAGCCATGTAGAGCTTTAAAGGTAATAACCAACACCTTGAATTGTGCCCGGAGACCAATAGGGAGCCAGTGCAGCTCGCGGAGAATTGGTGTAATATGGGTGTTCCTAGGTACACCCATGACAGCTCGCACGGCCGCATTCTGGACCAACTGTAGTCTCCGAACACTCTTCAAGGGTAGCCCCATGTAGAGCGCGTTGCAATAATTCTCCAAGTATCTCTGTAATATGTTTCTCCCGTACCAAATAATATAATCAGTCTCTTAATTAGAGTGAACCTGCAGTGCTCGGCTCCTATTTGTTTGCCAACAGAGCAAATTCCTAATATTACAGAATCTTAAACTCTTGTTTCCTTTAGTAATGTGCTCAGTAAATAACAGTAAGAACTGCATTATGGATATTGAACTATTTTATGAGCAATTGAACAGTCATTATGTTTCTCCATTAATTTTAAAATCTTATTTCCTGTTTCTAATTCTGTGTCCTAGTGTTGGGTATGCAGACTTAGTCATGTGCCATCTACTTGTTGGTTGTTTTTAACTATATAATCTGGTACCCCCCAAACAGAGAAGTACAAAATGATAGCTAAAAAGATCGAGCCAGGTACAAAATGGTGGCCAAAAGATTGAAATAATTCTTTTAATAAAATTGAATATTTTATAAATGTGATATTTATGTCAATTTTAATGTCAATTTTATGAAATAAGTATTTCCATCTTTTGTTCATGTTCACAACTCCCAAGTTTCTGGTCTAAATTTATTAATTGCATTTTAGTTAAAAAAAATTGCATTATCTTGTTGTGTTATCTTTTTGCATCATCATTATCTTAGCTTCCTTTGAATCATTGTTCTGTAGTCTAAGTATGCTAGTTGGCTCCTTTTTGCACCTGCTCCAGTTGGAATTATTTTTCTTTGAAAATGGGTGACCAGAACTGCACTCCTGATGAGTTCTTGTGAGAGCCTATACAAAAATATGAATGCTTCCCAAAGCTTCCTGAAATTATTCCACCTTGGGTAACCAAGAATGACATCTCCATACTTGGCAGCTACATGACACTGTTTACTCATAGTCACTGTATGCCTGAGCAACATTCAGTTCTTTCTTCATTTATTATTTTCATATGACCAGTTCTTTGCTAATCATTTAAAATGTGGTATTTCCAGAATATGTGGATTTCTTCCCATTTCTTTCATTCTGCTTGATGAAATCATCTACTCACCTTCCTTATCCTAAATCCAGAGGGAAAGAAAAACCTATAATTTCCTGTCTTCCAGGTTTCATTATATTTCATCAATAAAATATTAGTCAAATAGGTCCCAAGACTGGTCCTTTGGGAACTCTTTTGGGGACATACAACTTCAGCTGGACTTTTCTTGTACTGTACTATGCAGCTTCTTTGTTGCTATTTTAAGTTGTTTCTTATTCATGTTGACCTGATGTCTTTCTGATGTGATAGAAAACACATACAGGTAAGGTAGTTGAGAACGTTGGAAGTTGAAGTTCAAGACATATTTTGAAACTTACATTGGAGGCACATTTGGAAGAATAAACTAATGTACAAAAATTTTATTGGTGTAAATGAGTCTATTCCTGAGCATATTCATCTTGAAAAAAGTATTATTCAGGAGAAGAAAACATGTTAGGGTTCAATCCTTTATAAACTCAAATAAGGTTAATTGAAATTGTAATGGCATATAATTTTGCAGTTTTAAGTGCAAGAATCTTTTAGGAATATGCTATCTTTGTATTTTAAAACAGAAGTAAATGTCCAAAGATCATTTACATAAAGATCCCCATGTTACCGCACCAAAGTTTTACATATTTTTAGCACAACATAAGCTATTTTAGCCATTGTGTCTATAATTGCCAATATTTAGTAATTTATCTATAATTACCAATACAGTAAATGTGATTTCTGATATTTTCAGATCTATCCTATTGAGCCAGTATGCCCCAACTTACTTGGAACATTTAAGTACAACCTAGATTTTGTTTTTTCCTCTCAGTATGTTGTATTATAATGTATTGTGCCTGGACTTGTGCTGGGATGAAAGTAATTTGGAAAGCCTTGGATCTTTGTTTTTCATGTCCATCATGAGGGGGTTGGTTACGCTTGACTACCTCACATGTATCCCTTCTCTATTGATAGTTATTCCAAATATAGCCAGTCATTCTCCTAGGTGCGGGCAAGGCTTACCTGGGTGTAGGTCCAGATCAGGTAGTTAATGTGAGTCACCCATATCAAGCTGGCAGTACTAGCAGAGGATCCTTTCTTTGAAATGACACAGCAGAGTTGGGGGGGTGTGGCCTTGTGCCCAACTGGTTTGGTGAGGGTGCCCACTTTCATGACATATGACTCATCTGCTTGGTCAGTGCAATCCAGCAGCCCCTCCTATGGCCCTATTCTGCACCCTCTGCCTCCACCCCTGTTATTTCGGTCTGTGACTCTTATCCATACTCCTTCCAGAGGTACTGGGTTGGAGACACATTGGAGAGGAGCTCTGAAAAAGCTTCCAATTGGAAGGGGTATGATTTCATCTTCACGCTAAAGTTCACATCTAGATAACCCGCTGGATTGGCAATACTGTCTCAGAAAGACTTGTATTACGATTGAACTATTTCCAAAGCAGTCTGAGTCCCTTGTGGGTCAGATTCCCGGTCAATCTTTCAGTTTCTGTTCACTGCAGAGGTGGTGCTAATGCTTCTATGAATGGGTCTCCCAGCATGGGCAGTAGGTAGAGATGTGAAGGCCCGGAAAAAAACCGGAAAAATTCAGAAAAAAACCCGTTTTTTTTCCGTTTTTTTCCTGAAGGCTTTTTTGTTTTTTTCCAAAAAATTGGAAAAATTGAAAAAAGAAAAAAAAACATTGTTGAATATTTTATTTTAACATGATGAATAAAATATTTTAAGACAGGGTGTTCCAATATTTTCCAAATCATTTCTAAAAAAAAAAGTATGATATCAGATTATTCTAATTTCTGTGCACTGAGTGAGGACAAGCAAGTCCTAGGTAACAAACTGAACCCTCCACTGCAAGAACAGTATGCATTTCTTCCTTTAGCAGGTGAATATGCTAGTTGTGATAATTTTATGCCACGTCAAATTGTCCATAGTCATATTTTATGTTCCTAAAGTAACAGAATGACTTTCAATCTTAAAAAGACAAAAAAGTGCTAATGTAGCATTTTTTTCAATTTTTCCGAAAATTTCTGTTTTTCCCCCCCAAAAACCAGAAAAAAACCGGGTTTTTTTCCGAGCTTCAAAATTTCCGGAAATTTTACATCTCTAGCAGTAGGTCAGCTTTTGTGATATTGCTTCAAAGTCCTAAGATTTGACATCCTAACTACACCTCAGAATCCAATCCATCCATGCTCACTTTACTAGTAAAAGTAATTATGCTGCTATTCTTTCACGTCAGCCTTCTAGATTTGTTTGGACTTTTGCTCCAAGTTGTAGACTCACTGCTGGTGTTTGTCTTCCTTTCTGAATGCACAGGTTTCCACCTGAGTGGTATTGTGACAGAACCTCCTGGCCCCAGTGAGCCAGAGCACAGTTACCATGTCTCCATCAGTTTTGACCGCTGCAAAATCACATCGGTTAGCTGTGCCTGTGACAATCGGGACATCTTCTATTGTGCTCATGTGGTGGCTCTGTCCCTGCATCGCATCCGGCATGCCCACCAGGTGGAGCTGCGCCTGCCTATCTCAGAGACGTTGTCCCAAATGAACCGGGATCAGCTACAGAAGTTTGTGCAGTACCTGATCAGCGCCCACCACACAGAAGTGCTGCCGACAGCTCAAAGGCTTGCTGATGAGATACTGCTGCTGGGCTCTGAGATCAACCGAGTGCATGGTATGAAGTTGGGCTGGCCATGGATCCTGGGGAGAGGCAGGGAATGGCTGTAGGCTGGGGCTCTAGCAGCCAGCCTTGGTTACTTGTCCCCAACCCTGCATGAAAGACTGCATGAAAAAAACAGAGGAGGAAAGAACTCTTACTTCCAGAACTCAGACTTCCTAATTGACAACTGAAAAAAGCCCCAAGGCTCATTCATGATTCCAATCAATCCTAGTCAAAGCCGGCTGGGAATTCCAGAATGTGTCTAGATCTCAGTATACTGGGAGGGCATCAGGTTGCAGAAGCAATAAACAAATGGGCAAAGTGTCTTAGTTATAAACAGAAACAAATCTTTCATTGTGTAACAATACCATACTGCCATTAGTAGAATAGTGGGATACAAAATCAGCATGCCATCACATTCTAGTACTATCAGGTCATTAATCAGATAATTCAAGGTAGCAAACGTATCTGATATTCCTTCCTCCTCCTATTTTTCCCACAAGAATCCTGTGAGGGGATTGGGCTAAGAGTGAGTGACTGGCCTAAAGTCAGCCAGCTGGCTTTCATGTCTAAGGCGGGGCTAGAATTCACAGTCTCCTGGTTTCTAGGCTGGTGCCTTAACCACTAAACCAAACTGACTCCAGTAGCTTCTCTGTGGAAGCATAATAATCATCCATTATTATTATGGGATAGTAATATACGTTCATCAGAACTCATGTGAACAAAATACTTTTTTTGTCATTTGTTACAGCTTGACCTTTTTCAGGCTATTCTGCAAGTATAAAACCCATGCTGCTGCCTTAAACTTAGTAAATTGATTCTGTAAAACAGTAGCACCTTTTTGTCAGTTTCCCACAGATGCCTGAAAAATGTGTACTTAATGAATAACATGCCAGAAGCACTTCTTCGGAATCATTTTGAAAATACTTGCTATGTGTAATATCTAAGCAGAAATTAGGCCTAGTTAATTTCTACAAAAGTACAATGCCCTCAAAATTAGGGAGTATTAGAAGATTAGTAATATGTAGCATCTAATGCTTTGGCCATCTCCTCCCAGGTGCTCCAGATCCCACAGCTGGTGCCGGCATTGAAGATGCAAACTGTTGGCACTTGGATGAGGAGCAGATCCAAGAACAAGTGAAGCAGCTACTGTCCAATGGGGGTTATTATGGAGCGAGCAAGCAGCTTCAGTCCATGTTCAATAAGGTAAAAACTGACATTCATTTGTTACCCAGCCCATCACTCTTCTATTAGTAGAGCTATGTCACTGTTCTTCTCCGCTACCATGGAGCAAGGATCTTTGTGTCTCATTGTGGAGATAACATCACCCTGTCAACAGGAAGATATTTCTACTAGAAGACCATTTGTGCAAATTGGGGCTTTATCCTTCAGGGGTGATGGGGAAGTCCCAAGTTTGAGCTATAGTTGGGCTGCCTGTAGATGCTGGGTTGAGGTTGTTTGCATACTTGGAATGAAGAGGCAGCCTGCACTAGGAAATGATCTGAAAATTGTCCATACGCATATTACTAGGTAGTTTAAAATGTAAGTTTTTAAATACTAAAGTATCTTACCATCAGTGCAGCCAGAAAAGGGAAGTCAAGCTCCATTTGTAGATGGAAGGTGAGATTTCCACAGTGTTTCATCATGACTTTATGGTGGCCTTTTCCAATGTGCTTCCTCCAGATCTGTCAGATTATAATTCCTGTCACTTTTGGCAGCATGACTGTGTTTTCTGGAGATGCTAAGAACTTCACATCTGGAAGGCAGCAAATTGGGGGAAGTTGGTTTGCTGTTTTGATAGACCACAAACTTTGGTTAGGGTTTTTTGGGAGGTGGGGTGTCCCTCTCTTCTCCTATTGTCAATTCTGTCTTTCCCCAGGTACGGGAAATGCTACGAATGCGAGATTCCAATGGGGCACGGATGCTCATCCTGATGACAGAGCAGTTTCTGCAGGATCCACGTCTGGCACTCTGGCGGCAGCAGGGAGCAGGCATGACTGACAAGTGCCGGCAACTCTGGGATGAACTTGGTAGGTGAAGGGCTTGCCCGAAACAATGGATGGCCAAGGCTTTTCATGACATTAGGTAAATTCGGTAAGCTGATACAGAATTGAGATTCTTATTTTAAAATGCAAGTTTGCAGGAGAAGTTTGAAAATATAGAGCCTGAAG
This sequence comes from Thermophis baileyi, assembly GCA_003457575.1. Lineage (NCBI taxonomy): Eukaryota > Metazoa > Chordata > Lepidosauria > Squamata > Dipsadidae > Thermophis > Thermophis baileyi. The sequence goes on from QLTV01001007.1 coordinate 1,273,800, forward strand.
ACAAGAAAAGCTGGTTGCCGCTAAATAGATGATGTTTAATTCACCTGATACCATGTGTTTTTCTTTTCTTGTTTTTTTAAGAATGTTACTGATTAATTCTCCAATCCAGTTAAGCTTTCCAGTTGAAAAAAATCCTGTTTCTTCCTTCAGTCACTTACTGGAAATACTTTCCCCCTTTAATTTTAGATTTGTGGGAAAGTTTCAGGGAGTGACTGAATGATGCTTGAACTCTTGACTTGAGAAATAGCCGTACCAGGCAAGAAAACTGGAGACAAATGTCAAATTGGATAAACCTTCAGGAGCAGTAACATGAGGGCAATGGTTTTCATCGCATGATTATTAATGGTTGTCTTATCAAGTCTTAAAAACTAATCCATAGTAAAATGCAAGCTTTATAGCCATATTTTTCTAAATACAAAATCGTATTCCAGTAGTTCTTATGCCATGAAACCCAAAGCCTATCTTTCTATATCATTATGTGGGATGGAGAAGAAAAAGCATGTCATTTCATAGCTGTGCTAGATCTGAGCCACCATTCCGTGGACAGAATTTTGCCCTGTCCAAGAGGCTGAATTCTAACTTGTCTTTATTTAGAGAAAGAAAGCGTGTGTGCAAGAGGGAGAGTGACACACACAGAGAGAGATTTATATCTGCTTTTACTCCAGGAATTAAGGGTGGCATATATAATCCTCCCTCCTCCTATTTACCCCATTAAAAATTCTATAAGATAGGCTGGGCTGAGTGAGAGTGGGTGGAGCCATCCATTGAGCCATTAGATCCAAGGGTGGACTTGAATAGCAATAGCAATAGCAATAGCACTTATATACCGCTTCATAGTGCTTTACAGCCCTTTCTAAGCGGTTCACAGAGTCAGCATATTGCCCCCAACAATCTGGGTCCTCATTTTACCCACCTCGGAAGGATGGAAGGCTGAGTCAACCTTGAGCCGGTGAGATTTGAACTGCCGAACTGCAGCTAGCAGTCAGCTGAAGTAGCCTGCAGTGCTGCACTCTAACCACTGCGCCACCTCGGCTCCGAGGTGAACCAGATTTGCCTGCCCTAATCCAACAGCTTAACTATTATACCACACTATTCTCTCTTTTTTGTTAGCTTTTTGCATCTTTGTTCTGATGACCAGCCTTTTGAATCCTGCTGCAACTTGTTTACTAAATAGTATGCTACTTCTTGCATATATGCTTTTCTTCCGTGCTGGGGCTCCTGTATGGGCTCCCCCCTCCCCCCAAAAGAAATTGGCCTGTCAATGGTCTGCTTAGTTTTCACACCACTGTTATTTCATTAGGCTTCAGACTGTAACTTTGGCTCTGCATCTGACTTTCTGCCTATGCTCACCTCCTTTTACATTACTTCCTTTTTGTTTTTTAGGTGCATTGTGGGTATGTGTGGTTCTGAGCCCACATTGTAAGCTGGAAGAGCGGGCAGTTTGGCTGCAGCTTCTTAAGAAGTGGAATAAACTAGACATTTGTCCATTGGAGGAGGGTAACTACTCCTGTGACAGTGTTGGAACCAACAGCAGCTTGTCATCTAATCCAAATCGCAGCCCAGGTAGGAAACCCACACTAGAGTTCCTAAGCCTTCAACACCAGCTCCAACACACTCAGTAGGTAGCCCAGTCAGGGACGTTATCTGCAATGGGGAGATGGAGTTTGCAATGGCCTACCTTATAAGAATGTTGCCTAGATTCTTCATGTACGTAGAATGTTATACAGTTGTTATCTAACCCGTAAACTTGAAGAAAGAGGAATAAAAAAAAACTAATGTTTTTCTGAGGGCAAGATTCCATTTTTTTTTTAATATTGAAAGCTAAGTTTTAGTTTTTCTTTTCAAAGTTTTACAAAATCAGATGCACTTGGGATATAGTTGTAATTATACAACCACCCAGAGTTAATGAGAGTCGGGTGGCATATACATTTTAGTAAGAATCTTTCTTATTTATTTCTTATTTAATAAGGGTTGCTTGACAGTGAGATGGGCAGCACATAAATTTAATTAACAACATTTATTATTATTATTTATTATATTCATGCATTTATTAAAATGTAATATATATCTATTAATTATACTTTTTATTTACTTGTTTTTGTGTGTGTGTGTGGGTGTTTGTGTATTTTTTTTGTTTAAATTCTTTTTCTTTGTTTCTGTGTATGGTAAATTGCTTATTTTTTTATTTTATATTATTCTGCATATACATATTTTAACACTGGACCAATGAATGAAGGTATTTGGGAAACGAAGATTCCCATAGTTTTTCCAACCTCTGCTGTGACTGGTTTCTTCCTTGGCAGCTGCTGCTCGACAGACCGTCTTTGGGCGTGCTATCAAGGCTGCTGAGCTCCGCTGGGGGGATTGCCACCTGCAGAAGATCTTGAGCAGTGACTGCTACGGTGTCTCTTTGAAGAGCGGTGGTGACAAGCTGGGCTTTGATCCCCAAGGCCATCCACTCTGGCTGGGCGATGCCTTCCCCATGGCCTGCGCACGGGTTGATGCCTTGCGCTCCCACGGCTACCCCCGCGAGGCCTTGCGCCTGGCAGTGGCCGTTGTCAACGCCATGCGCTTGCAGCGACGTCATCAGCTGGACAGCTACAAGCAGCAGAAGAAAGGCAAGACTGGCAGGCAAAGGAAGGGGTGGGTGGCGGGGTGGAGGGATAGGGAGGTCAGTTTAACAGCATCTCCAGGGAAAGGTTTTTGGAGCCTAGGGAACCCCAGAGCTATCCCTGGGTACGTGTGGGTATCTCATTCCAAGGTCAAGCTTCAAAGGAGAGCACAGGGGATGTATAGGCAACACTTATTTATATAAAGAAGCAGAGGTCTTTAAATACTGGGAAGAAAGAGTGGCTCCTCGTAGTTCAGAGTGACGGGTGATGGATTTTTCTACTTTAGTTTCATATTTTATTCCTCTAGTGATCATGGATGCATTCATGGGGTTTCTCCCCACCCCCTGGCTTTCCAGTGTAGAGAATTGTTTTCAGATGCCAGAACTGGAGCTGGTGAATTCACAGCATGTGGATTGACTTCTCAAGAATCATTTCCCCCCTTTTTTTCTCCTCCTCAGAGCTCCTGCACAAAGGCACAACCAGCATTACCAACTTGGAAGGATGGGTTGGGCACCCTCTGGACCCCATTGGTTGTCTCTGTCGTACCTTTCTGGAGGCCTGTCGAATGGATGATGAGGGGCTCGTCCTGTTTCCAGGTATTGTGGGGTGAACAAGGAGACCAAGTGCGGGGTTGAAATAGCCAATCCTTCCCTAGAGCTGTCCTAGCCTATACATGCCACTCAAATTTGCAGAGACCACAATGGTTTCCTTATTAAGGACTGCTTTCACTTGTGGGAAATGGTTCAGAGCTTGCTGGAGTGAGGAAAGATGATTGTTGTATGGAAAAGTGTCATTGTGCATATTGAGGTGCATCTGTTGTGCAGGAACTTCTTACTTGAATAAGTTCTGGTTTCAGGGAAGAGGATGTCCACATGTAAGGGAAACTGTGGATCTATTGCTATTGGTTTCCTGTTCTCCATTCAACTGTCCTCTGTTTTCCCCCTCCAGATTCTCCAGCAGAGCCCAAGAAGGCCCTCTATCAGCACATCCCAGTGCCCTCAAGTCCTGGCGAGTCATATTATATGCTGGCCCTGGAGGTGGCCCTGCTGGGGTTGGGGCAGCAGCGGTCCATGCCAGAGGGCCTTTATGCACAGGATAAGGTGGTGCGCAGTGAGGAGCAATTAATTGGACTTCTAGACGAGATGGAGCTGGACGAGCGGCTGGTTCCTGTGCTTCGCAAGCAAGCGGCCTTGTTGTTGGACGGTTAGTGAAGTAGGCCGAGGCCCTGTTGCTCATGTATTCTGGAGATGAAATGCCTTGTCTCTAAAGACAGGAAAGGAGGCACTGTGGGAAAAAGAAGAGTTCTTTCTTTTTCAAAGGAACTGGATAAAATGACTCAGTAAAATAAGTTTCCAGAGGTATGATCCTTTTGCAGACAACTTGGGAATGTTCTGAAATGGACACACAAATTGCACCTGGCTCACTAGAGACAGCATGTTCCTGCTCCCCGTATGCAATAAGAGCACAGTCTAAGCCATCTCGCCTTGGCTTACTATTAAAATGGCAAGCTGTGCTTGTATTAAACTTCTGTCTGCAAGGCCTGAACCTGGACCTGGTTACTGCAGGGAGATATAAGTGATGTCAGTGGGCCAGGGCCAGATTTTGAAAAGCTGGCAGAAAGAAGAGTTTGGTAGTTGAGGATGTGTTGACTTCTTCCAAGAACCTTCTGCATGAATGGGCTTGTGGGATGCTTTTTCTGTCGGGGTGGGTGTATTCACAGAAGGACAGGGAATATTGGTAGGTCACAACCAATGTCAACAGGTTCATCATCTGCTTAGGGACTATTCCTCACCTTGCCAGATTCCCGTCTTCCTATGGCGCAGGCATCTGGTTGAATGCTTTGAGTTGGGTTGTAGTACTGTCGATGTTCATCATCTACATATCTGTTTCTCCTAGGAGGGCCTTTCAGTGGATTTGGCGAGGTGGTGTTCCGAGAGAGTGTCCCCATGCATACTTTTGCCCGTTACCTCTTCACTGCCATGCTGCCCTATGATCCCGAGTTGGCTTACCGTTTGGCATTAAGAGCCATGAGGTACTCATATCCCCTCCTCTCCTCTTGCCGTGCTTTCCTTTTCTCTGCTTTTCTTGCTGCATATTTACCACTTTGCTATGCCTTCCCCCACTATATGCCTTCCTCCTCCAGACTGCTATTTCCAGCTTCTGCTTATGTTGCAGATCAGCTTGCCTGGCAAAGAATTTCTTCTGTGGGGCTGTATACTGGGTCTGATTCCCTTTCCCTTCTCATTAACCGTTTTGTCCATGGATTTGCTTGGAGCTTATCTTCCCTTTCTGGGGCCTGCTCATTCCATCTGTTGGTTGATTTCTAGAACGGTGACAGCCTAACTTGTCTCCGTCCCATTCTCCACAGGCTTCCTGTATTGGAGACAGTGTTACCAGCCAATGACATCCTGCACCAGAATCCCCTGGACTCCATGATGGCCAATCGCTTCCCCCGCTGGTTTACCCTGGGTCACCTAGAGACTCGACAGTGCGAGCTAGCCTCAGCTATGCTTACAGCTGCTAAAGGTAGATCCAGTCCTGGAGGGGAGAGCAGAAGTCAGAGGTCTTAGGGCTCTCAACCTCTTCCCTTCTGAAAGCAGAAAGGGCTTGTTCCTCAGAATAGTGAGTTGGAAGACTGGGGCCCGTCTTCAACTCCAAGTCAGGCGTCTCTCATACTGTGGACTTTTGATTATGACTCCCTGCAGGTGACCCCAACTGGCTGCGCATGGTCCTGGGCTCCATCCAGCAGAATATTCATTCACCGGCCTTGCTGTTCAAACTGGCCCAGGATGCCTGCAAGACTGCCACGCCAGCCAACACTCCTCCAGATACCACCTTGCTTAATATCTCTCTGGAGCTTGGCCTGCAGGTGAGGGGGCATCTGAGCAAATTATGCCTCTGATTCTTTGGGAAGGGTTCCCTGGGGCTACTTTGGTGTTGTCTGGGGAAGATGATAGACCAAAAATATCTGGAGGACACATTTGGGGAAAGCTGCAATAGAGGATCTGTAACAAAAAACTTAATCTGTACAAAAAACTTAATCTGTAAATGTTAGAACCATTTTTGATCTGACATGGTTCGGTAACAGATTCCATTTGATATAGCAATATGTCACCCTCCCAAACGCATACAATAAACTAGGGTACGATCTTCTAGTTAATTTTCCTGTTCATGTCTTTTTGAAATAAATGGGAAGAGAATTTCGAGGTGGGTTAACTCTGTGCCTCTTAAAGTCTTTGTTCTTAATGACTCCTGGCTCCTGCCTTATGATTAGTAATGGTTATTGAAAAGAATCCCTGGTAGTTTGCTTTTCGGCTGTGTTTTTCGTGGGAATTTCCAGTTCTTCTGTGTTGATGTACTTGCTTGGCACTCAGATGAAGCCCAGTGTTTCAGCATGTCTTCCTCTTAGGAGCAGACATACCATTTCTTACCAGGCAATGCGTGACATAGCAATTTATCCATTCACTTCTCCTTCCAGATTACACCTTAGAGCAGTTTTTCGATCTTGGCAGCTTGAAGATGTGAAAAGTTCAGCTCCCAACATCAGCCCCCCCCCCCCGCTCCCCCAGCAAGCTGGCTGGGAAATTCTGGGAATAAAGTCCACATATCTGCTAACTGCCAAGGTTGAGAAATTCCGAGGAAGTTGTTTTACCTGAGGGCCACCCATGGACACAGATGCTGGGTTGCACAAGCAGCAAACTGTTTGGACCCAGTGCAGAAAGGACTGCATGGTGTGTAGCCCCCCATATATTTTGTTTTTCTTTATCACTTCACCCATTTTCCACTGCTTCTCCCCTAGGTGATGCGCATGACGCTCAACACCATGACCTGGCGACGTAGGGAAATGGTTCGCTGGTTGGTCAGCTGTGCCACTGAGATAGGTGAGTAAAAGAGACTACTGGGTGTATGCTCCTCCTAGATTGATCTAAGGTTTCCCAGAATTTAGGATGGGTCTGGCTTTTTTTCTGCCTGCCTCCACATGAGTTCCACGCTGGTTTTGGGTTTTCCCTTTGGAATGTGTGGAGTACTTGGTGATTTTGTGGCTAACCCCGGTTTCCCCCCCCACCCCCCCACTTTCCCTGCTCTTAGGAGTCCAGGCCCTGATGAATATTATGCAGAATTGGTACACGCTCTTCACACCTATCGAGGCTACAACTATTGTGGCGGTGACCGGGACCACACATGCCACGCTGCTGAGGCTGAGCCTGAGTGCAGGGCAACGGGATGAGCTGTGCAGTTGTGCCCGGACACTGGCGCTGCAGTGTGCCATGAAGGACCCGCAAAACTGTGCCTTGCCGGCCCTGACACTATGTGAGAAGAACCACGCAGCCTTCGAGGCAGCCTACCAGATTGTGCTAGATTCTGCAGCCTCAGCTGGCATGGGCCACTCCCACCTGTTCACCATAGCCCGGTATATGGAGCACCGTGGGCTGCCTGTTCGTGCCTACAAGCTGGCTACCCTGGCCTTCTCGCACCTCAACATTGCTTTCAACCAGGACACCCATCCAGCGCTCAACGATGTCCTGTGGGCCTGCTCCCTTAGCCAGTCCTTGGGGAAGAACGAGTTGGCCGCCATCGTCCCACTTGTCATCAAGAGCGTGCAGTGTGCCCCCATGCTCTCTGACATCTTGCACCGTTGGAGCCTTCCTCCCCCAGGTCTTGCTTCAATGGGCGGAGGGCGCCGTGGGGCAGGCAGCACGGGTACTGGTGGGAAGCTCTTTGCCATGGACAAGGCCCCACTCTGCCAGCTGCTGGAGGCCGCCATGGCTGCTTACATCAGCACCACCCATTCACGCCTCACCCACATCAGTCCACGGCACTATGGTGAATTCATTGAGTTCTTAGGGAAAGCCCGTGAAACTTTCCTGATGGCACACGAAGGGCACCTACGCTTTAGCCAGTTCCTTGACAACCTCAAACAAACTTACAAGGGCAAGAAGAAACTTATGTTGCTTGTACGGGAACGGTTTGGCTAGGGGGCGCTTTGAGAGAACATGCTTTGACTAAGGGGGAGCAATCAGAGGGACATTTCTCCCCCTTGATCAGAAGCACTTTGGCTTGGAGGGTGGGGGCAGAAAGATCAGTTTTCCTTGGGGCACAAGTGTTCTGAACCTGTGGCCAGGCAGAGCCTGAGTTTGCTGCCTACATTCAGGAACTCTTTGTCTGTGAGCACTCTCCTCCCATCCCCAGAAGGAGACCTGAGCAGATGGGGCTGGGCTTCAGGCTGGAGCCTCAGAAGTGAGGGAGGGGGGGGGTCTGCGTCTCTGGTGCTGGGCACAGACTCTTGTGAAAAGGTCTCTCTTAGTTCTTTCACTGGCCCTGTCAGTAGTGCAGGAAGGATCTGAGCCTGAACTTGTTATAAGATTGCCGATTTCAGTATTAACTTGTAGGAAGGTAGGAGTAATTCCCCGCCTTGGTTGTTGAAGGCTCTGGACTTAGTATGGTCTTGCAGATGGTGGGCATGAAAGACCCGTGAAATTTCACAGCTGCTGTTCTGATCTTATATTTCAAATGCAGTAATTGTGGAGGTTTGACTTAGGTGTGCAAGATAGAGGGAGATAGATAGGATCGTACCTCCTGTTTTCTAGTTAAAATTCCAAAAGCTTTCTCTCCCCTCTCTCTCTTCTCTATGGTCCCACACCTCTGTGCACCTGAAGGAACAACCTCTGCTTGTTTAGAAGAAGCTGGGAGCCTAGAATACCTTGATAGAACTGGGATGTTACCTAAGGCCCCCGATGCCTTTTTGCACCCCTAGCATTCGAGCAGCTGGTACAAAATCCCTCATGTCTAAGATTTCCTCAGACAAGACTAGTGAGCTGATATTATTTCCTGCTGGGAGAATCAGCAGCAGAGTTAATATTAGACTGCTTGCACAAATGGGGTACATTCTAAGGTTTACCTGGTTGGATTCTACAAAGGAGGTAGATAAGACTAGATGTGCTCAGCCAGGGACTTTTCTTGTTTTTCATGGAATGGTTGCTTTGGACGAGACCAGAAGAGCACCAGTCTTCAGCATGAACTCGGTTGCACATTACATTCCTCCTCTTCCTCCAAACCGTCATGTTAATCCACATAACGGTAACCATAATCTATCACTCCAGAGGAGTGACTCAGTCGCTCACTTTTCTGTTCTGACTGTACAGACAGAGACCATTCCGCTCTCCCAAATTGTGTCAGACATGTCTCCTGAACACTCTTGCATCCTCTCACAAATCTGTCAGTATTTCAGCTTTCTCTCAACTGTGCTCAGGGGTCACAGACTGGCTCCAGACCCTGGCTTGCACTGGGGGGGGGGGAGGGGGACCCAGGACATTCAAAGGGGCTAGTGTCCTATTCTGTAGCTGTCCCTCTTTAGCTTTGTTTCCAGTTAATGCCCCTCAGACTCCTACAACTGAAGGATTCCTATTCCGTCTTCTCCAGCAACCTATTCCTCTGGAGTTGCTGGTAGATAGGCAGTTCATACCTCAAAACCTTTCCCTTCTTTTGGGCCAAGACAGTGGGACATGAGGCATTTTGCCACTCTGAGTAACTCTACCAGGCAATCCAAGAAGTGCATCTTCTGTATTCCTTGGAAGTGCTGAGGATCTTGTGGTTGCAACTTTTGGATTGTTATCTGCGTGTTGGCATCCTTGAAATGTTGCCACTTTAAGCAACTGGTTGGGCTGCCAATGCAGTTGGCCTGCCTCTTCACAAATGACTGATGTTCCCCATGGAGTGATGGTGGTGGGGGAGTTCTAAGTGGCCACTAGCAGGGTGTTCCATACTTCCACAAACGTCCTGCTCCAAAATCCCACTGGTTTTCTGCTGGATAAAACCTACTCAGGAACAAACCACAACAAACTCATGCTACTAATTAGATTATTGTGAAGACAAGATTATGTTTAAAAAGTTAATATATATATAACTATATATATATATATCTATCTTATATGAAGAGGCAAGGGGTCCAGGCGGCTCTCCTTTCTGTACGCGTGGGGCTGTGTCCTGTGCTCAGCACCTCTCAGTCCTTAGTGTTGGTGGAGATGTTGGTGTGTTGCACAGCTCCACTTTGGAGCCAGCTAGTCAAGTTAGTTGAAAAATGGGGTGGGGGGGCTGTAATTTTGTAATTTTTTTCTATTTATTGAATCATTTATTGTATTATTTTGTAAAGGTTTAACATAAACGGCAACTTTTTTTTTCTTTTGGCTTCTCTTTTGGACATACAGTGTGGTCTTTGTTTCTGTTTTTCTTTTCTTTTCAGAGGGCACAGGAAAGGTTGCTCATCTAAGTCAGCCCCATGTGTAATTTCTTCAGCCTAGCAAATGGGCAGAGAAAACACAGGCTGGATACATTCATGGGGTTATGCAATAACTCTTGATTGAAAATCCAAGATTAATCAGTATGTATTTGAGATAAAGTAGTTTTTTCCTCCGAGACAAATGTGTACAGTATCTAAATACCATGCAGCCTTTTCTTATTAATGGTACTGCAGATTTAATGTGGAACCACTGGAACAGAATAAGTTTTAATAATTTGTTTAATAACCGCTATTGGTGGATCACTGCCATGATCATAGAGGGGGGAACCTGCCTTTGAGGCTCTTGGGCAACAGCAAGGGCAATGGTACCTCGCAGAAGGCCACTGCCATTTTTATTTGTCACAATGGCTTTGAAAATATTGGTTCAGGTCATTGAAAAAATTAGAAGGTCCATCAGATTGTTTCCAATCGCCATCCAGGAAGCCCACCTGGGACAGGTCAGCATAGGAGAAGCCAAGCAGAAGGTACTTTGCCAAGGGTCTCTTACAGCTGCCCTGTCGGTTGGATCATGGGTTAGTTGTACCATCATGTTTTCTCTGTTAAGTCTCCCCACCAGACCTGGCACAGACTGGTTTCATCAGCTAAGTAACTGCCTACTTCAAGATTTTTGGCTCCTTTGGAAATGGGTTGGGGTGAGGTCTCTGTCAATTCTGCAACAATGTCCTGAAACGACAAACTCTTTGTTTCTAATAATACTCTTGAGTGAAACTTAACAATTCAAGTTTGGGTATTTACTTCCAAGTTACATGGTCCTTAGTCACAGTGGTATAGCAGGTAATGATTAGCACCCAGGTTTAATTATTAGGTGGACCGGGAGCTGCTTGGGCAGAGAAAACAAGCAGTTGGACAAGAATGAATCAGCTATTTTAAATTAATCAAAACATTACTTTAAAATAATTTTAAATGGTTTTTAGGATGCTTCAAAGGCTGCCTAAATGCATTGGTACTATCTAATAATCATAATTTCCTAAACAGTAATGCACATAAATTTTTATGTGATGGGCCCCGTATACTTTCAATTGAAAAAAATCAATTTACTATTTTAAATCAAAGAAAAAAATTAATAACATCCCCCAGAGTATGATCCAACCACAATAAAAACAAGCAAAAACTAGAAACAGTTAAAATTAAATGAAAGCAGAGATGTCAGTATGCAATAGGATATTGTATTCATGGTCACAATAAAATCAACACTTAAACCTATACATCTGGTATCTCTGCCATCTAACTTTACGAGTAAGATTTGTAATCAAACAATCCTACCATCTAATTTTACTACCATTTTCAACTACTCACAACTGCTTCTATTGATTGGCTTGTTTTATTTATTAAATATGTAAATCTTAAACTCAAAAGAATTGTGCTGGAGTGAGAATGGGGAAGAGAATTCCATTATCAAACTAAAAAGTTCCCAAAGAAATTCAGTCAATAATATTTGGGCTTGTGCGATGTTAAGAGACAACTCCTGTTCCCTTGCCATTGCTAAGAATATTCAAAAGTCTTGTTTTGTGAATTGACATTCACTTTAGCTTCTTTCAGATGGAGAAGTAACCTTTTCCATCTATTCTGCAGCTCTTCCTTTTTCCCCTCAACAGATTTTTTTTTTAAGCTTTTGAAAGAGACAGAGTAGAAGGGTTGTGAATTAAAGATGATATGGATTACTTTCTAGTAAGGCTTATTTAATGCAATAATCTTGTCTCCTTCATGGTGTTATTAGACGTCTTGACCTTCCCTGCCCCCGCCCAATTTACCACCATATTCATCATTTCTCAACCTTTTGGTTAAGATTCTGGTCACCTTTTTGACGTGGCTTCTTCCGCTCTTACAGCATGCACAAAGTGTTAATGTGGAGAAAATGGAACAGTAGCGAAAGGCAATCTATAAAAGTGAGATGTTTAAATCAAGCAGATTTGCCTACATTTCTTGTTCCTTTTCTTGGATTTATATATATATCTACCAAAATTACCATCCCAACTTAGTTTACAAACACAAATCTAATGCTGATTTCATTCCAAAGACTGTATATGGTTGTTCCTGGAAAACAAATTGAAGGAAAACAAGCCAGTGTCTTGGTGCTTCCTTCCTTCGAACCAAATCTGTCAAGTATCTCTTAAGGCTGAACACTTAAGAGTCGTAGACTAATGAATTCTTCAGGCCATGTTCTTCTCATGTCTGCCATTGTCTCCAGCCCAAATGAAGTATCAGGTTCCTGCAGTCATCATGATTCCATGATGGTACTGTTTCTTAGTCCACCAAGAAAGATGTCCGGGGCTGAAGGACAGAGAGAAATTGTGAGTGTACTATATGGAAATGAGTGAGCACAGTATGTGAGATGAGTATATTTACTGCAAATTTCTGATGCTTTGGGGCAGGGTTTTTCCAAATGGTGAACCTTGGAACCGTGACAGGCTTCTGTGAGGCACTAAAGATACAATTAAAAATGTTCATTTAAAGTCAGCCAATTCCCTAACATGGAGCTTTCTCTCTCTATCAGAGATTCTATACTTTTTTTTTTTTTAACTAAAACAGATTTTGCAGTCTGAAAACTTTGAAAATCCTTGCTTTAAGTTATATGAGAAAAGTCGCTTTGGGCAAAAATGTATTGCAGAATCACCATAGCTCATTCTCTGATCTTTGGTGTGGGGCTCACATATTATTGCCATCTGTTTATAAGCTTCCTAGTGTTGCTTTTTCTCCCCCCCCCCCCGAGATAACTGAGATAACTTTGGTCAGAAAGCACTATAGGTAGTCCTCGACTTATAACACTTCGTTTAGTGACCATTTGAAGTTACAACAGTACAATAGTATTGAAGTTGCACTATCCCCATGGTCACATGATCAAAATTTGGACACTTGGCAACTGACTCTTATTTATGACGGTTGCAGTGTCCTGGGGTCATGTGATCACTTTTTGTGATCGTCTGACAAGCAAAGTCAATGGGGAAGCCAGATTCACTTAACAACCCTGTTACTAACTTAACAACTGCAGTGATTCACTCAACAAATGTGGCAAGAAAGGTCGTAAAATGGGACAAAACTCATTTAACAACTCTCATTTAGCAACAGAAATTTTGAGCTCAATTGTGATCATACGTTGAAGACTTATTTGGATGTAGCTATTCTATTTTCTTTCAACTAGGAAAGCCACAGTTAATAGTAAATAAAAGCTTGATTTAAAAGCACCATTTTTGGAGAAGGTTACACAACTTAGACAATATTTACAACTGCTATTAATATAATTCTTCCATGTTTTGGCAAGAGGCTTTGACCAATCAGCGCAGCTTAATCCAGTGTCAGTATATCTCTTTGAGCAGCCCATTCCCCCCCCCCAAAAAAACCCAGACCTGGACAATTAAAGTATTTTAAAGTTTAAAACAGAGAAAATAAAAATGGTACAGTTGACAAAACTCCCATTAAGTATGCCATATTGCGCTGTCTCTATGACACAGAATATACAGTTTTTTGAGTGATGACGTGTATATAGGAAAGGTTATTGGAGCAAAATCAACAATGAATGCTCAGTCAACAGAAACTGACACACCCTCATGATGAAAATTAAATGCAACAACTTCCTGCAAGTTTCACTACATACTTAACTATTTTTGTGCCACTGTTTACAAGTTCAAATATGACATCAATGAATATGGCAAGTGCTGATGTTAGGACACCCTTTTACTCAGTACCTTGTAATGCCTCCTCTGGCAAAAGTAAGGGTATCAAACATTTCCTGTAATCCTGCTTAAAAACCAGTTCTGTTTGTGGATTTTCTTCCCATTCTTCCGTGCAACTGAATTTTCTTCATATTCACTGTTTATGTTTTATTTTGAATCTGCAAACCAACTGCACATAGGTACCCATTCAAATCTGATGAAAAGTAAGGGGATTAATGCTGAGTTATGGAGAGATTTTGTTCTATTCAGTTACGGAATCACTGAAAAACACAATTTAACTGGGGAGAAGTAGGGTGAGGGATAAACCTTTGCATACAATTATATATTTTGAGAGCTGGAAACGTTGATTGAAATCCCAAGATAGTTCATCTCTCCTGCGTAGTATGTACATTTCCATTCCAAATTATTTCTAAATTTTTAAAACAAAGAAACACATGTTTTAGGCAAAATTATTGTTCTCTTATTCTGTTTCCTTCTGAGATTTATACCTACCCAACTTCCTGGCATGGGTGCACCCATGCCAGGAAGTTGGTTAGGTATAAAGAAGTGAAGTCAGCAGGTGAGTCTGGATGCCATACACTTTTCTAGATACTCTGTGACACCACAGATGATTCATGCTCTGATTGGCCAACTCAGGGTTGACTCTAGCTTGTGGTTCCATTTGGAAATGTTTGCATGGCTGTATCTTCCCCAAAGGCAGTTCTGTTTGGATGATACATACAACAATTCCCTGAACTTGGGTGGGGGAAAAAAGGATTGTCCTGGTAAGATCAGGCCATGTAGAAAAGAAAAGCTACGGTTTTCCATCAGGATAAAAAAAACAAAAACCTGGTATTTCTACAAGTCTTCCTATTCCAATGAAAACCTTCACATAGTGTGGTCTGACAAATCTTCCCGCAGTGAGCAAGATCAAGATCAAGATTCCCCATCCTGACTACCAAATGATGTGGCTGTGAGGATCCTCTACAGGCCGGCCTTAATGCAGAAGCACAAAGCCACTTGGGAAATAGATTATTCAATTCCTTGCAACACCGCTGAAGAAGGCTGAGCATGGTTTTAGCAGATGTGTGAAAGAAAATGTCTTGGGTTCAAAGCTACAGTACTTCTGGGCTGGAAATTCAATTTGTGTCTACCCCCTCCCCCCCTGCCCATTTTGAAGGCTGCACAATCAGGTTCCCTGTTGTAGAGTCACCTGCAGGCATATGAAAGTTGGTTTGTTCCAAATACGTGAGGGTTTTGGGGAGCACATGGGAACACATATGATGAGACAGGGACATCTCACATCCTTTTTTCACTTTTATGCCTTTTGCAATCCGGCAAAACCTGCACAGCGCTAAAAGCCTTCTAAAGGGCTTGAGACTGCATGCCACAAAGCCAGGGGTGGGTTCTGGATCCTTTTGCTGCCGGTTCGCTCAGGGTCGTGCCATGCGCGCCCCCTCCGCAGCAATCAAAAAATAGCTTCTGCGCATGCGCAGAAGCAAAATCCAAGATGGCGGTGCCCACAGAGACACCGACAGAACCAGCTCCGTGATGTCATCACCGATTTACTAACGGTTCTAAAGAACCGGTTAGAACCGGTAGGAACCCACCTCTGCACAAAGCCTTTCCTTCTAACCACTTTCTCCCTGAAAACAGCCTCCTCAGTTGCCCAGCAGAGATTGATCTTTGACCAGGTAAAGTAAAATATTGTTTCCCCGAATGGGGTCCACTATAGGACTGGGATCCCAGCGTATTCCAGTTCCCAGCTTATGGAAAAGCATAATTCCATTCTGGCAAAGGCGGTTTTGCTTTCATTTCAGATCTTTCCCATCTGTTTGATGAAAGATCTCATGTTCCTGTCTTCTCCACCAACTTTGAAAACAGAATGTCTGACAAAGGAAAACATAAAGGGCATTTTCATGTATTAGGCCTAATTTAATTTGATAGCATTTTGAAGCTGCCCAGCAAAAGTACTCTTTTTAAAACAGTATCTAAAGAAACATTTTCAAATCTCATTTGTCCTGTCTCTGGAAATGCCTGTAGCATAGTACCTATTTTAATCTTCTAAAATATTTCCATCCTACACACGGACAGTGTTTTCATCCTCTACATCCAGTTTCATGAGCCATGAAGGCATTTTTCTATTCTAAAACTGAAATTATATTTTCTACGTTTCCAAAATTACATCATGGCCCACATTGAAATTTCTGAAATTACTACTATGACCAAATACTCACAGATTTTCACTCTGCTATTTTTGTTTAAGATGTAATCTTCTCTGAAGAACAGATCCATAGTATTTGGTATTTGTTTTCCTGTTAATGTTTTGATATTTGTTTTTATTCTATGAATTAACATGGTTTTGCATTTTTTAAAAATAATCAATTCATTTTAAACCCTTAGTTGAACTTATTTTCATTCAATTCATTAAATCATGACTTATCTCCTGGAACTCAATTTATCTTGTTCAAAATTGTTACTTTCTCTTGCTGATCTTGGGATCATCAACCCTGAATACTGTGGTCCCTTTTCCCTTCTAAGTGCAGTCCTGCCGATATATAAAAAGTTTCAAGACCAGTAATTCTTGTCATATAGGAAAGCACCAATCTCTCTAGGAAAAGATAGTCCTCAACTTACAACAGTTTGTTCAGTTACCTTTCAAAGTTGCAATGGCACTGAAAAAGTGACATTCCCATTTTTCACACTTACGACTTTTGCAGCATCCCCATGGTCACGTGATCAAAATTCAGATGCTTGGCAACTGGTTCATATTTATGACAATTGCAGTGTCTCGGGGTCATATGCAACGTTCCCTCTAACAAGGGAAATCGCTGCGCGGCAGTTTGAAACTGCTGTGCGGCGATTCCCTGTCACATGCGCGGCCGCGCAGCAACGTTCCCTCTGACATGGGAAATCGCTGCGCGGCAGTTCGAAACTGCCGCGCGGCGATTCCCTGTCACGTGCACGGCCGCGCGGCCGCGCACCTTAGAGGGAACAGTGGTCATATGATCACCTTTTGCGACCTTCTGACAAGTCAACCGGGAAGCCAGATTCACTTAACTGTGTTACTAACTTAACTGCAATGATTCACTTAACAATTGTGACAAGAAAGGTCGTAAAATGGGGCAAAACTCACTTAACAAATGTCTCTTAGCATAAATTTTGGGCTCAATTGTAGTCATAAGTTGAGGACTAGCTGTAGTAACTTCCTTGTAAGTTGGTATATTCAGATTTCTAGGCTGCAAATGAATTCAACTGCCTATGCTTAAACTCACCGTAGTATGAGCTGTCGAAACCCAAAATGCATTCGTTAAGCGTATGCAGCCAGTCATGTATGAATATGTTGGATGTGGTGCTAAACCATGTTAAGGGCACACTTCCTTCTTTGTGGTTAAAGGACGTATTAACAGTTAAAAGACATGCTGAAGAGTAGTATACTCTAAAAAGATGACCGAAGCCAATCTTCCACCCAATTAAAAATTAATTCTAGTAGCATCTTTTCCAACTATTTTATTAGAGTAAGCTTTCATGAGCTTCATCACACACATACAGCCACACTCCCTTCATGATTGTTTAATAAATCAGAATCAGTAGAGGGGTCAGGTCTATGTATTCATCTATCTAAAGTTGAGGATCCTGGACCATTTTGTCTTTTTAATTGGACTTGAACAGAAGGCAAAACTTTGGGAAGAAACTAGTGACTGTTCCAAATGGTTTGTCATGAAATTCAGCAGCATATCACACAAAAAGAGGGCAGATCAGGGCTTCAGGGGCAGCATCAAAGTCTGTTATGCATGGTGTGTGTTAAGTTCTAGGCGAAGAATGGAGGCGAGGCCAGAGTGATTTCTAACAGCTCTTTATTCAATACTGCCTGTGAGGCAACTGAACTCCCTGGCTGACACAGCTCCTTTTACAGTATATGAAACTGATCAACCAAAGCCACCCAGAGTCCTTTGGGAGTTGGGCGGCATACAAATATAATAAATATAAATATATAAAAACCAAACAACCAATAAGGAGAGAGTATTTTCCCGCTCCAACAGAGGACCAGAATGAGAACTTCAACTGACAACTATACACTATACAATACATAACACCCCTCCCCACCAAGACGGAGCATTATGGTGATCAAAATAACAATTTAACATATGTAGTCTTTTAGGTAGGCAGGGCGGCGATGTGTCCGCCCCAACCTACGAGGTTCCATCTCAAGACCAGTAGCTCCAGAGCCTTGACTAGGCGGAGTGGCTGACGCTGGCTGGTCGAATCTGCAGGGACCTCCAAGGAGTAGTCTGGGTGCAGCTGGTCCAAGTCGGTCCGCAGGCAGCAACCCATTAGTTCGGCTGGACTCCTGTTGGTGGTGGAGTTTGGTGTGACGTGCTGGACCAGGAGGTACTTGGCTATCCGTGTTTGCCAGTCCCCCGGGCCCATCCTTGCCAGTACTTCCTTTGCTGATCGGACCATCCGCTCAACCTTCCCGTTGCTAGCAGGATGGAATGATGCAATCAGGGCATGACGAATGCCATGACCCGCCAGAACAGCTCGAACTGGCTTGATGTGAGCTGTGGCCCATTGTCTGAAACAAGGATGTCTGGCAGTCCGTGGGTCGCAAACAGCCTTTTAAGGGCCTTGATCACGGCGTCCGAGGTGGTCGATGTCATGAGTACCACCTCAAGCCATTTTGACTATGCATCCACAACCACCATAAAAGTCTGTCCATGGAAAAGCCCCGCAAAGTCAATATGCACCCTCGACCAAGGTGTCTTGGGTGCTTCCCACTCGCGTGCTGGAGCGGATGGGGGGGGGCTGGCCTTGACTCTTGGCAAGGCTGACAAGATGTGACCCAATCAGCGATGGCCTTGTCTAAGTTGGGCCACCAGACATAACTGCGGGTGAGTGCCTTCATCCGCACGATGCCTGGGTGGCCTACACGAAGAGCTTCCAAAACTGGCCGCCGCAGCTTCTGGGGTACCACCACATGACTCCCCCAGAGTAGGCAGCCCCGTTGAGCGGACAGCTCATGTTGCTGGGTGTGGAAGGGACTCTGTGCTGATTGGCCCCTTTGGCCACCCCCTCCACACCCAGTTGAGCACTTGGGCGATGACATGGTCCTTGGCGGAGTGTGCAGCGATCTCCGACACCATAATGGAGCCGGACGGCAGGTCTTCAATTAATAAAACAGATGATGCTGGTGGGCTGTTTGATTTTTGAATCTCAGCCGTTGACTGATTGGATATCTCAGCTGCTTGTGCCTCATTGAGCGCCATCTGCAGGGTGGTCTGTTTTTGCAAGGAGGCGCCGCTTTAGCTTGACGTCCCTCACACCACAGACCACTCTGTCCAAGAGAGTGTCAGCTAAGTCTCTGAACTCACAATACAGGGCTGCCTTTCAAAGGGCAGCAACGTATTTGTTGATGGATTCACCTTCAGCCTGATTCCGATGATGGAAGGCGTGCCGATGTACGATTCGTGAAGGTTTAGGTACATAGTGAGTCCATAGCTTGCTCTGCAGCACGTCCCATGGTACAGACTGAATGGCCAGTGGAGCGAGGAGAGCCCTGGCCATCTCAAAGATCTCTGGGCTGCAGAAGTTTAGGATAAGTGCCCTTTTCCTGTTGTCAATTATCTCAGCAAAGTCATTGGCTTCGAGGAAGCAGTTGAAACGAGCAAGGTAGGAGTCCCATGTCTCAGAGACTGGGTTGTATGGGACAAAAGGCAGTAGTGCAGCCATTTTCCAAGAGACTGGTGTGAGCCCCAGGCAATCTGGGCTGAGGTGTCTATGGTCAATGAAGTGGCAGCAACTGTGGATCAGCTCTGGTGATTCAGCTCTGAGTGGGTCAGCTCGCAGTGATCAGCTCTTTGCAGCCTGTTTCCATTCGATCCCACCCTCATTGCCAGTGTTAAGTTCTGGGCGAAGAATGGAGGCGAGGCTAGAGTGATTTCTAACAGATCTTTATTCAATACTGCCTGTGAAGCAACTGAACTCTCTGGCTGACACAGCTCCTTTTATATGAAACTGATCAACCAAACAACCAATCAAGAGAGAGTATTTTCCCACTCCAACTGAGGACCAGAATGAGAACTTCAACTGACAACTATACACTATATACAATACATAAGAGTGTGTTTATGTGTGTGTGTGGGGGGTAGTTTTGCCAGTGATCTGCCTATCCATCCGCCACATATTCGCGGTTCTAAGAGCAATTAATTAACTGCATGTGGGTTTAGAAGAGATACTCCGGGCATTTATGACACCACCACCCCTCAGGCTATTTAATTGCGCGGGGCTCGGTCTCAAACCCAGGTCCAAACGGCCTGGGGTTAGCCAGGAACCCCCCCCCCCACGTTCAGACGGGGCTCGATCTCCCTTTAATGCTGATTGGTTCTGGCAATTCTCAACGAGCTGAGGAAACGCTTGCGGAGGTTTCCCGAATCTTCCCCAAACATGCTGTGCCGTCGTTTTCTCAGATTGGAGGCAAGGAGGAATCTCGGCGGGGATCCTCTCATCCTCGGCGGCTCTAATTAAGCGCCTTCACTCGGCCACCCCGGGGAGGAGGGAGGGGCGTCTGTCACGGACGCGAGCATTTCAGGCCAATGGCTTTGTTTCTTTCTCGCGAGGCGACGTGGAAGCGGAGCTCCGCGCTTTGTTAGTTTTGCCTCAACTTGACAAAGCGACCCGAAGGTCCCACGCTAGGCAGGGCACGGAGTCATCGCGAGAAGGAGTCTTTCCCCCCCCCTCCATCCGATTTTTTTTAAAAAAAACCAGAGCCTCTTGTTAAATTCTCCCCCCTTCGCCCCCCCCTCCTCAGACCGCACAACGCCAGATGCCCGGCAACGCCAGAGCGGCTCTTTGTGTCTTGGCAGCAGAAGTGGCGGGGATCGCCCGCCAGAGGGCGCCTCTCCCACACAAATTCCCAGCCCGTGCACTACGTGCGGCTGGCGCTGCTTTCGCCCGCGGCTGTCCCAGAGCAGCCGCTTTGCTCTTCCGCAGCCCACGCTTTGGGCTCGTCTCATCCGCCGATGGGGCGGGGCAGCCGGAGTTGCACGCAAGGGCGGCGGCGGCGGCGGCGGCGGGGGTGGTGGTGGTGGTGTTGTTGGACTGTTATGGATACTGAAGTCGCTCCGGGGCCGGGTCGAGGAGTACGGATTCCCCGGGCTGTGGGCAGCTGCGGCCGTATGGTGGCTGAGCGCTTTATTCCGACATGGCCCTTGATCTCTCTCCGGCAGGAAAAATCTCTTCGGTTCAGAGCAGCAGGACGGATAGGAGAAAACACCTTGGGTTCCGAAGGCCGCTTTCCTCCTTAGCTCCCAGCTGGCGACTTCCTTCATTTTTGCCCCGGAGCGGAGAAGGGGGTGGGGGTGGGAGATTGCAGCTGCTCCTTCCTGTTGCAAGAGATGCAGACCAGGCTGGGCTCCCCTTCCCTTAGATATTTCCCGTTAGAGCACAAGTGCAGCCTCCTGCCCGTCCACGGCCTATTTTTCCCTATCAGGCTAAGCTGCTGATGGTTGCCTGGGCTCCCGGCCTCTGGGCCTCCCTGGAGAGGTCAATGCTCCTTCTTGCCTTTCCTCTGCAGGTGGGACAGGGGTATCTCAAACCACCCTTTGCAGAAGTGTCTCAACCTTTGTGAGCGCAGACACACTCTGGCCAGTGTGTCACTGTAGTGGATATAGGTTGGGTGCCTCAGAATGCCATACTCCACAGCTGTTGTGTAGAGTCAGTAAGGTCCTCTTCCCATTGCCATCCACTTGTGGCAGAAAGTGGTTTGCAGCAGAGAGCATGCAGTGTGGGGCTTAATTTTTCTCCTGGCTGCTTTCCCGGAGCTGTTCACTTTATAAATGAGCTGGGAAGACAAGAGGCAGAAGGGGAAGTTGCATGGAAAGATGTAAGCAACCCCCCTCCTTTTAATGGGCCTTGCAAGTCGAAAAATGGGATAAACATATTTTAAATAAATAACAGAAATGTCTCCACTCAGATTGTTTGCAACAAAGGGTCCACTGGCTAGCTTGGCCTTTGTGTAGGAGGCATTGGCCTATCAACTGAGTTGTCCATATTGGGATAAGTCTGTGTAGGTGTTAGCAGGGAACGAATCATTCCTAAAAAGGCGCTGCTTATCGTAGAAGCCTGCTTTGGATGTCTTGCCCTTTGAGCTCTAAAACTTTGCTCTCAACTCATCCCTTCAGAATATCATTCCTGGCAGTTGCATTTGGGATGGGGAGAGGGAATTAGCTAAGAGATCATTTCCATCATCCCTGACCAAAGACCGTTTCCACCATCCTTGGAGAAAACCAGGAGGATGCACTGGGTATGAAATCAACATGAATGTGCACAGTTTATATATTGTTGGTGAGAAGAGGGTCAAGTTAATCATCCGATCAATTTTGTTGACTATTTTTTAACCTATGGAGAAATATGGAGCTTTGTGTGTTGAACTGGAATGGATCTTCAGTCAATTCTTGCTCAGCAGTGTCAATAGTGTAGGTTAAAGCAGCCTAGCCTCATGTATTCCACCCCGGAAGCATTGTAAGTAAACTGATTAATAACCTGATCACTGATTGATAGTGGGGAAGAGGGTGCTGAAAGATTCTCCAAGTCTGTCGGCTCCCCAGTGCTGCCATCCGATTCCCAGAACAATGTGTACCCATCCAAGTTTTTATTGTGCATGCAATTACTCTTCCTTATTCATGGAATTCTATTAGATCTCCAGATCAGGGGTCCCCAACCCCCAGTCCGCGGCATGCCAGAAACAAGCATGCAAAACCACACCCCCTCTGGACCATGGAGAAACCGCTCTCCACGGAACCGGTCCCTGGTGCCCAAAAGCTTGGGAGCCACTGCTCTAGATGACCTTATCTTCCAATTGTAACCCTCCTTTTTCATCTTTCCGTTTTGTTACCAATAGCTGGCTAGGGTAGAATTGCTGCACAATATATGGGATCCCTCTGTCTGGAAACCCCCTGAATATGTCTTCAAAGCCTCATGCCCAAAAAACTGCTCTTTTCTGGCCTGTGTTCTGGGATCAGGTCCTTGGCATATGGCTGAACTGTCCAAGCCAGCATTTTATTTGAATGCTGGGCATCATCCCAGGACCTGTTTTGATCACGAGGTGTTCAGGTCAGCCTAGAAATTTGCATGGAAGGAAAGAGTG
This sequence comes from Thermophis baileyi, assembly GCA_003457575.1. NCBI lineage: Eukaryota > Metazoa > Chordata > Lepidosauria > Squamata > Dipsadidae > Thermophis > Thermophis baileyi. Next base: position 1,296,504 of record QLTV01001007.1, read on the forward strand.
CTCCAAGAGGTATGCAAAGTGCCTGATTTTCCTCTGGCTGTTTGGTAGTAAAGTATCATTAGGAGTTTAATGCAATATTTCTAGATCAGCGGTTCTCAACCTGTGGGTCGCGACCCCTTTGGGGGTCGAACGACCATTTCACAGGGGTCGCCACGTGCGTTAGCCCGCCATTTTGGTGCCACCGTCACTGCAGGGGTGAAAAGGTCCCGGTTCGGCCGTGCTGCGAGTCGCCGGACAGCTGGTAGCCTGGACGCCGCCATTTGAGTTCTTCTACCCTCTGCGCATGCGCAGAATGCTTTGCGCATGCGCAGAGGGTAAAAGAACCCCAATGGCGGCGTCCGGGTGGGTGGGCGAAGTCTCCAGGAAGGGGGTTGCGGCGGGGGTCGCGGGGGGGTCGCGGCATTAGAAAGGTTGAGAACCACTGTTCTAGATGGACTTCACTCCAGACAGCCATCTTACATCCTGAAGAAAGGACAGCCTTTGGAGCAGAGATTTCCTTCCTGAAGCTGAGAAACTCCTCAAACTCCCAGATTCTGTTGTTCTGCCCTGATCTTCAGCCCCTTCTGTCAAAAGCCCCATTTTTTCTTCCCTCCACCTCCCCATATTCTGGTAGATTTCTGCTCAGGCTGTTCTAGTGAGGGCATATAGATTCCGTTTGGAGAGATGGGGGAACTGCTTATAGGATAGCTCCATTTTCTGCAGGCCTATTTATAGATGAAGCATACATCAAAGGGCTCCGAACAGACAAGAATTCTGGAGGGGGGGGTGTTGTATCAGCTGCTGGGCGGATGCCTGTCCTCCCTCCCCCCCCCACCACCTTGGAATTACAACTGCTAAACAGGGTCAGCCTGCTGTCCACATCATGAGAGACAAGTATGTGGCCCTGAGCCCAGGATGCTTTGACAAAAGGTCTGGCAGTTTTTATTCACAAGGCCTCTGATTAGGGAAGGCTATCTTAAAAGTTGGACCACAGGGGCAAGACATCTTAAAATGTTTCCATCCTGGTTTCTCCTGCAGAGGAATTTTTCACACACCTCCTTTCAGGATCAAGGGGTTAATCTGCCATGGAAATCATCCTGATATGCTTGGGTTTCTTTTCCTCTTCAGCACATCTTTTTTTGGGGGGGGGGTGAACAACAAAGGAAGGCACAGGAGGATTCCAAGTGGAAGATGTTTTGTCTGAAACTCCTGCAAAATTCCAGGGAGATTGTCTGGGAGCCTCTGATTTCTGAACTGGGAGAGCCAGTTTGAAGTAGTGGTGAAGGCACCAGGCTAGAAATGGGGAGACCCTGTATTCTAGTCCCACCTTAAACACAAAGCCAGGAGGGTGACTTGGGCCAGTCACTTTCTCTCAGCCCTGGGAAGGAGGCAATGGCAAACCACTTATTAAATCTTGCCAAGACCGTCACCAGGAGTCAAGCCTGACCTGAAAGCATGTTGTCCGTGTGCACACACAAGCGCACATGCCCTCCCACCCCCACGGATTTAAAGCTTCTCCCAATCTGTTTCCCTGGGGTCCTTGTGAGAAGGAAATAGCCACTTTTTATTCATTCCCAAAATACCAGAAGGCATGATTGGAGGGAATTGGGATAAAGAACCATGATAGTTGAATAAAACAGATGATTCCCTTGCGTTGTGATTTCAACAAGAAAAATAACTCCCCATCATCGTCCCACTTCGTATCAGGCCACTTGTCAATGTTTGGGTTGGCTGAAAGCTGATCTCAATAGGCAGGCTAACCTCCCACTGTGTTTTTATTTTTAAAGTTCCCCAGCCCACCGTCATTCCATCCTGGCCTGCTACTTAATGCTTTGGCCCCAAATGGGCCAAAGGGGCGCATGTGTGGAGGAAGGAAGGGCACCTGGCTCCCCGAGAGATCCGTTTCTGCATTCCCATTCCAACATCACCGCCATTCACACCTACAGGCAGGGGTGTGGATCCAGGGCTCATGGGTAGAGTGCTGACTCTGATATGACTCAGAGGGGTGGGATCTTTGGCACGACTCCTCCCTGCTAATCCTTTAATTGCCGATGAAGCCTGGACTTGCAGTGGAAGAGCATGGGGTGGCTGTGGGGTGGAAAGGGGATTTTTTGCCGTGGGCCCTGCAGATCACTCTGGGTTTCTGGGAAGGAGATTTTGCTTTCTCCTGAATAATGACTTTTGCTTCCCCAATGAGGAGATAAAGGCGTCTGATCACCACCTATAAAAAGCTGAAACCTTTTGAGTTGGGTGGAACTTAATGTTAATTCCATGGACATCTGTGTCTTGTTTTTTTGATAACAAAAAAGCATTTGCTTTCTTTTAGGACTTGGTGGTGTCCCAACCAAGAACCAAGAAGATTCAGCCCTGCTTAGCTTTGTGGAAATCCAGCAAGGTCAGCTAGGAACTGTTGCCTGCTGTGAACTGTAGTCTTAACTCTGAGAAAGTGACAGGTGACACTTTTCACAGCAAAGGGATCACAGCCATTACCAACAGGTCTGTTTAAATGGCACAGCAAATCTAAATGTGGCAACATTTACGGTTGCCCACTTTTTACTTGTTTTGTTCCTGTGCATTTAACACAGCAGAAAAATTCTCCGTGGACTCTGAATTCTCTAAATTTAATTCTTTCTCCAAAGCTCCCGCTCAAACATGATTTCCAACTATTTATCATTCCATATGCTGAAAAGCAACTATGTATTCCTTTCTGGCAGCCAAACCTTGGAGATTCTACGGCTGTAGCAGATTACTGTATAGCTATGCCCAGCAAAATCACTGCATGCGTTTAGATTCAAATGAAATCCACCCCTTACAAATTATGATATATTAGAACATCAGATTCTCACTTTCTGATCCTCCACTTTCATCTGTTTCTTCTTTTTATTTCACAGATAGAAGTGAAAAGCTCGCAAGAAGTGAATTTGTCCACTATTCTTTATTTACAAGACTGTACTGTACACACGTTTTGAATTACCTGAAGAAAAGCACAGAAGTCAGGATTTGCAAGGGAAGGTGTGATGTGGGAGATTTTCCAGCTCCCTATTCCCCCCTCGCTCATTCTTCCAGAGGTTTGGAGAAGAGCCTCCATTCTCTGCGCCCTCCCCCCCCCGCCCCTCCCCGGCTATGGTAGAGGAAAAAACGCAGGCAATCCAGTCCAATATAGGCTGTGGAAGTCGGGGCTGTCTCCTGAGTTGTTTTAAGTGTGGAGAAACCCCCGCCAGCCCCAATTGCACGGAAGGGCCTGGGTGGGGAGGAGAAAGACCTGTGCTGGGCCCAATGTTGGGCTCCTGGCGAAACCTGGGCAGGACTCCTGTTCCTGCTGAACTGAGCCAGTTTTTCCAAAACAACTGAGTATCAGCTCAGTAGGCACGGGAGGCTTGGGCCCCTATGGAGGAAGCTGGACCTGGGTGTCCTGGGCCCAATCTCTCTCTTCACTGTAATCAAGCAGGAACTCTTGGCCATTTTGAATCTTGGAGAAGGACCACGTCTGTGTTTTCCTTTCTGCTCAGTTGGTCCTCCTGGGATCCCCTCTTACTGAGGTAGGACTGAATGCGCAGAGGAGAGAATGGACTCCAAGTGGCGGAACTTAGCCACTGTGAACATGGCTTTAAAAAAACGCTGTTCACAAGTGAGCTAAGCCCTACCCTATGCAGTCTGGGGAATTCCCTCCTCCCTGCCCAATTATTCTCCTGTACGCACATGCGCTTGTCTCTGCAGCTGGTGGCTTGCCGTGACTCCTTGCACTCTCCAGGTTGACTCCCCTCGGCAAGTGACATCCGGAGCCTCAGTTTATGGAGTTTCCATCCAGGTGGAGGAGCTTGCCAACAGTTGGAAATCCCTGGCAATGTGATTCTGGACATCAAGGTAAAATCACATCACCAGGAACCCCAGCAGGCAGCAGCAGCAGGAGGAGGAAGGAGAAGCTGGGGGACACCGTTGGCACCACTATAGAAAGAAAAAAAGAAAAGGAGATTAAGATAGGATCAGTGTCTGGCTTCTAGCTTGCAAAACAGTCTGCCACCTGTAAAAAAAGGAAAGGGACCTGAGATGCCCAGACAGACTGGCTATCTATCATTCAAAAGAATCCACCCTGATGTCTGGGGCACCCACAAACAGGAAAGGCCATTTTGCGGATCCCCCAAGTTTCTTCAACAACATTCCTATCTGGATACACATTTGAAAATCGTTTACATCTATGCTGCAAGAAAGTTGTGTACTTTTAGGCAACTATAGAGACTTAAGTTCCAGATTACATTAAAAGTGTTCCTGTGACTGACCTCTCTTTTAAAACTTTGTAGAGCTAATACAGTTGGGGTTTAGGGAATGAGGATAAGTATCAGGTGGTTAGAAGGGAATTCAACACTCTATACCAGGGTTCTCCAACCTTGGCGACTTTAAGACTTGTGGACTTCAACTCCTAGAGTTCCTCAGCCAGCTTTGCTGGCTGAGGAACTCTGGGAGTTGAAGTCCACAAGTCTTAGTCGCCAAGGTTGGAGAACCCTGCTCTATACAGCCTTCTAGATAACAATGTCCTGCTGTTATTTAAACTAATAGTGGGGTGGACTGTGGGGACTCCCATTAATGAGAGCAGACGGGACAGTTTTAACCCAAACCACCACATAGCAGGAAAGGGTTCTGTCTCCTTCCTGTTCACGTTCTCTGGATTTTGATGCACACGGGATAGTTCTTGTTTAAGAAACAGCTATATATATTAAACTTTGCCTGGTCTGATTGGTTGCTGTTGGACAGCACTAGATTCAAGAAGGCCACAAAAGTACAAGAAGCCCTACTAGAAGCGGATGTTGATAGACCGTGACCTGGGATGCACCTCATGAAACAACACCCACCCCTCCCTAGAAGTCACCCTAACCTGAGAGCGAAAGGGTGTGTATGCATATGTGGGCAAATATGGACTGATTCATCTTACAATGGCTGAGAAAGTTACTGTCAGAGCAGTTTCGACTTGTTGGAGGGAGACTGAATTACATATTGGACAACAAGAGAAAAGCAGAGATAGGTTCTGTGTGTCCCAAAGCCAGGAAATGAGCCCACTGTGGAAAACTGGAAAAAGCAGTAGTGCTAATAAACTAGCAGGGAGAGCTTCCTCAAGAGACTTGGGCCATCTCTGAAAACTGGAAGTCGTCTCAGCCGCGTTCTACCAGGAGAACAGCCTCCACCTTGGCCCAGTTTTCTGTCTCTTTCCAGGTGAAGGTGGAACGATGACAACAGCAGAAAGTCACATTCAAATTGATCAACTTTGATTTGCGTGTGTGACGGATCTGCAAGAGTTGGTCCCCAGACTGATTAAAGTCCTGACAACCATTATGTAAACATGCTTCCCCATAATTAGTGAAGAGACCCACTTTGACCCTGGGTAGCTGTTAAAAATAACATCGTAAGGTCTCCACCCTGAGGGCTCTGGATGGAAATGGTTCTAAATGGAAATGGTTCTGATGTTGACATTCTTCTAAACTCCATCCCTTTCATCTCAAGGCGGCTTGCTACAAGATTTGTTTGCTACAGGATTTGCTTGCTCTGAAGATCTTGCTTGGAAAAGAATCACTATTGGTTTAGGCAATCTGACAAACCCATCAGAAAGAACACTATGTCATCCCTGACGTAATTTCAAAATACAATTATTTGGATGGAGGCAGTCCATGCTTTCAGCAGAGAACCACCAGAATTTTACACCTGGGGAAGAGGGATGCTAAGCAGTCCTCTTTTAGACTTAATTATAACATTTCTAAGACCTTTGATCTCAAAGTAATATTTCCTAGATTGAGAACCAGCTCAGTTTTTAATAAAAAATAATGGATACAAATAGGATTTTCCAATCAGCCCTCTTTATTTTGGCCGGCACCTGTCCCTGCTAGAATAATCAAGAGTTAAGTCTATGGGAATGGCACTCCAACAGTCAATATATTGCCCATTTTAAATATGAGAACAGCTGTGTGTCCTATTAAACTATATGTTCTCTATTTCAGGAGTCATTTAAAAGTAGATTATAATTTACTGGTAATGATTTGTAGTAGTGATGCAGGCTTTTCAATGATTGGAAGAGTAAGCGAGTTCATTTACACTTATGTTTTTCTCTCAGCCTTGGTGCTTTTAATAGGCCGGTGCAATGCTTCCAATCAAATTTGGAGGAGGTACTTCAGAAGACGGGGCTGCTTAAACAAGCTGCATGCAAAGGTGATGCTCACCTTCTCAGGCTCTCTAAAACCTCCTTTTCTGAATTGAATCTGAAGCATTCCACAGACCTAATTCCTAATGTATAACTTAAGAATATTAACTGGATGCTTTTGAATTCCACTCCACTGTGTCTTCGGAAAGCTCTTTCTGCTTTCTCTGAGCGTAGAAGACATTTGTCTCTATCAGGTGAATCCTTGATTTTGATCTCCTTTCAGCCATTATTTTGCACATGTACATGAAGGTGGATTTCTTTGTTATAGGGCAGGGGTGTCAAACTCGCGTTGTCACGGCGGCATCACGTGATGTATCGGGACTTTTCCCCCCTTCGCTAAACCGGGTGGGGGCGGGGCCAGCACGTGACGCATCCGGCCCACGGGCTGCGAGTTTGACGTTCCTGTTATAGGGAAAGGATCAGCGGTGGGTTGCTCCCGGTTCGGACCGGTTCTTAGAACTGGTGGCGGCGGCAGGAGACTCTGCCCACCCACCCGGGATGCTTCTGCACATGTGCAGAAGTGTCGCCCGCCCGCGCAAGCGCCCGCGCGAACTGGTAATAAAGGGTTTTAGAGCCCACTACTGGAAAGGATAGGTAAATGCCCTGGGGCTATACAGGTAGTCCTCGACTTACGACCACAATTGAGCCCAAAATTTCTGTTGCTAGGTGAATGTTAAGTAAATGTGCCCCATTTTACAACCTTTCTTGCCACAGTTGTTAAATGAATCACTGCAGTGGTGAAGTGAATCTGGCTTCCCCATTGATTTTGCTTGTCAGAAGGTTGCAAAAGGCGATCACATGAGCCCAGGACACTGCAACCATCATAAATATGAACCAATTGTCAAGGGTCCAAATTTTGATCATGCGACCATGGGGATGCTGCAATGGTTAAAGTGTGAAAAATGGTCATGTCACTTTTTTCAGTGCCATAACTTTGGTCACTAAGCGAATTGTTGTAAGTCAAAGACTACCTGATACTATATAAAGGTTGCCTGCTTTTAGAGCAATATGAAAAGTGAAAGCACCAGGCTGCGTAGGCATCCAGCTCATGTAGGTAATGTTATCCCCACTAAGACCCATGCAATTCCACTTCTGATAATTTCTAAATGTAAATATGAAGTATTAGCATTTTCTGCACGCCTGTCCCCTTTTCTGCTCACTGATAAATATTAAAATGCTAACATACAGATAGGAGAGAAAGAGAGAATAAATGAATAAACGAATGAATGAATGAAAGGTGCAACAGACTACCCTCTTCAAGGTACACCAACATGACATTTAAGAAGGGAAATATCAACTGCAACATGGCAATTTTAATTATTAGAACGACCACTTCATATGTGTGCAGCATAGTTTGGAAATTACTTTTGTTTTGTAATTCCCAAACTTTGAGGGAGAAAAGTTTTGCACCTTGCATACCCTCCACCTCACTCTAAATACCAAGTGTTGTATATCTTGATGAATTCAATGGGACATATGTATATTTTAGCAAGCTTGACATCATTGTTACATCCATGCAGCTTAGACAAGATGGTCCCCATTGTCATGTTCCACAGAAATCCTGATGCAGTTCAACACTGCGAGAGAGGGAACACTGTCAGGAAATTAACGTCTCCTTGCTATTCTTGGGGAGCATCAATGCCGAGCCAACTGCCTGCAGTAAAGCCCACTCAGAAATACAGAAAATAGCAAAGGGGGGTCCACAGAGAATCATCAAAGAAGATGGGGGAAAAGGTCTCTCAGAGGGCAATGTTCCTTATTCCTTGTTCCTTAGCAATAATGCTAAATAACATAGCAGGAGAGGTTAGTAAGTGAAATGAGACTCACCTGAAGTGGGACAGGTTCAGGCTTTGAGATATTATGCCAGTACTGCTCCTATGCCCAGTTTCTCTGCAGAAGAGGGAAGGTGAGCATTTGCTCCGTCCCTTCTTCCCTTGTGGATTCGTCTCCCAGACTGTGGGAGGCTAGCACAGGAACTGGGGAGGTGGCCCTGCCTCTCTCGGCCCACCACTCCAGCCTAACCGGATAGTGGGTCAAGGGCAAGCAGCATATTCCTGATCAGTTAAAAGCAACCCTAAAAATAGAGGCTCCAAAAGCACCAAGACTGTGTGGCAGCTCCGGAAACTTGCTTCCTTAGCTGGGTGGGGCTCAGAGGGTTCAACGCATTTACCAGCGTGAATGTTTCCTCCAAGGCCTCTCTCTCCCTGCGGCTGCGGCTGCTGCTTCTAGTTCAGTCTGTACAGAGATGCGTCCTCCTGTAGCATCAACCCAGGCATGGCACAACCTGGGAGAGAAAAATGCTCTCTCAACTGCCCCCCAAGTGGGTTGAGCAAAGCTTGTGTACCAGGTCAGCAGTCTGTTGAACAGGCTGCCATGCATTGTGAGGATGTCAGTGTTTCTGAAGTGCTCCAGGTGAGGCTATCAATGGGAGCAATGCTGGAGGAGGCACACTGAGTTTGCTTTCACTGGTTCAGCTAAACGAGAAACTTTCTGAACCAAAACCTTTGTGATATTTGAGCTAGATGAGGCCAGGAGCACAAAGGAGGTTGCAAAACCACAGCCTCTTCAAAGTTACACAATGTTCTCGTTCCACTATAATTTCCCATCATATCCCTGCCTGTGACTTCCTCTTTATTGATTCTATTACCAATGCACCCTCTGATTTAAGACAGGGCACAGTCAACTGAAAATACAGGGGGCACTCTGTGGAATGAGCAGGCAGTGCTTGCTGCCCCCATTTCCAAGGCACAGCCTCTAATGGAGCCCAGAATCACACTCCATAATTTATTTTCCAGTTCTCAGGCATTTTGGCTTTGTGTCAAGAGAATTCCATAGTTAGGACCTCAATCTCCAATCCGGGCTGCAGATTTTAGGATTGCATCCTGCTGTGGGCAGATGGAATGTCTCTCTGTGTGTGTGGGGGGGGGGGGTTGGCATTCTGATGCAGTGTCTTCTTCCAAGGTTTTTAATTAGAATCTACTTTATGGGAGTAGCAACTACAGCATCAAGCAATGGATCACCATTTTTAATTATTGTCCTCCAAATATGTTGAACCAACATGACTGATACATCTGAAAGACACCTGTTTGGAGAATGCTAGCACAGAGATCAACTGATGCTCAGGTAACCCCTAATGAATAAATGGCTGTTCATGAAGGCAGAAGATCTGCAATCACAACTTAATGCATTAGATTTTAGAGTGAGGACTAAAATGCTGTGACATAATGGCTGCTAATTTAGGATAACTCCTGGCACGGACTTAGGATGCAGGCTTACCTAAGCCCTTCACAGAGCCTCTTCAAGAAGTCTTAACATCAAAAAGTGCTATATAGTCTGTGTTGTAGCTTGTTGTATTTTAAATAACCCCTTGCAGTGCGAACAACTCCTCCAACTCACCTCAGTCAGGTCCAGACATGCCATGTAGCAATCAGACCTCAAGTCTGGGGAAAAATATAGGCAGAAGCAGAGGCTGCTTTCCATCTTTTTACATGGATATTTTAAAAGAGCAAAACATGGACCTTCAGGTTACCGCCTGGCAGTTCTACAATTATAAGGTTTCCATCCCAAGTATTTCATTTTACTATGAATTTTTTTTTTTCCAAAAGCACCTTTTGCAGAGAGGACGGATTCAGTTAAAAGGCAGAAAGCCCTTCACTCAAAACCAAAAAATGAGCAATCCCTTAATTTTGTTGAAAGGTCCCAAGTGTGAGTTTTGTCCCTTTCTCTGAAACCAGATAGCTCAGCCTTCTTCACACGTGGTAGGCTTAAGAGGTATAATTGCAAGCCCCGTTATCTCCATCTGCTGGATGGAGGATCCACTCAGTCTGAAGAGCTCCAAGTCGATGGAAGATTCTTTTGCTGACTGCCTATTTTGGCTTGGTCTGCAGTCCAAATTGGACTGTTCTTGGTTAACAGGGCTTTTCATTAAGTTCCTTCCAAGTATGCAGAAAGCTGAAAGCCCACTGCAGCTTTATTTATTTATTTATATTTATTTATATTTATATTTCTATGCCGCCCAACTCCCAGGGGACTCTGGGCGGCTTACAACAATATAAAAAAAACATTATTAAAATATAAAAACTATTAAAAAGAAACATAATTAAAAACATTTAAAAACCAACTAAAAACTCATACACACCATTCGTGGCCGGATCTCACAGATTGTAACATTGAGATCAGCGGCCCCAGGCCTGCTGGAAAAGCCAGGTCTTCATAGCTTTCCGGAAGGCCAATAGGGTGGGGGTGGTCCGGATCTCAGGAGGTAACTGGTTCCAGAGGGCCGGGGCAGCCACAGAGAAGGCCCTCCCCCGCGGGCCCGCCAGTCGGCACTGTTTCGCTGACGGGACCTGGAGGAGCCCAACCCTGTGGGATCTTACCAGTCGCTGGGAGCTATGCGGTAGAAGGCGGTCTCGAAGATAACCTGGCCCTGAGCCATGTAGGGCTTTGCAAACTATCAACACTCAAATTTGCAAAACCGACAGGAAGAGTAGCTAAGGAAAGGCAAACGTCTGAATACCTCAAACATTACAAGGGGAAAAAGTAGCACCATCTAATTGTGTGAGGGAATATCTTATAAAGGAAAAGATTATTCTTCTTTTGTGCACAATGGCCTTTGACAAGGCCTCTGGGATAGGTCTGAAGACAGGAAGAGCTGCCCATAAATAATGCAATCTTTTCCAAGTGCTTTTTTTCCCTTCTCCCCGCCCTTTTCTATGGCAATGGAAGCTATCCCATCACAGGGCCCGCTCTCCGTCTAAAATGTATTATTTATGTTTGAAAAGCACTGAAAGTGTGGGGCAGTCTGGAACATTATAATGTGATATCGAGCAATTCTTTTTTCCAAGCACTTTTAAAATAAAAGGCTCGTTTTTGAGCAGCAAATGCTGTTCAGGGTGGGTGAATGAAAATACAGACTCCCCCAAATAAATTTGAATGTTCTCTTAGTTGAACAATTATGTATCATCTCTAAGTTTTAGGAAAGAAAATAGGGAAGGATGGGAGCATTGTTGGGGTGGGGGTGGGGAGTATCAAAAAAGTCACAAGGGCAGCCATAAGTGTATAGGACTTTGATCTGGAGTTGCAGTCTCTCTCTTGGCTTAAATTGTGCATACTTTAATGCTTACCATATATATTTTATTTTATTTGAGAATTGATTTCATGTTGCTCTAGAGCCTGGGAATGAACTGCACCAAGCTAGTAAAATACCTTTCTCACAAAGAGCTTTTGTGCAAATGGCTTTTTAAAAGGAATCAGCAGACGGAGTGAGAGGAGTAGCAGAATCCAGATCTGGACTGCTAAGGGAGCAAAATATGAAACCTCAATTTCTAAATCTTTTCTTTCCCCCCATCCCATATTTAATTTTTAAAAACCTTATACACAGTTGCTAAAGGATAAGCATTGCTATTTTCTGGAAGAGCTGCACATTCACTTGGCTTTCAGATATTTTTCTGGGGAATTCTGAAATTCCATACCATCGGAAGGGCTAAGCCTGAGGAATCTTGACTTAAATACATGCTTTCTCTAAATATGGTAAAATTTCTCCGTAAAAGCCATGCTGCTTCTGAAGACTTTGGGAAGGTAGTAAAAACGAGAAGAATGATCCTTCTAAAAAAAAATATTGTTTTCTTTAAAAATAATAAAAGGCAAAAGGCAATCAGTCCCCAAGTCTTCTGCCAACTCAAGAAGGAGGAATGATTTATGCAGAACAAGTATAAGAAAATCAGGATTGACAGAGCTGAGAATATCACAATAAAGTAAAATATAATCACATTCATTTCAATCACACCGGTTCTTACAATTTGAAACGATACTGCCAAAAGAGGTGTGCAAAGCAGTAGCTGATCCAATATAACATTCCACATGGTTGGTTGTTGTTGTTTTTTTAACTTTTTTCTCCCAGTTGAAATTGTCCCTATACACTGCTACTTAGTCTGAGGCTCAGGGATTAGATAGCTTGAAAAAATATTGTTTCCTTTTTAACATTGGGGTGAGTTGATTTGTTGGCATCCTGACTCAATCTTATGACTACTGGATCCCAGGAAGATTTCCTCAATCTTTCTCTCTCCTGGGTTCAATTCTCAGAAGCCTCAGTTAGCATTACCACTAGGCACCCTGATCTAAAATATGAGAGTTAGATATCCAACATATTGGGACAATTCAAACTGGGAAGGGTTGATTTTGGAGAAAGATGCTTTCAGACCTCATTCACTAATACACAGTCCAATTTCAAGAAATTATTTTGTACAATCCAAAGATATGGTATCAAAACATTAGTGCTACTTGTTGCAAGGAAATAGACAGAGGTAGGCCTCATGTTTGGGAGTTTGGGAGTCAGATTTAGGCAAGCAGTTGGATGATGCAATGTGGCAATTACTAATCGAGAATTACGGTATATTTTAAGCTGTTACATCACAGGCATTTATATGTAAGAATCTCACATAACTGTTCTACCAGATGCTAAAGATTGCAATAAGAAGAAAAAAAACCACCTTTCTTCTATCTTTGGTAGGAATGCAATAAAAAGGAACCCGTTAATGATACCAATAACCAAAGGATTGAAATCTCACCAACTTTAGAATTATTACATATATTTGGTGGAAGGAATAAAAAGTTACAAAGCAAGAAATGCTTTTTAGAGCAAAACGACCCACTGTTGGAAATATCTATTGTTTTTTCCGTAAAAAAATGGGTTTAGTAAGATTTCACTAATTATGCTGCTTGGGAAAGTTTCTGATAAAAATTATGTTTAAAAACCAAGGTAAGAAATCATAATTAAATTGTGATTTGCAGGATTTTTTTGTCTTTTATAAACGACAAAATGTTTAAAAAACTGTATCAGGTTATTATAGGATTGTGAAATATAGACACTATTTTATGTAATGTATTATGATGAAGAAGCTGTTTTGTGCAATGTATTATTATAACATTTCTTATTATAAGCAACTTTATAATTACAAATTAAAAAAATAATGGCTTGTCAAACTACCCTTTACTGATTAACCCACAGTGGCTGGCTCATACATGATTCTGAGCCATAAGAGTTCACAAATGGCTGGAGATATACTTTGTACTAAGTGAAACCAAATAAACCACCAAATATGATGATTTGTGAACTCAAATACACAGTAGTGCAGGTGCAGACAGAAGGTTACTTGATTGACTGAAAATGCTGGAATAATCCCACGTGCAACAGAACATATCTAAGCCAGCCTCATGGAATCTGGCCCTCTCCAGGACAGGGAGGGACTGAAACTTCTAGCTGAGTTGCCAGTGTTGGTCCCCTGGGGTCATTTTAAAGGAGGCAGCAAAGAAGCCGCATTCAAGCCTAGAAATCTCCTTTTAAAGGATTAAAAATACAGTTTTGCTTTTCCTAATGCTGGTTAGTTTGGAGTTGCAATGATGACAGAAGATGAGGAAGGTCGTGGATAACTCTAAAGGAACTCAGAAAATGACAACAACAAAAGTAGCTGGGAAGTATTCCCTGTTGTATTGTGCATTTCAAAGCAGCGCCATTGTGTCCTAGGGAGTTTCTAGATGAAAAAAGCCTAACTTTACTAAGCCAAAGATTGTCTCTGAGCAGCTATGGAAATACTCTTTTCTGCCCCTTCGTCTCCCTCAATCCCAACCAAACTTCCATAGATGAAGCAGCTGAATATAAAATTGCCTGAAGCCAATATTGAGGACAGTGTTGTTAGAGAAATATCCTTCAGAAAAAAGAATAGAAAGCACTCTCGAATTTATCTCTATTGCAAAGATCTTCAGCGTCTTCTCATTATCTCCAGCAATGAGCATCTTTAGAGGAAAAGCTTTTTAGTATTTGATTGGTACATTTCAGAAGTTAAGCAGGGGTGACCCTGATCCCTACTTGGATGGGGACCATGTAGGAATTCTATGGTTGTTGGCTAACAGAAGACAACAGCAAACGGTCTCCTGTTGGTTGGTCACGAATTGAGTTCAATTCAAGGGCTCTTTACATTTTATTTGACAGTAGCCCTTTCACCTTGAAAGTATCTTTTATCGTGACCAGAAAGTCTGAAAAGAATCTAACCTCAAAGCCCAGAATTAGCAATCAAATAAGAAAGGCCCAAAAATATTGCTAATTCTGGTGTGATTTTTTTAAAATATATATATATCAAGAATTATAGGAGTAGCTGACCAGCAATTTCCCCTCGGTATTGTGACTCATGAATTAAGCAGAATTGGACTTGATCATAACTTAGATAAAAGGCTTCCTGTACGCTAGAGAGGGAACTTGAAAAAAAGACAATGGCAAACTGCTTCCAACAAAACTACAAGGTCAACAAGTGTTGAAATGGACTCAGAGGAGGCTTTAGGCTTAGTTAAATGAGGGCACCTTTCCCCCTCTCGGATGCTGCAGGGTTTCCAGCTATTGTGCTGCTCCACATCCTACAACAAAGGACCAAAAGCAGGGATTCCCCTGGGATGGGACATGTATTCCCAGGTGTCTCCGAGCATTTTTATATCACGAGAATGCTACGATTACTGATCCTGCTAAATTGGATTGCCTTCCGTGAAAGCATGGAGACCAGGGGTGAAATTCAAAATTTTTCCCTACCGGTTCTGTGGGCATGGCTTGGTGGGCGTGGCAGGGGAAGGATACTGCAAAATCTCCATTCCCATCCCACTCTGGGGCCAGCCAGAGGTGGTATTTGCCAGTTCTCCGAACTACTCAAAATTTCCGCTACCAGTTCTCCAGAACCTGTCAGAACCTGCTGAATTTCACCCCTGATGGAGACATTGTAATTTTCTCCTTCCAGGCAACTGGAGGTGTTGATTGGAGCAAGTCAGGAAATTCACTTTATATTGCAATGTGCTACTATTGGTGGCTATTGGTATTCCAGGGTATTATCAGGAAGAAAGTCAGGACCTCTCAGCAGCCTGATAGGACGAGTGCTGATGTGGAATGAGAAGCTTTTCAAGCCCCTTTCTCTCCCCCCCCCACCCCGCTTCTTCACAACCAGCAAAAAAGACAAGTTCCCACTCTTGAGGTTTGGGGTCCTATTTATTTCCTCTGCCAAGAAGGAAGTTCTGCCCATACATTCTTGTCAGCTATGCTGGATGGTCTCCCTGCCTGCCCATTGCCTCCCCCCCCCACACACACCAAGGTAGGTTGACAGAGGGAACATAGTATTGGGAAGGATTTGTAATCTACCTGCTTACCCCTTTGAAAAATTAGCACAACCCCCACCCCCAAGCATGATGGGACAAGCCAGGCTGAATAGGCCTGAAATGGTTATGTATATAAAAACAACAGAAAAGGGGAACCCAGCCTGACAGTTGCACAGCTACCCACAAGCAGTTGTAGCAAACTCCAATGTGCACAGGGTCTGTTTTCTAAAAAGGAGAAGCCAGGGCTCTTTTAACTTCCTTGGGTAGCTTTTATCCTGCTTTCTGAGCAAAAAGCAGCATTTACTTTTACCTGGCAAGGGCCAATGGCAAGCCTTAAGTAATGCCTAGGAATTTGCACGGGTTTAAATGTTTTAGAAATGGTTGAGAATGGCACGGGCCCCGTAGTTTAAAAAAAGGGGTCAACCAATGCCGACTCTAATGCCGGTCCTCTGCAAAGGTGAGAAACGGGTGCAACCCACCAACTAACCGTGATTGGCCACCATCTCTATTTTTAAACGGTCACATCGCCAGGTCAGCCATGCCGGGATAGCCCGACCCGCCTTCTCGCACCGGTTGGTAATGTTGAATTGACCAAGGCGTCAACCGGGGACCGAAAGGGAAGCGCTCCTCCTCGCCATCTCCCCGGACCGTGCACAAAGAGCTGGCAGATCAAAGCGGCAGCTTCTCCGGCCGCTTGGCTTCTGTTTGCTCTTGAAAGTTACAGACGAGAGTCGAATCACGAGGGTGGAGGGTTGAGTCATTGTGGATAAATAGGGAAACCGCGTCCATCCGGGAAAGGGGGGGGGGAAGACGGGGCGTTTGAGCGAGCGAGCGAGCGGAGACTTCTAGCTCTCTCTCTCTTGCTAGAGGTTGCAGAATCGGCTCTCCCCCTCCCTTCCCTTCCCAGTCCAGTCTCGTCGCCGTCTCAGTTCAGGATGCTGGGCCCGAGCCACGAGCCTCTACGGCCTTGCCTAAGAAGCGGTGCCCAGATGCAGCCTTATCTCTCTGAAGCTGGCATGTCCGCGGGGCTGGTTCGACGGAAGGCGGAGGAAACCTTGCTGGATGGCGTGCGCCAGATCAAAGAAGGCCAAACCTTGCTAAAATTGCGACTGTTGGAGAAAATAAAGACTGAATGGGACAGGCTGACACCCCACCCCCGGAGAACCATCGAAGGCAACCTGGCTCTTGAGACGCATTTTCTTTATACCCAGGTCCTGAAGGGCGATGCCATTTTTAAGTCTGCGAGACTTTGCCCACTGTGGTTCTGCAAGTGTTTTTGCTGTGCTTCTGAAACCTGCAAAACCAGTTTAACTAGAGAATTCAAAGCGCACTATCAGAAATAATTGCTTATTCTTTCATCATGCCTTTAGCATGCTGAAGGGACTGTTTCTCTTGCCAACCAATTCAGTTGGCACATTTTCTTCTGAAACACAGTTTGGTTTTAATGCAGGAATGTTCAACGTTGGCAATTTGAAGGCTTGTGGATTTCCAATCCCAGAATTCCTCAGCCAACCATGTCTTCAAGTCACCAAGGTTGGACACACCTGGCCTGGATTCATGGTTTATTCTAATAATCTGGAGCAAGGAACCTTCTCTGAGTCACAGTGTTGACCAAGATCACGTCTCAGAGATGGGCAGTTTGTGAGATTTCAACGGTTTCTAATGTGCTTCTGAAAACCATTACTTTTCCTTTCTGGACCTGGGAACCAGCAAGAGTTCCCAAGTCTGCAAAGACTTGGGAACAGAGGAATTCCCAGAGCTGGAAGCTTAGCCAAGTAGGGTTTGCAGACCCCTTCCCCACCTCCCTGCCCTCCCATCAGTCACAATCTCCTCCATCTTTTCTGATCTTGTGCCAGAAAACTGTTCCCAGATTGTTAAGATTTCTTGGGTTCATGTGTCCCAAATAGAAATTATGCATTAGACCCAATTTCCTTCCTATGTTTGACAGAAGCAATGATTAAGAAGACGACTTGTTTTTCTTTTTCTTTGGCAGGATAGCTTTGGGGTCTGGTTACTGCCCCAGTTCCAGGGCTGGTCCAAACTGGGAAGTGACCTATGATGCCTGCAATATGGAGAAACTCAGATCAAATTGTGTTTGGAAAGACCCAGGTTAAAAATCACATGTGGTTAATGAAGAGGAGTAAGGCTGGGTTCTGATCCTACAGAAAATGTTACCTGCTGGTCTGCATGATCTGATTCAGTATCGGACAACTTCACCTTCTTGGATGAAGTTTCAAGAGCAGCCTTAGCTAAGTCTAGGTACGCCCCTGCCCTGCCCTGCCCTGCCCTGCCCTGCCCTGCCCTGCCCTGCTTAGGCTTTAGGAGCCTCTGTGCCTACCACTTCTTGTATGCTGATAATGGAGTTGTCTAAGTAAAATAAGCCACAGCTGGTGGCATGATGCATGCAGCTCAGGAAATACATTCAGGGTTCTTTCAGATCTTGGCACATGGACTAGGCTCAGCCCTATCTAATCGAGCATGACATCAAACTGGCCTTGGTCCTGCAGCCCCTTCCTTCATTAGCATACTTAAAAAAAAAGAACTGGGACTTGAGCAATGGAAAATACATTGTATATTTTTAATTATTTGCACACACTGCTCAGGTTAACCCTGCCAGATGTACTTATGGGCTAATCCTTGTCTTCTAGTGGCTTCCATTCTCAAAAGTGCTCTGCTAAAACTCATTTAGGTTGATCAGATTGATGGGTTGTCACTGCAGTAGGTGTGTGTGTGTGTGTGTGTGTGTAGAATTAGGCTTCCTTCTGGCCTCTGCCTCAAACATTGCAAGTGACGGGTTGTTTCCAGCATTTTTTCAAGGTTCAAGGAGAACCTTGGAAAAAACAATGTTTTTCCTACCTGGAAAAACATTGATAAGTCCATAAGTTTATACGACTCTTCCAAATTCATGATTGAATCAACAGATACACCTATTACCTTCTCTTCCCTCATATTTATATTATTTACCTTGACTGATCTTGGAAAGCCAAGCAGGGTGAGGGCTGGTTAGTATTGGATGGGAGACTACCAGAAAATGCCAGGGTTATGAAACATCCCTGGAGAATGTAATTGCTGTTGTCAAAAAGAAGTATTTATAAATACAGCAGAAGCCAAGCTGGACTTCAGGATGATTTTATTTACCTTCCACAGATTACACCAAATTGAACTATAGTACAGTACCTTTAACAAATGCCATCTCTTCTGCAGGTATAAATCTTGCCCCTGGGGTGGGGGGTGGGGAGTGGGGGTGGGTTCTAAAAGCTTTTACAGCTTGTTTAACTACAGCATAAACCTTAAGGGAGGAATTGGCACCTGCAACTGTTATGATCAGTGACTACGACTGAACTGCAGTAAGAACCAGTGACTGCTCATCACCATTCCCCCTGTGCTAAACCCCACCCAGTGGCTAGGAGCTGCAGGTGACTTGCAAGGTAGTTCAAATATTGATGCACAGCCAGCTTGGAGTGCAATTTCAGTAGTGTAAATCCAGGGCACCGCTATTACATTCTCATATTTTCTGGCTAGGATACAACGATTGTTTGCTATGGAGAAGGTAATACTGTATACTCTTGAACAATGGGATAACTCGGAGATATATTCCTTAGAGCCGTGATGGCGAACCTATGGCACGCGTGCCCGAAGTGGCACACGGAGCCATGTCGCCTGGCATGCGCGGCGTTGCTCGTTCCTCTTCTGGGTTTCTGGCACGCATGCGCGCACGACGATCAGCTGGCTGTGCGTGCGGCAGTGCCAGAAACTGGAAGAACTGGTCTTCCGTTTTCCAGCGTGAGCATGCGCGTCTGCCAGCTGATAGTCGTGCGCACATGCGTGCCAGTAACCAGAAGACTAGCTGGCTGGCGTGCATGTGCGTGCCGGAAACCGGAAGTCCATTTTCCGGCACGCGCATGCCCCCTGGGCAGCTCCTCTTCCGGGTTGCGTGCCAGACGAGCGCTCGCCCCCTTTTTGGCACTCAGTGCCAAAAAGGTTCACCATCACTGCCTTAGAGGATCTCAAGTGGAAGAGATCTTGGGGTGTAACTCTGGGAGCTTTGTGTATAGCAGGAGTAACAATGGTTTGTGAAACATGTGAACAAGAGCTGGAAGTTTCATGTGGACAGATGTGGCATAGAAGTACCCTGGTATCTCTTCAGCTGAGCCACTGGCTGTCTGCTCTTTGTTCAGCAGATCAAGGTGAAACCAGAGAGGGAGGAACTGGTGGAAGACTACATCTACCACCCATTAAAATAGTATTCTTTCACTGGTCCTGAGATCTGCTTGCAAAAGAAAGCAAAATAAAAAATAAAAAAATTGGTTGCCGTCTTCCTCGAACAGCTACCACAGCTTCCATCAGACCTTTCATTATGGGAGGTATGCTAAATCCTTGCTTTTGTTAATGTATCTCTGGAATTTCTGTAGAGTCAGTGTGGTGGAGGTGGATAGAGC
Source organism: Thermophis baileyi (assembly GCA_003457575.1). Lineage (NCBI taxonomy): Eukaryota > Metazoa > Chordata > Lepidosauria > Squamata > Dipsadidae > Thermophis > Thermophis baileyi. Next base: position 1,316,235 of record QLTV01001007.1, read on the forward strand.
TGTGAATGGGAACTTTTAATGGAACATGATGGATCGGCCTCTGTTTGGAAGTAAGGCTGGCCTCTAGGGTGATGGCTATCTTTGAAATGGGTAAAGACTGAATTATTCCGAAAGGTCTTTGTTGGTTGAGTGTCATCTCTGAAAATAAAATTGTCAGAATTATTTGATTAAGATTTTTTTTAAAAAAATGTGGTTGATTCTTTTTACTGTAGGCTAAGGCGCATATGTGTGGATTCAGTGGGTACACATTTAATACACAAGCATATTAAAAGCCTTTAGATTCAATCCTGTATGAGCAAAGAAGCTCAGAGGGGGACCACAAGCCAGCCACTTTCTTTCAGGTGAAATCCGCCTTGCAAAGCTATGTGATAATTCCATTCTGAGGGTGCTGAATTCCAGTTCTGAAGCTTCTAGGTGTGTTGGCCTATAAATCCCACACTACAACTGTGGTGGCACCAGGTTAGAAAACATTATCTATCAACTCCTCCCCAAGAATTCTGGTTGACATAAAATCAAAGTTTTACATGGACCTTTGATTTAGACTGTGATCCGTCTAACCAGTAGGTAGTGTCCTTTCAACTCAGTTCCTAAACAGTGGCGGAAAACCTGATTCCCAATTTTGTCGCTAACTATGATTTTGAAAGACCCAGCTCTGGATGGGTTCTTCATTTGAAGACAGTATGATAGGCTGGTTTCTTGAACGAATTGAATGTGCCAAACATGTAAGATCATGTCTTTTAATGAAATGTGCTTATCCCTACAACTCAAGGCTTGCCCAAGGGAGTTGATTTAGCAGCATGGTTCAGGATAAGTTTTTCTCTCTCCCATGTAATGTTTAACTGTCTAGCAGAATTCACTGCCACCAAATCTGTCTATGATGGTTATTGGCTTGGAGAAGGAAATGGTGTTGCATTAATTTGGTCTAAACTGGCAGATAAATCTTTACATTACCTGATTCTCTCTCTGTAATTACTAGTGCAGACTAGAATGCTACTCAATAGCAAGTTTCTAGATCTGAAACTACAAAAGGAGATTGGCAACTTTTGAATATAAATGCCTACGTAGGAGCATACATAGAATATGAATCTACTTCTCGCTAAGGTGTTTGTTTTGGCCCTTGTACTCTAGGTGAGGGTTTGCCTGATAATACCAAAAGCAAACAGTCTCTCGTTATAGAAAATGAGAGGTTTTTTTTTAAGAACCTTTCCAGTCTAGACTTCTTTCTGACATACTGGCTTTTTCTATGCAGGAGAAACTCCATTATGTGTTAACCCATACTTGTAAATGCCAGACACAAATTATCAACTCACTGACAGAGCTAGGCTTGCCTTCATGTAGGAGGGCAAAATAGGGTATTATTCTTGGCACATGTACATACAAGTTTATGACTCCATTCACGTATGACTTCATCTTTAAAAAAAAGATTTTTATTCCATGGTTCATAAATGCATAAATGCTTTGATCGAATTACTGTATACATGCAGGACCCTATTCTAGAATCCTGAGTCTAAAATTTCCATGGCCCTAGGTCTTCAAAGTAAGATTTCCATATACTCTCTAATTCTGTAGCTAAAATATCTGAACATTTTCAGTGCAATGTTCTCTGTAGTATCTGTACCTAAAGGAATATTGTAGTACCGGTAATTGCAAGCACGGAGTATGGGCAGCCAGTACAAAATGGTGGTTGCCATTTGGAGCAAATTAAATGTGCCAACATCCTTTGCGTCCTGCTGTGATTTCAACAAGACGTATGTCCCACAGATTTTGGCATTGTAGGGAGGTAAAAAGTTGGTGTTGTAGGGAGGTAAGAAGTGGCTCCAGACATATACTTAACTTGGAAGTAAGTGCTATTGTTGCCAATGCCCTTTTTTCCAGGTGACTGTCCATTAATGTGGCAGGCTTAATTGTATTTTATTATTTTTTGTTTGAGTGAGACCTACTGAATAAGACAGCGTATACCCAAATATGTAGCATGAAATACCCACATATATTGCTAGAATAGACAAAATCTGTAAGAATGTGGAGGTAATTTCCTTTCTTTCAGACAACTATCCCTACTTCTGAATTTGGCACTTGCCTTCAGAGCAAAATCTCAGCTTCCAGGGAAGAAGCTTGATGTAGAAAAAGAATGGGAACAAATTTAAATTCTTCTTGCCTTTATATAAACAATGTTGTCGCATTGCCTTAGACATGTTACTATATTTTATTTTCAGCACATTTTTCATTTCTGGGACCAATTCATGCAATAACATTGTGGCTCTGTTATCTAAAGTATGTGCCATATAATAGATTACAATTTACTGTGCCTGTTCAACTTTCTAAAGTTGATTAAGCCACTATAAAATATATACACATTCAGTATCCAGGAGAAACTCTTCAAATAACATTTTGATGGCTTAGCAGGTACACTAGAGAATCATAGTGTGTTAACAGACAGCAAACTCCATTGCAAACAAATTGTTGTTTTGCATCAACTTAAACATCGTGGCTTTCTCCATAAAATCTTGGGAGCTGGGACAGATAAAAATTCATGTTTAAGTCTATATTTCCCATTTTCTTCCTTTGGAAGAAGGAATGACCATTTTATCTAGAAAAAGAATTTCTAGAAAAAAATCCTAAAACTGATTTTTTAAATCGGGTGTTCCAGAAAATATTTTTATATAATAAATGTTTGCTTTGTTCATATGATTTTATGAAGAGTTCAGGTGTCATCTTTCATTTGTAACCCTCCCACAGCTTCTTGTATTCTTTTTCTCTACTACAGCAGATCCATTAGGAGACTGGGGAGTGCAAAATAGGTATACACTGTTTTACAATTGATAGCCGTAGGAGTCTATTGTGTGGAAGTGCCCTCTAGTTTATGCAGTAATATTGAAAATCAGCTATCTGGCATAGAAGTTGTGATGTTGAACATAAATGAGGAGAGTCTAGATCAGGGGTGTCAAACTCGTGTCATCATGGCGGCGTCACGTGACGTATCGGGACTTTCCCCCCCTTCGCTAAACCAGGTGGGGGCGGAGCCAGCACGTGACGCATCCGGCCCGCGGGCCGTGAGTTTGACATCCCTGGTCTAGATGATGGTCTTTGCCTACCTCAGCTACTAGATAGGTGGTAGTGGACAAGTCACTTCTCCGAAACAACATTGAAGAACTGAGGTTGAAATGTCACTCTATCCTCTTAGAAGGAAAGTGGCCAGGGAGAGATATCTGACATGTCCTAGGGCCTGAAAGTGCTTCAGATGCTATTTCTGCAGCCTCCAGGAGGCCACTGTACTTATGTCTGCTGCTTTTTTGAGGTAAGGAACAACTTACCTTACCTTATAAAATCTCTGGCACAAGCACTAAATTTGCTTAATCTAGTTATAATTATTATTATTAATAATAATAATCCCACCAACACCACAACAAGGATTAACATCCAGAACATCTCTTATCCATGGTGCATGACCACTTTATTTACTTGGTTGTATCATCCTACTATATATAGCCCCTGATCAGCAAAAGGTTATCAACCCTGGCCTGCATCAGGCTAATAGTTTATATGTTGTTTCCATTAAACTGAATCACCTTATTTATTTGCTCTACTTATATCCCCCCTTCCCTTTTCCTAAAAGGTCTATAATGAGTATGCAAATGATCTCCTCCTTAAAACAATGTATATTAGCTTCAGTACATATATAGACCTGGCACTTGCAGATTATTCATAGGTTCTTGAGTTTATGGCTAGACCTCAGAGCAAAAAAAGAGCACGAAACTTTGACATATTTTCTGAATTGATTGGTCTTCTAAATTATATTTTTGCCATCCTCCCAATCACTCTGTACAAACAGTTAAGGGGACTTGATATCCCACAAAAAAATATTACCAGACCCAACTCTACTTAGGCTTTCTGAAACTGAGTTTTATCCCATCTTCCCCTGAGTGCCTTTATAAAGAATATTTTTTCCAGTTATCAAATCTTTTTCAAATAGAGCTTGCATTTTCTGCTTTAAATCCAAGCATCCAAGCAATGTCAAGCATAAGCACTCTGTTATGCCACAGATATGACTTGATTCCAGAGAAACTGGCTTGATTTCTTGTCTTGTGAACATCACTAAGTCCCATCCTCCACAGTGACATCAATGTATCCATAGTAACTACTGACGACTGTTCTTCAAAGTGGAAGGGCGGAAGGAGATCAAACAATATGTAGCTTAACAATGAATAAGCTTGGCAATACATACACACCATAAATTGGTGCCCTAGAGGAAATTGGAAACATTTTGTTATTTGCTGGAGAAAGGCCTTTGGAGAGAAACTGGATAGGTGAGGGCCAGAGAATGGCAGGAAGATAGAGCACACTTTTGGTGTCACCTAAGTCACTTAAGAGGTAAAGATACCTCTGATACCTCTGATGAGCTGTTGAGGTACCTTTAAGTAAAAGTAAAGTCCCATTTGAATTGTGCCCAATGCCCAAGGACTACAAATTCATGTCGGTGACCCTCAGATGCAACCAATCTCTATGACGTGTCTCAGTGCATGGTAGAAGTTATGAGTTGCAATAAGTATTTTGCAGTTTAAATCCTGAAAGTGGGAGTCTACACTGATAGCTGGATAGGTAAGAACAAGAGCAGAGAATGCCATTGATGAAGATGAAGGTGAGTGTGTTGTGTACTGAAGATTTCTCTTCCTGACAGAGTGTTAAAGAAGGAAAGGAGGGATTATTCTAAACAAATAATACTTGCCAATCTTGACCTAAAGTTTCCCATTTGACACCATTGCCTACTTTGCCTTGAACCCCCCCAAAACAAACAACAACAACAACAACAAACAGAACTGCCACAGACATTGTACAGTGTCTTTCCTGAATAGGCTGCAAATTTAGAAGATGAACAAAATGCACCAGATTAAAAAAAGCTTCCCTTATGACAGGATAGTATCGTTATTTCAGCTACCAACTTTGGAATGTTCAAAAGGGTGTCAGATGAGCAATCAGGCACATGTAATTCGTAGGACATAATCCCACATGATTTTCTTAATTCCTAGGTCTCATTGCAGTAATTTGGAACTCTTGACTCTAGGATATTTTTACCATACATGGTGAAAACAGGAGCAGCAGTAGATTATGGGGGTAAGGCTGAATTTTTGCACTTCTCCTTTCAAGTGAGTAAGGCAAAAATAGGATTATTTGGATGAAGATGTTCAGTGTGATGAGATTTGAATGCCCAGAAACCACAACTGAGAGTGGTACATTTTTTAAAGCATATCTTGATATGTTGAGCATCTTAAATTAAATTTCTTTCCCTGATTTCAAGAAGCCACTAAACTTAAATACTGAGCATTCTGGAGGGGAAAGAATAGCTGTAAATCTATGAGAAATTTAGGAAGAACAAAGCAAGTTATTTTCAGCATTCGAGATGTTGATTGTAAAAGTTAATTTTTATAAACAAATCTTAATTCTTTTCTGTTATTCACCTGCTGTGGCTTCATAATAATGAATAGTATTATATTTTGGAATATACCAGAATCATTGTGATATCTCACTATTTAGGGATTCCCCACGTGAGGGGATCACTTAAGTGATATTCAGGAAGGCGGTAGGATTAATATGTCAGATATTATATGCCTGCCTACCCACATTCAGTCTACTTAATTAAAGGGATCTACACTAAAACAGTTTACTCACCAGAGTGCCTGCTGAAATTACCCTTAAACCAAAATGGAGAATACAGTGTGGAGCTTTGTGAGCATCTATTATAGAAATGGAAAGAAGCAGTGATGAGTAAACACTCCTTTGCTTAATTCAAAATGACTTTCAGTTGAGTCTTTGTGGAGTCCTTGGTGCTCTCTGAGCTTGGTTGTTTTCATGCAGACATTACATTACCCAGCTAGATAACATCTTCAGAGCACAGTTCAGCGAGCCCTTGGAAACTGTTTTCCAAATCACTTCCTAGTTTGCTATGGTGCAAGGATGTAATTCCTAGTATTATATTTATTGTTCCCTCAGAAATGTAGTTGTAACCCACCCATAACAGACCTTGCTCTCTACAGATTAAGTAAAAAGAGAACAGCTTTTTTTCAATGCAGGCTGGATAAAGTACGTATGTGCCAACGTTAAAAGTAGTTAAGCAAATTGACCTAAATGAAGAATGTCATCACAAAAAAAGCTGTGGACTGCCACAAATGCATACCAAAAGAGTTTGTTAATAATTTGCGTGCCATTTCCAAGAAGCACTTCCAGTAGCACCCAATGCCTGCTTCTGAATCTGCAGAATGAATTTGATTAGGTTCCTTGAACATTTTCTTGAGAGCTTAGTGTTTATCCAACACTTTTGGAAATATTCCTCAAAGTACTGTTTAACTGTACACGTTTTCCTCGGGATGGAGTTTATTTTATTCTCATATGTAAGTCTGAACAAGATAAATCAGGAGAGCGAGGGATGGGAGTATTTTTTTTTGCCTCAGCACCCTTGCCTCAAGGGAGAAAAAATGTTTTCTTGGGTGGAGAGCTGCTTTTCTATTAAGAACTGCATTCCAGCAATAGGTGGGTCTGAAGACAGTAATGGGCAGGATCACCTCCTTCATTCTTTCTCCAATCCATTTTTCTTTCTGCCACCTTTTCAATTATTGCCTTCTTTCTTTCTCTTTCTGCCCCCTCTTCCTCCCCCACCTCTTCCTCATGTCCTGTCCAATAATTTACCATAGAGGGGAGAGCTTGTTCTGCCAGAAATATGTTCGTGATCTCAGATAGAGACCTTGTGAAATTAGGCCAGTTGCATGCTGTGATCGCAAGTAGTCCACCTTTAAATGATTGGCTCTTCCTCTATAATCTTCTTAGGTGAAATAGCATTGTTTTTTCATGTGTAAACTTCACTGAAATGAACAGGAGTTACATAGTGCCGTATCAGTTTACGCTGTAAGCAAACGCATTCTATTCTTCCATTTTTATCATCCTGGTTCTAGCATGTTATTTCCTACTTCCTATTAATCTGCCACCTTATCCCCTTCTCTCAAATATACTGTAGTTCTCATACAAAACCTTGCCTGTCTGTTACAGGTAGTCCTTGACTTACAACAGTTCATTTAGTGACTGTTCAAAGTTATGTCACTGAAAAAAGTGACTTATGACTGTTTTTCACACTTAGGGCCATTGCAGAATCCCCATGGTCACGTGACCAAAATTCAGATGCTTGACAACTGATTCGTATTTATGACAGTTGCAGTGTCTCAGGGTCATATGATCACCTTTTGTCAGCTTCTGACAAGCAAAGTCAATGGGGAAGCCAGATTCACTTAGCAACTATGGTATGTTACTAACGTAACAACTGCAGTGATTCACTTAACAATTGTGGCAAGAAAGGTCATAAAATGGGCAAAATTCACTTAACAACGGTCTCACTTAGCAACAGAAATTTTGGGCTAAATTGTGATTGTAAGTCGAGGACTACCTGTAGCTATCTTAAGTTTTTCTCCACTGTTGAAATAGTCATCGCCTTTCTTGATCCTCACATTCTTTGGGCATTTCGTTGTGTACCTCTGGTACCAGTTCCTAAACAAACGGGAAATCAAGAGCCTGGATTCTAGAAGTATTACAAAGCTTAATTTCTTGATTTATGTACCGTAGTTGCCAAGGCCACTGGATGGCGTGTTGAAGCGTATTTTCTTCTTCCCAATAAACCAGAATTCCTAGCAGTTTGGCCGAATTGTCTTGTGCTCAAGTGATACAAAGTCTTGTAAAAACAAGTTACGAGTGAAGTCATCTCTGGTCCAGCAAGACTTTCAGCTAGGTGTTTCGTTATAGTTGAAGGAACGCACAATGGCCTTGTCCTCAGATGCTCCCAACTGCCAGGTTAGCATGTGGGGTGGGTGGGGACAAGTATTTACCTTTAGGCATACCAGTGGAGCAGGAAATGAAGTGGCAGCAGCTGCTTCCTCCCTTTCCTTTTTAGCCCTTCTGCTTGCTCGCTTCCATCCACGATAGCATCAGAAAGGAAAGGCAGCCCTGGTTGTTGCAACCTGGGAGTGCCAGGCCATCCCTGGAAATTGGAGGTGGGGGCACCATGAATCACTGAATCTGCAGTTCCTGGCTCTGTCTCGAACGCTTCCAGGATGGAAGTGGAATTGGAGCAACAGACCCCTGTGCTAACCTTGGCAAAGGCATAATTGCGCCACCCACCCTCATCTGCCAGTTGTTTTGATATGTCTATTGTACACTAGAAGACACAGAGATGAGTGTTTTTCATATTTAAAAAAGAATCAGAGGTCCTATGCAGAAGAGAAAAAAAATGTTGAAATTGCAAATGACCAGGGCAGGAGACGACGGCCTGTTCAGTTCAATTCATTATTAAGAGCACTGCAGGAAAGGCTCCCCTATTTCCCAAGCAAGCACACACCCAACCCAAGAGTGGGCAGGATTCAAAGCTATCTCTGCTTTGGGGATGTTCAAATCTTGCATGCTCTGCTTGATGGTAATGGATGCAGCTGGCGTTTGCTCCCACGCCTGCCCTAGGCTATCTAGCACACAATAGGGGCTTTGTATTGTAGCTCTATATGGGAAGGGGGGCTATGGCATTACATTAAGAAGGGACATGGAGATCAAGGGGCAGCCAGAGCCCAGGAATTAGAAATGGGGAATTATAATTGCACAATTTTGGGGTCCTAGACTTGAAGAGCAGGCAGCATTTGTAGCTAGGAGGGCCTTTCTACAATGTTGTATTGTGCACCAGTGGTGCCAGTTCCTAGACTGAGGGGCTCTACTCATGGTCACTCATGCCCGAGTCACCTTCCTGCTTGACTACTATAATGCGCTTTACATGGGGCTGCTCTTGATGAGTATCCAGAAGCTTCAGTTGGTGCAAAATGCAGCAGTGCAGGCAGTTAAGTGTGTTTCTAGTAGCACACACATTATACCTCTGCTCCGCAAGCTAGTCTCTTTCTGGGTCCAATTCAAGGTGCTAGTTATGGCATGGGTTTGACCTTTTGTGACCTTCTGACAAGCAAAGTCAATGGGGAAGCCAGATTCATAACAACCATGTTACTAACTTAAAAACTGCAGTGATTCACTTAACAACTGTGGCAAGAAAGGCCATAAAATGGGACAAAATTCACTTAACAAATGTCTCGCTTAGCAACATAAATTTTGAGCTCAATAATGGTCGTAAGTCAATTGTTTGGTCTTTATTAATTAATTGTCAAACCCTTGTTGCATACTACCTGGAGTCACTTGTTTGTGAGATGGGTGGCCATTTATTATTGGTGGTATTTTAAAAAAACCAGAAATGGAAGCCATCTTAAGAACATACAGGAAAGAAGAATGTCAGCACAGTGTATTGTGGCCCATTCAGGACATTTTGCCTCTTGAGAATGAAAGTCAAAATGGTGGTCTAATTAGAGATTATGATAACAATTAATTAGCAGGGATTCATGCGTATGTGCATGTATGCATATGCATTTATTTATTTAATTTCTATTGCCACCCATTTCAGCCAATGCTTTAAGAGCGAAAGAAAGATTATTTTTCCCCTTGAATTTATTCACAATGGGCATCAAGATGCTTCATAGTGTCTTTTGATTATAATGCGAGGAGTCCCCCTATAGATGATAGTATCACATGGATGCTCGATATAAAAATAAGTAAACGAAGAATGTAATTCTGCATAAAATCCCTAGTGTGGGGTGTGTGCATGCAGAAGTGGAAGTGTGGATGTGTGTAACACACCCACACCCACACACACCCCTTCGGCCTTTCAAACTTCTGTTACTCCTGTCTCTGTGCTTTTCTGTTTTACTCATTTCCAGTCTTTTTTTCCATCCAAACCATTCCCTTAGATTTAATCTTTCCTCTGTATGAATCCTTCTTGTTGGCTCACTGAGCTCTCAGACCGATTCTCCTTCCATTCCTGCATTTTAAAGACCAGAATCCTACTGCCTCTCTCACATCCCTGTAACATGAGCAGCCACTGCCCAGACTTTATCACAAATTCCTTTAGCAAACATAAGAGTTTTCAGCATACAATGAAGATAGTGTGTTTGTTTTGTTTGTAATTAAGTTATAACTGTATAGAAAGAATTGTTTTTTAAAAAAATACTGGAACTGAAAACCAGAATAGGTTTCAATCAGGACTAGCACTGATGATGTTACCTAGTTTGGGTAATGAAATGTCTGCAAGAAAACAAGCCAGCTCAGAGACCACCAAGGACCCCTCAGAATAGGTTTTGTAAAGTAAGCTGCCATATTTTAAAATATCACTAAATTAATTTTTGTCTGGAGACATGGCATGTCTAGGAACAAACCTGACAGAAAAATATCCCAGCAAACAAATGATTATTAAATTTGAATTTTTTTGTCTACGTTGGTTATCTTCCCAGTTTTGCTATTTGGTGTGATAATCGGTGTCCTACTTTACAGGATAGTCCTGTAGGTGTTCTCATTTTGAAGGTGCCCTCAGTTTCTCAGTTTATATTAACATTGGTTAGTTTCATAGTTTCATTGAAATCAGCATCCTCGTTTGTGAACATGCCCAAATGGTCATCCTATCTCACTTTTTCTATTCTCATTCTACCAATGCGTTCTCTGCGTTAATACTAAATCTCTCTTCATCGATTTCTCTCACCTTTGTTCAAGAAACCCAAGTAGAAAGTCTTTGAAAGTTGTGAACAGCATGAAGGCTTTAAATAACTCCATAAAAATGACATCCACTGAAGTTTTACAGTTAGTGCAAGATTTCAGCACACAACATCTTTTGTCATAGAAGCAACAAAGAAAGTTATTTTCAATGTTGGATGAATTTAAGAACTGCAGACACAGTTCTTGGATGTTTGTTATGAAAATGTCATAATTCAGAACAGATATGTGTTGAATTTGCATTTACAGAGAGGATGTTGAAGTAACTATACTATTTGTTGTTTTGCCCAGTGGTTTCCTGAAGCGTATCTCCGCTCAACCAGATAGGTCGTTAGTTCTCCTTGAGTTGGCCTAGGAATAAATACTTTGCAGTCTGGTCTGTGTAACAACCAGATTCTGATTTCGCCTGTACAACAGGTAAGTTATAAGTGCTGCATTTCCTGGCTCTGTTGTAGCTTTGTCTTTCGGGCTAAATTATGCAGTTTTAATTTCACAATGGCCTTTAACATTTTTTTAAAAAAGCAAGTAGTTATGGATAAGATCAGGATTCAGACAACTGCATGTGAGAATGGTTCTTTCAAACACTTCCCTTCTGTTACAGTCCCAATAAAAATTCTCCTCCAAAGCTGCTATTCTCCCAAGTTGGAAGTTTCTAAACTGAGTAGGATAACATGTTCAGTGAGGATCAATTTTCAGTAGATCTTTGTCCAATTCTATTTTGTTTTTAACATTGGCCTGCCAGTTGCAGCTATATATTCAAAAACCTCTCAAGTTTGATCCTTTAAAAAAAAATGGCTCCCTGTCTGCCAAACCAGCTGAAGTGAGCAAGTTTCATTTCATGTGCAGAATCAATGATTTGGAAGAGGATGCTGAACTCCTCTTTTTCTTAATGTTTTCCATCAGCCCATTTCTAAGAATTTTAGGCTTCAGAGTAAGAAATAGAGGCAGCTGGAGGAACAAAAAACAAACAAACATCCTGGGAAAAAGAATTCTTGGCTAGGGGGATATATAAGACTCAGCCCTGTGTCTCCATTCATGACTTGTCTGCTTGAAATCACATTTACTAGATTCTTTGTGCTCTACCTACCGCTCTTTGGTAGGGACCAATATCCTACCAAAACCAAATTGTAATAGGACCTTCTGCCTGCCACTCAATCCAAACTAGATTGCAAAAAATTCGACTTCAGCAACAGAGTGGTCAATGCCTGGAATACATTACCCGACTCTGTGGTTTCTTCCCCAAACCCCCATAACTTTAACCTTAGACTGTCCAGCGTCGACCTCACCCCATTCCTAAGAGGTCTGTAAGGGGCGTGCATAAGCGCACCAGCGTGCCTACCGTCCCTGTCCTAATGTACCCATATATTTGTAAAATTTCTTGTACTCATAACCATGCTTGTACTTATATATTCACAAACATGTTTATACTCTGTTTATACTTTGTTCGTAATCATATATACGCTTGACAAATAAATAAATAAATAAATAAAATAAAAAATAAATCTCTTACAAGGAGCACTCACAAAAATTTCCTCCAATCTGATGGGACATCATCCTTGGTTCCTTGTTCTTCCAAATGCTGACTTAGCAAAAAACAGAGCTCTACAGTAATATTCCAGCTGCATAGGGTCCCCCCCTTTCTCCCCCCCCGGCCAAAGTATCACATTAACATGATCGTGTATAATATATTAAGAGTGGGACTCAATCTTTCAGATCATTCAGAATAGAAATCACTCTTGGATTTTTAAAAGACATGTTTTGGTTGCTTTTGATAATACCAATATATATGAACAGAAAACAAAATTCATTTAACTGGCAGAAAAAATTGATCTAAATAAACATGAATGTAGTTATCAAAAAGTTAACGTATCTAAACAATATATAAAACCTCTATGCCAAATTAGATCTTGAATTCCGTTCTGTGAATCCCAATCTGAGATTTAGTTCTAAAACAGAGTACAACCCTCTTTCTTGTAGATCCCACTGTAGACCCTGAGAGCTACCCTCAGACTAATAGTATCCAGATCATGTGTACCCTCTAAATTCCCAGAATTCCTCTCTGGCGTAGCCCTTAAAATCTGGAAAGTATAACCCTAAAACCTATAGAGCATTCTAGGTTAGAGAAAATTTTTGCAGACATTTTTCTCTTCCTAATCTGACCTATTATGGCCAGCTTTATGTGCACTAAATATGCATTTAGATGTTAGATATTTAGATATTATCTATATCATTTAGATATTAGATATTATTTAGAGGGGCTCAATCCATTTTCCAAAGCACCAGACGGCAAGAGAAGAAACAATGGATGGAAATAATCAAGGAGAGAAGCAATTTAGAACTAAGGACAAATTTCTTAACAGTGGGAACAATTAACCAGTAGAGTGGCTTGCCTTCAGAAGTTGTGGGTGCTCCATCACTGGAGGCTTTTAAGAAGAGACTGGACAGACATTTGTCTGGAATGGTATAGGATCTCCTTCTGGGGCAAGGGTTGGATTAGAAGATCTCCAAGGTCCCTTCTAACTCTGTTATTCTATTATTTGCTTACAGTTTAAAAAAAAATTGATCGATGCTTACAGATCCTCCTATGCACTGAGGATCGTGCATTTTTGAATTGGTTGCCTCTAATTTGGGCCTCTTATCAATGAACCAACAGAGAAAAGGGGATTGTTAATAAGTTCTGTATCATTTGCATCACCCAAACAGTGTGAGAGTCAGCTTTGATTGGGTACCATTTTTGGAAGTCTGTTTCCTTTTCTTTTCAGAAAACCGTCCATGAGATGTGGTGCTATTTTTAGAAGAAAGTTCTAGGCAGCAGATCAAAATGTTTGTCACCAGTTGCATTAAAGGCAATATATTGTGTATTAAAATTTAGAAGCCCATTTTCCCCTCCTCCTCCTATATATATTTCTTCTGTCGTTCCATTTAATCAGTGGTTGCATGGAGGATTGATTTTTCTGGCACAGTAGTGAGCCTTGTGAATGCTCATACTTCAACATGTGCTGAGATGGATCTCAAATTGCCATTTCCTCCTCCGGTCCGCATTTGGCAAATTTTCCAGATTACTGTTAAGTCACAATTGCCATGTTGGTGCATTCACAAGACCTGCCTGTCACATTGCCTAAGGAATCAACTCAGCTCACTTTGTGTTTGCAACATAACAGTATCATATAAGAAAAACAATCCCATGAATGGGCTTCTTGTTTTCTTAATGGGACGCATCAGACACGTGGGTTTGCATTTTCACGTAATCATGCAAATCCAATCCCTGCTTTGAATCTTCCAGACAAACAAATAATTGTAATAGCAATGCGCCATTTTAGGTGTGGCTCATAAAATACCGCCACTGAAATGGCAGAAATTAAAAGTGCCGCCATTAGAGTATACTCCAGAGTATATTAAAGGTTCCCAAATGACCAGATGGGAGATATTTTCTCTTGTTGAACCATATGTAAAAAATTTAGCTTAAGAATTTTTTTATTTTGGTCTTCCAACCTTTGTCCTTTTTAGAATTTTCTTCTCATTCCAAAAGGATGATTAGTCCCAGTATTAAAATGCAATATGTTGAAATGTATAATTATGTATAAACACTTTGGACTTCAATTTTGCAGGACAGGCTGCAAAAGAATCACAGGCAAACAGAACAAACAGCGAAATACCAGGAGGAATTAAGAACAGTATCTTACAAACACATATAAGTATTACTAAGTTTGCTAAAGACAAGCAATAGAAGGAAGGAAGCCTGTCCTGCAAAAAAGGCAGCTCAACTTTCTGTGCCCCACGTTCAGTAAAGTCAGATTTTGTCAGATGGTTCAACAGACAGTCTCGTACCGTCTACTTTAATGGCTATTGCAGTCTGGTTTGTTTGTTTTCAACCCAAAGGAATGATTCTGTGAGACGTTTTACATGAACATCCCGATCTATGTGCTTAAATTGTTTCTTCTCCATCCTAGGTCCTAAATAGGATAGTCTGAAACAAAATTGAATGGGGCGCTGTGCACACAGTGTTCAAGATCAGTAAGATAAATGGCACTCTAGATTTTCCAAGGCAGAGCTATTTGTATGTGCACATTTATCAGTCTTAACTCTTGACCAAAGATCAAATTCTCTAGGAATCAGTTTGCGGCACCCAGGATTTAATTAAATTTCTAAAAGGTTTGATAGCTGGGAAGGCCAGAGGAAACGGAAGAGAAAAATGCATCTGCTTAATTAATCTCTGCTTATTGCTACAAATCATGTCCAGTGTATTACATACAAACTAATAAATTTGTGTTCTAATCCAACTTTTTGTTGGATGGAAACAAAGGAATTTATTGAATATTTCCTTGGAAGTTATTGTAACAAGAATTTGCAATATATAGAATATACCATATACATAATAATATACAGAAGTATTTGCTCAGGATTCACTCTCATTCATATTCATGGTTGATTTGTTTATGTCCATATTAAAAAGGGACAGGAAAGCTACAAATCATTTAAGGAGCAGAGAATGTTCTGAATCAGTGAAATAAAAGAAGAACTGGTAACAATAGCTGTAGAAATATTGTACATGAAGTATTACAAATTCTACTTCAACTCTTCGGAGTGCTCATGAAGCACAGGAAATTTGAATTTCTCTTTCTTGATCAAGATGGTGGCAGCGACATTACCTCCAAGAGAAACTAAATTGGAAAAAGCTACTGGACTACAGCAAAGGACGAAGCTCGGCCACAGAGATGGTATTGATTCTTTTTTCTTTCTTTCCCCATGGTAGATAATAAGATTTCACCAAGATATGTCTGGTGCTTGCTAAGTGAGGACTATTAATGTGCAAAAAGGTTGCTCTGGAGTACATAATACAATTATTTAAACTGGGACAAGGCAGTTGAATGAACGCCATCACCATGTGTTTTCTCAAAAAGATAGCAACGAGGAAAGCGAGAGTGAATTTAATATTCACTCATAGACCAACTGGATCCTTAGCAGATTTGAGCATAACCTCAGGAAGATACCAATAGTCTTTGCTCACCCCTACATATAATAAAATTCTCTACACATTTTTTGTATAAGTTGCATTCTTCAGTGCCATGCAAAGCAGGAATTAGTGGGAAATGGGATGGGAGAGACCGCTGTCCAAGGCAGGGCAGTGGTGATTCATTTGCACTCTCGCTAAGTGCCAAAGTCAGTGGAAAATACCAAGTCTGCCACACCCAAGGATTATATTCAAACACTAGGCTACATTCTCTTTAGAGTATTTACATACAAGGTGAGACCCCATCCCCAAATATCACTGAGGCAGAAAATCCAAGTAGTACCACTCATGTGAACATACTGTTGTCAGCTTCTCCGGTGGAAGCTTTGAAGCTACTGTGATATTACAAAGCTTCTGTTTATTTCACTCCAGTATGTCTTATTTCCCATCAACACTAGGTTTTCACTGTGCCACTGTAGGGTCATTTTTACAGTTACGGCTTTAATTGCCATTTAACCTGGGTCTCTTCAGTACATGTCATTTCTGCAGCTTAAAGATTATGATTCACATTCCTGTAGCAGGATTCTGATAAGCTTTCACTGCTGTCCTTTGCTGTATTCTTTGTTTACTGCCTCTTTTTTTTTTTTTTTTTTCTTTCACTACCATTTCCTCTTCTTTTACTGCCTCTTTTTTTTTTTTTTTTTGCTTCCACAAACCTGGCCACTTCAGCCGTAAAAAGGCACATACATTTGAGAATGGTGAATTGAAAGCATCAGCTCTGTCTGCCTACTGGATCAGCTTTGAAACCTGATCTGAAGTTCTGGGTAGGGGTTCCTTTCACCTCTTCAGGCTAAACAGGGGAGGGGTGCTGGTTCTAAATAAAATTAAATATCCATGTCGGAAGGCTATTTTTTCATGAAAAGCTGCATTAAAAGATTGTGTGGAAGGAAGGAATGAGCACACAATTGCAGGTAAATTGCTTTGCCTGGCGGATGTATTATTCATTGTGATTTATCAACCAGTATTCTGCCAGTGCTACTAGCCACCATGGCCTCTTCATTCAATACCCAATTATCAAAGTTAAAGTGAGCACATGCAGTTTATCTTGTGATCCCTCCAAACAAAATAAAATGGGGGGGGTTGTTACTTGGTGAAGCCAAGGAGGCAAAGGAAAGGCAAGTTTTTGTAGAGAAAGATATGTTCTCCTGCATGAAAAATTCTTATTTTTTGAAGAGAGTTTGAGTGACACGGAGAACAGAATCTAGCTGCCATTGATCTTGGGTTCCCCGTGCTGTTTGCCATTGACTAGCCTCCCATTCCTTCCTGACTCTCCCATTTGTACAATTCATCATGGGCTACATATACAAACACAGTGATACCCCAATAATCTTGACCTGGGCTGTTTAGATACAATATGTTACAACTATTTGTAAATAGGGATATATGAAAATTGGTCTCTCGGAGAAACCAGACAGTACAATAATACCATGCCCAACTTTATTCCTGCACAAATGCAAGTTAGCTCTTAGAGACTCATGCACTGAGAGGCAAACACTACGGAATCTGACCCCCTAGGAAAGACTTTTTTTTTTTAAGCAAAGGAAAATGGATGTGGTTTTCCTCTTCCATTTGAGACAATGGGGAATGTGATGTATTGTACAAGTTGATCATCATCCTCTCAAACATTTACTTTTCATTCTTTATAACAATACAAAGAAATATGCCAGACATCTGTGAAAACACTATGGTTTCTTTTCTCCCCTATTTTTAGTTTAATATTGTAAATGAAACTAGTTCTGATATTATGCCTGTAGTAGTTCCATTGTATTTTACTTTGTCTTTATGTGTATGCATTCTCTGAATTTCAAATTTGAATAATGAAAAGGAGGGAACCCCCCCCCCCCAAAAAAACAACAACAACCAAATTTATTCAGAAGCCGGTAGTTCAGTTGATTAAAATCTTCCCTCACCAATTAAAATGAGCTGTTAGCTCTGAAACTGCTGGAAATTCCATCCAGGTTAAGCCATTCATTAACCTAAACAAAATTGGCAAGAAACGCCTAGCCAAGGCTCTAGAACCTTCACAATTCACAAAAACTATCTTTTTTTGTGATGGTTATTCCAACATTTTGCTAATACATTATAGGAAACACAAAAGGGAGGGCCATAACTGCAAAGTCCATGCAGTATTTTATGAGTTTATATAATTAATATTACAATTACATAGTTAGGATGGACTGAATACAGGGAAGGAATCCATAGTGGATAGCAGCTTCCTCAGCTCTTATAAAACAGACTTCCCTTTCTATGTTAACTATGGGAAACATCAAAGTAGATTTGGTGAAAATAACCAGAGAGGACTTTTCTTCAATGATAGAAATAGAGACTCCACAAGAGTATTAGCGACCAGCCAGATATCTATTTTTCTCCTTTTCCATGGTTGTACAATTTAGCAGTAGGCCCTAGAGGCAGTATGGCAAGGGCGTTACTGTTTTGGTACCCTTTCTATTCTCAAGCTTAAGCAGGGTCTTTACAACTACCGCAGGATTCAGATTCTGCAGAAACAAGACGATTTGACTTGTCAAATTTTTGTATTGTTTCTGAAGGGATGGTGCTGGTATTGGAAGAGGCGAAAAATTAAATGGCTGAGAAAGAAGCCCTCATCTTCATATCTTCTAAAGAAATTGAATTCCTCACCATGACCTTCATTGAGCATAACCTGCTCAGATCCCCCCATGCTCAAGAGCCTACATGAGGACAGTACAGATTCACCCATTGATTATTTTTTTCCCAGTTGAGGATGTGGATCCTTAGATTTCCTCTATACCCAATCACTAGAAAGCAACATGGCTGTAAGAAATGAAATGGCGGCGAGACTCTAGGAATACAAAGTAGTGATAAGAAATTAGCATTCGCGCCAGAACAGAAGAGAACTCCAAATGCTCAGAGGCAAAGTGTTCATGACACAGAATCATGATCAGATCTGACATCTCTTTAAAACTCCAAACATTAAACACTTTTATTGGGGGTTTTCAAGGGAGCACCCGCTATTGTGGGAAGAAATTTCAACACATTTTCCCGCCATAATTGCCCCAAAGATGTTGATCGTGTGAGTGACATAAGCTCACGAAAATCTTTTGGGAGACCAGTCCTGGCTTCCCTGCATCATTTTTATTTTGACCCTTTGAGGAAAGAATAAAGGAAGGTCCCAATGAATAAAAATAGCCGTTTCATGACGCAAAGTGGGGCTGCAGCTGGAATCTAATCCAAATGAGACATGTTTTCCTTATACTGTAAGCCTAAATTAAATCATCTAAATCACGCTTATGAAAGAAGAAAGTCTTAGTGACTGTGCCCTACCGAAATAAGCAGTTTGGCAGAGGCTGCTTGGATGCTCTATCTCTGTCATCCAAAAAGTCTTGGGTGGACAGTAATGTTGAAAAGTTGCAGGGTCTTGACATGAGCTGAGAAAGGCAAAATTCAGCTTGCCCTGCTGCACAGTGCCCCTATCAACCCCTGGATATGCCAGCAATGCCACAAGTTTACTATCAGTAAGCCTCTCTGGGCTTCAAGAATGGAAAATATGAGGGAGTGGTGCTGAAATTTGCAAAGATCTGTCGTTCCCAGCAGAAGAAATTTCGCGCAGAAAAGAGAGAAGTGAATCTACAAGGAAAGAATGAATCATTCTCCCAAGGGGTGTGAGCCAGGCAGAGTGTGATTGGTGCCATTTGAGGGTACCCCTCTCTGGAAGTGCCCCCACCCAAAACTGATGCCTCGTCATGTTCCAATTGTCCTTATATAACTTGGCTGTGGGCGGTTACACAACCTCACAGGAGACTCAACAGAGGCAAAACCATTCAAGATTCCCAGCCAAAGATACGTCTCCCTTTCCTGTGTGTGCCTTTGTTTACCAGATTCAATCAGGAAACCTGAATTCTTTATATATCAGCTGCCACTTGAAGTCTACAGCTTCCACATCCCTTTTCTGGCCTGCGTGCCATTTCAACCTGAACACACTTTTCACCATATCCCGGTTCTTCACCTTCCTACATCCCACCATACTGAATATCGAGGCTGTAGAAATGAGCTATTATTATGGAGGAAAGTGCTCTCCCTGAAGGAGAAACAGCATAGTGCAGAATTAAGGCTATCCCAGTCAGTGGAGTGAAAGTCACCACCACCATTATCCCTGCCAACGTTTGCCATTGACTTGAAAAGAAAAATTGTATTATGCCTAGAGATTTCTTCCTCAAGAGAAATTTCCTGAAGGATCTTCAACTCTGTCTGCCTCTTCTAGATAGGCACCTCTTGCTTACCAAAGTCAAGAAACTAGAGAGTTCATCCTAAAAATCTTTTTCACCCCAGTTGTTGCGACTGACATTGTGGGGTGAAACAAATGTATGTCTGTGCCTAACTGTGAAAGTAGCAGCACTTGCTACCAGCTAGGACTTTGGTTAGAATCAAAAGAGCAAGAATCCAGTTTAACCAACTTTTTGTTCCTTCCGCTGACTCTACCCTGGAGAGGGTGTTAGGCATTGATTTCAACCGCAACAACCTAAACCAGAGGTGAGTTTCCTCCCGTGCCAGCCAGCCTTGCTTTAGACACCATCTAACTTCTCTTGAATCCCGCTCTCTGCCTGCCATAAAACTAGTTGCTCCTGATTTATCTTCACACAAGGGAATGATTGATGACCCAAGGCCCCCTCCATTATGAAATCAAACATCATCCAGGGATGTTTTGCCACCCTGGGAGAACTTCTAAAGTACATCCAATCCATGCCGCAATACCACACTTGCAGCCAAGGAGCCAGGTTGCAAAACACAAATTTAAAAAAAGTACACACACAAAAAAGTTATCGCTTACCTAGCACTCAGGACATGCTGTGCAGAAAGGACTCAGCCCAGAGGCCTCTTGCTGTATAATTCCACCTTGAAAGAGAGAAGGAAAGAAAGGGCAAGGAAAGAGAGAGCGTGCGCGCGTGTGGTGTTTGTGTCCAGCTGCCAAGAATCTGAGCTGGGAACTTACCACGTAAAGTCACTGACTTTTAGTCAAACAAGGGAAATCCTTTTTAAAACCTTGGCCCCGCCCAGGCCAGTAATTATGAGGCAGACAGACGGAGGAGGGGCCTCCTTACTGTAATGTGTGGAGTCAGAATGACACCCTTTCATGTCTGCAAGCTGCAGACAACCTTCCCGCTCCTGAGTATTTGGGGCCGAGGCAGTCGGTATTTAGGGAGTCAACATTATTATGGGTTACAAGGGGAGGGGGAGTCAAGGTTATTCTGGGACAAAAGAAAACTTGCTCAGCTCCAGAGTGGATTCCTCAGACTTGCCACACGTTTTGTCTGGAGCTGGATTCTCATCCGGTTTGCTATGCTGCAGAGTTTTTTTTTTTTATTTAGGGCTGGTTCGGTTTTTGTTTTTGTTTTTTTGAAACTTAGAAATGGAGATTTTTGTTCTGGGGTGGAATGTTATTTTTGCAGCTTTCCTTTCAGGCCCAACAAGTCTTAAGGAAGAGGAAATGTACACTTGGCCTTCAGGCTGTTGGAAGTGCTTTGCATACCACAAGTGTCCTGCTTTATAAAGGTTGCTGCCCAGCGCTTAAAAAACTCCAGAATTCAGAAGGAGACACAGTCCCATTGGAAAACTCGGTCACCAGAAGCAGTTTGAATACATTGTCCATACATACCTTCCTCTGCCTCGCTTAGTTAGTTACAGTTGTTTGTTTTCTGTTAATGGGAACTTTTGGTCAAACAAAATCTTCAATCTAAACCAGTTGTTGACCAACATCTCAGTATGGTTTGACTGGGAGAGCTGAATTCAAACAAGGGATGCTTTTCCTGCTGGATCAACAGAAGGTTGCCCTCCAATCTTTTGTTGCTTTGGAATGAACAAAGCCAACCAGGCTTTTAGAGGCGTTTTACTACTTCTGCCTTTTTCAAATGCATGTTTTCTGGGCATTAATCGCATAGTGAGATCTGGCACTAATTATGGGCACAGCCCTACCGCTGATTCATTTCAAATGAGGATCAGGCAAAACCCATTCTTGCTGGATTATGTATGCCTTTGATACTTGCTTTATCACTTCAGAAAATCTATTGATTAAAATGAATGATCCTGGCATGAAGTTACTGGCTCCTACTTTCTTGCTGAAAATATTTTGAGATCTTTCAGGTTTCATGAGTCAGATCTGAATATTTCTCAGCAACAGTCACAGATAAAAAAACTATGATATTTATTCTGAAGTATCAGTTGAACATCTCAAGATAGATTTGAAAAACTGGAATCAAAAGCACAAATGTAAAATCTTGACTTGACACTGTGACAATCCACCTGGCTATTTTTATATTTCAGTTCCCCTGGGCAAAGTTTGGGAAGTCTTAATTGAAAGGCCAATAATTTCTTGCAGCTTATTTTCTGCAGTTCCCAAGATTCTTTTTAAGGCAAGCTGTGATACTAAGTTAGTAGTGGTTGTGGTATGATGTGACTTAAAACATAACAGATTAACAGAGTTGGAAAGGACCTTGCAGGTCATCTAGTCCAGGGGTCACCAACCTTTCGGACCTCAGGGACCACTAAATTCATAATTTTAAATCCCATGGACCACTAATATGATCTGCCTAATGACCAGCTGGGTGAGCGTGGCTAGGTGGTCATGTGACTGGGTGGGTGTGGCCAACTCGATGTCACTCACATCGAGGGGTGCCTTGACGGCCTCTACTCGCCCCTCCCCTCCCAGCCACTCCTCGTCTCCCTGCCCGGGCTCCTTAGGGCCCCAACAGGAAGCAGTTGTTGGAGCTAAGCAGCCACCATGAGAAAGAGCTGGCAAAACAGCTGGCTCAGTTCACATCTGAT
>QLTV01001007.1:1338855-1365587 GCA_003457575.1 Thermophis baileyi
AGAGTGGTCAATGCCTGGAATACACTACCTGACTCTGTGGTTTCTTCCCCAAATCCCCAAAACTTTAACCTTAGACTGTCTACTGTTGACCTCACCCAATTCCTAAGAGGTCTGTAAGGGGCATGCATAAGCGCACCAACGTGCCTACCGTTCCTGTCCTAATGTTCCCATGTACTCAAAACCGTCTCATGTATACATGTTTATACTTTTACTGTAATCTTATATATGCTTGACAAAAATAAATAAATAAATAAATAAATAAATAAATAAATAAATAAATAAATAAATATAACTCCCCTGCCCAAGCAGGAGACCCTACATCTGCCTCTACCTAGGATCGAACTCACAACCTCCTGATTGTGAAGAAAGAGCTCCACCTCTAGGCCACAACAGACTGGTCTTTTTAAGTATATTGCAAACCCTATATTTTCTCCATATTATTACCTATTCCTTCCTACAGTTAAGTACCACACCTGAAATGTGTCTGAATATCTTAAAAAGTTTCTGTTTGAAAATGGATGCAAAATATAATTTATCCTGCATAGCAAGGAAGCAGATACAATATAGCTGGGATGGATCATGTGTACGTATACAGATACATACTCCATCGTTGCCACATAGCATTTCTGATTTCTTTGTGGACTCTCTATGGAGATAAAATGGCAGGAAAGCCTCTGTCGAAGACTGAACCATTTGCAAATGTCTGGAGGCTTTGCCACCTTATAGTGACTTTCTTTCCATGTAGTTTTAATACCAGGGTTGCCAGTGCTGGGTTTTTAAATGCAGATCTGAGTTTTTCGATCCCTGTCTGAGTTTCTAGGTTTTTCTATATTATATTGCATGTATTAAATAGATAAACATAATTTAGTTTAAAACCAATTTGTTGCGTTTTTTGTTATCTGTGTTTTTTATGTAGAATCTGTATATATATATAATGTATTTGAACATGAAATCTTTTTTTTTTTTTTTTTTTTTTTTAAATCTTTTTATCTCCCTTCCCAATTCTTTTCTCAGCCTCTTTTTTTTTTTAGGAAAACCCATTGACAGCCCTACCCAATGCATTACACAGCCTCAAGGTTACAGGCAACTGTTATCTAGCCCAGTAGTGTAGTCATTTTTTTTAATGAACCACATCTGGCTTATGAAGACTAGGGACCTACAAATGGGACAAATCAATTTCATCTTTATATGATGTGCTTTATTTTTTCACTTCCGTTCCCAACTTGTGGGGGTCTTGGAAAGTTACAAAGCAACATGCATGTCCTGGAAGGCTTAATGCTGAAAGGATAATTTATCTGCTTTAAAGATATTTTTCCTTAAGGAGAACTCTGCTTCTGGCACTAAATGTCTGGCAACCAGCTGGCACTAGCCAGGCTCTGAAAACAGGCCTCCAAAGGTAGTTCTCCAGTCAATCTTCAGCCTGCCCATACAAAGCACAGAAGCCAACCTACTATCCCCAAACAAGATGGGTTAAGATCCAAAATCCCCATTCCTTCCTGCAGCTCAACCACCCTTACCTGCTCCTCCACAGGTGGGCATTTAGAATGGCAAAGTTGTTCATGCCAGCCTATAATCCTATTGGTGAGCATTTTGGGTTTGCGTTTCCATTCCACAAAAGCCTTATTTTTTCTCATTGAATCACAAGGAAAGGAAATTCCAATTAAAAAAAAAAGCAAACAATTTTTTTTTATGGCTGTAACTTGTAGTACTATAGTAAATCTAGAATGGGAAAATACTCGTATTGGTTATGGTGTTTTCCAGAATGTCCTCTTTTCTCATTACACATGAACATACAGTACATTATACAAGTAAGAAATGAAAAAGCTTTGATGGTAATATATGCAGAAATGCTCTATTTATGATAATGACACCTTTGAGATGTCATACAGGAGATAGCTACAAGGTTGATGCTACACATTCCATAATACCTACAAAAATACATGATGTACTACTTCATAATAGTTATAATTCTGCAGAGATTTGAGACAAACATTCCCACCATCCCCATGATTGCTGTGCTGATTGAGGAAAATGGAAGTTATAGTACCACACGCCTGAAGATTGCCAAATTGGATTAGGAGAACCTGTTCTATTATATGTGAATCTGTGCCCATTTGTCCTCCTCAACTATTTTTACACAAAGGTTTTGCACCCATTCAAAATCACTTCTGATTTGTATGATGTTTATTTTTCATTCTGAGCATGTTTATCTGAAGTAGGAGCAAACTGTTTTTTCCACTGGAGCCTAAGGCTATGGCTAAGTAAGCACTGTCCTAGGGCACCAACTTTTAGGAGGTATTAATATCCAAAAGACTTCCAAAAACCACAATAAAAAAGTGAAAATCAGTAACACCACACTCCATGAGGCAACAACACCTGCTTGAGGGTTAAAAAAATAATTTTGCAGAATTGTTGCCATATGATAACAATGGGTGCTTATGTGTAAATTGGGTGAAAATGCCCAAGAGAAGATAAAAATTGTCCAGGGCTGAAAATGATATACAGATTAAAAAACTTGAAGAAAAAAAAAGCACCAGTTTGTGAAATTCATTGGTTAAAGAATTGGAGATTAGGAGGTAAGGAGATTAGGAAATGCACAAATATTGACCAGGAAGGGAAGGTGCTAAAGACATACAATATGCAAAATCAAGGAAGGAAGGCTTAGCTCTTCCCTACCTGAATGCTGCTTTTGATCCTATTTAGACTGCGCCCCAGCATTATTCTCTTTAGACATGGGGAAGGGGGGGGGGGACCTATACAAATAAAAACAGCTTGCCAGTTATTTCTCTCATGGATCACAGTGAGGGACTGGACCTAGACTTGCCGTTACCAAGAAATGTTCTTGTTTTTTCAAATGAACAGCAGCCATTGTGTGGATTGGTAAGAATGGTTCTCCTGCCTTCGTCCATCCCAATGATCTCATTCCCAGTGGCTTCCCTAAAAAATAAAGGCCAAAGTGGCTGAACTCCCATCCCTCCATTGTTCAATTGTGTCCTTTCCCAGCATAGAATCGAGGGCAAACCCAGGAATTCCTTCCTCTGTGTGTTTTTGTCAGGCCAATGGTCCCCTGCTTGCGTCAGCTCTGACTGAGCTCAGATTTCCTTCATTGCGATAAGCGGGTTGTGCACACACAGAGAGATACACCCCCCCTCCCCATGGCAACGCTACACACACAGACATTAAACAGTGTTTTACTTCGGAAGTCAGCAAAGCCACGGGACGTCACTGTGGTTGCTGCAGTTATGCGAGGCCTATAATATAACACTTAATTCAGGACAGGTTCCCTGGTGGGGAGTGGCAAAGCTATTTTGTTTTCTCCCTGCTAAATACAAATCTCTGTAATTTGAGCAACCTTTCTGGCTTCCGTCTCCCCCTCTGCTCCAAGTCCCTGAATGGCAGGGGTTTTTTGTCCTTTCCTTAGCAACAGTGTTATTGATTGTGGGGTATTCCCTGTCCCTTTTTTCATCCCCCTGGGAGAGATGGTGTAGTTTTAATTCTTTGAATTTTCATAGAAATCTCACACAACTTGACAACTCCTCAACAAGTCCCGTGTCATTTTTTTCCCCGTTCTCCCCACCCCCATCCTGGTGCTATGAGTTCAGTTTTTTTATTTTTTTGTTTAGGAAAACTTCTCACGAGGACGATGGCTCCTAGCAAAATCCATCCCCATTGTGAAGAGCTTTGCTTTGGAGTGTAGGAGAAGCAGTGAATTTTTAGCAGTCAGGGTGCAGGTAGTTCTCGTTTAGCAACCACCATTGGAAGTAGCAACTCAGTTGTTAAGTGAGACAGTCTCTGAGGGGGAATGGACTAGAAGCAGAACTAGGTGGCATTAGTGGCATTTATCCGCATTTCCATGCACTGAAACTCATTTATAGATTTGTATCTGGCAAGTGAGAATAAGAATTGGTGCATGTGATGATTAATTTTCTTCCAGATATGTCAGGATGAAAACTTTGTACATTCCCATCCATCATGAGAATCCTAGTCTCTGAGTATCTTGGAAATGATTGAGCTAGGGAAAGTTTATCTACTATAGCTTATCTCACAATGAATTGTTGTTTTGCCCAATGGCTGCTTGTTGATGCAATATTATAATGCCACCTGTTTAGAATGGACTGGCATTTTGCCCACCTATTGATTTCTCCCCCCCCCCCAAGGACCTGGGTTAGGCAGATATTGTTGTTTGATTGTGTTAACGGTATTGTCACAGGATGTAAGCTGTTCCAAGTAAAGCTTTTGCAATTGAATGAGGGTGATTCTGTCAGTGCCGATGGTGTTCAAGTGCTGCTCCAGATGTTTTGGGATTGCACATAAGATGCCTATTACAATTGATACTATTTTTGCTTTCTTTTGCCACAATCTTTCTATTTGCAGATCTTTGTAGTTTGTGATTTTCTCTGCTTCTTTCTCTCTGCTGTCTCCAGATACTGCAATGTCAACTATGCAGACTTTGTTGTCTTTCTTATCAACAATTGTTACTTCTGGGTATTATTATTATGAACATTGATATCTATTTTATACAAATATCATGGAATAATGCAGGACATGCACTGATTGATTGGTTCTTTCAGTAACTTTTGCATTTGTTAAAGGAATAGTCAGGAATGAACTATCCCATTAATTTTTAAGGCTGATTACATATCACATGTTAGAACTTGTTAGCCAAATTCCGATGCTGTTTTGTTGGAAAAGGAAATCTATTTGAAAACAAAAGTATTCAGAGAAACACTGCAAACAGAGGGAGGGAAGGGCATAGCAGGTAATCCCTTTCCCCAGGTACAATTGTTTTGCTCTAAATTAGGGGAACACACCTTTTGGGGGACAAGGCCAAACTTGGCCTTTGAGAGGCAGCATTCCAAAAAGTTAATGTGGTCTGTTACGTACTGAGACTAGAGCATTAAGGCTCCAGTCAGGTCCTCCATTCTGGCGGGAAAATACTTGAAGCCGATTGGCTGAGCAGTCTGACAGCTCCCTATATAAAGGGAAGCTGTCAGAGAGAGAGCTGCTGGATTGTACATAGTTGCCTGAATAAAGAGCTGTTATTGTTACTGAGCCTGATGTCTGCCTCATCCGTTCACCCTATCTAACATGGTCGAAGGAAAAAATGATGAGATTAAATTAAAACTGATTTAATTAATTTAAAAACTAATTATATAGTTGGCATGATTACTCTCTCTATATTTAACAATACTCCCCTCCGTGATTGCGCTGACAAAAACAATTCAATAGCAGCTTTGGTGTCCTTCTGAGAAACCTCAACCTAAATTTTGTGGTTATGGTTAGTCCTGTGCTCTCCTACTCCAGTAGCTTTTCCCCCAAAGGCATTTCAAATTCACATTATTGTCTTATCTAGCCTATAGTTTACTTTTTAAAAATCCAATTTTTTCTTCATAATATATCCAGTATGAGTGGCTAATTAACTCTCTACATGATCAATGATAGTCTGATAGAGGCCATACGTTATTTCTGCTTCTTAAATACCAAGCATTGCCTTTAGTTTTCTGGAGGGTGAGGCCCAGTGCAACTGTTTGGCAGTTTTTTGTCACTGGGGTACAGAAACTTTTTTTTTTAATTGCAGTCATTTCTACCCATCAGAAAAGAAGACATCATATCAAGATCTCTCACCTCTTATGCACAGGTCTCTGGGCCAAAATCTTGGCTCAAATGAAATCTGGTCTCTTCTTCTTCTAGGCCAAGGGTTTTCATACTTTTTCGGGACACAAAACCTGCTAGTTAAAAAAATATCCCTGGAGCCCCTGATCATGAGGCAAAGCACTAATGATAGAAAATCGGCTGTGTTTGAATAATTCCCACCATCACCACCTCAGTCTCTCATGGAACACCATCAAATTCTCATGGAAACCTGGGGTTATGCAAAAGAGAAAACTATGCTGAATGGAGAGATGTATATAGTGATGGCCGTGAATTATTTGGCAACGGCCTTTACAGATGTGTTGACATTGCAACACTCAGAAGTATCAAATTTTAAAGGGTCTTAAAGAAATAAATGGAGGGTAAGGGTTTCAGCTTCTACTAATCTTGATGGCTAAGTGCTGTGTCCAGAATCAAAGGCAGCATATCTTCATATCTAGCTAATAGGGAGCCAAGAGGTGCCAAGGTGTCACTCTCCTGTCCATGCCTGTGAGGTTTCAGGAGGCACTTGGTTGTATAATGAATGATTCAGAATACTGGATTTCATGGGCTTTTAGCTTGATCCAGCAGGTCTCCTTTTGTATTATCTAATTTTTGTGAATTGTGATAATTAACATTACATCTACTTTGACCTGGAGAGGTAATTAAAGACAAGTTTAGAGAAAAGTGCTAAACTCTATTTGACCTATAAAGAGCTTGATTCACCTGGCAATAAAATCCCAGTTAACATATTTTAAACATTTGCATATTTTGCTTGCTACTTACTTTTTTGAAGACCTGTATCATTTGTCCGTGGTGTCATAAATCTGGATAGGAAGTAGCCCCTGAAATCAATTCACACTAATCTAGTCTAGCTTCTGAGTGTTTAATCTCTGGGTTGTGTGTGTGCATGTGTGTGAGGTTGATTTAATTTATTTTTCTTCTAAGAATTTGGGACTGATAGAGAATGTAACAAAATACTTGCAATGCAAGTATTAAAAAGCCAGTCTAATAAAATCTATTTTCACAGATTATATCATTAAAAATAATTTGTGTTACTGAGCACTATCCAAATGGGAGGAGAAAACAAGGGGATTGGCATAGAAGATATTCAATATTATTATGAATAATATAATAGAGAACCATTCTGGCCTAGCGGTTAAGGCACCAGAAACCCGGAGACTGTGAGTTCTAGTCCTGCCTTAGCCATAAAAGCCAGCTGGATAACCCTGGGCCAATCATGCCCAGCCCAACTCACCTCACAGTGTTGTTGGGTTGTTGTTGTGGGGAAGATAGGAGGAGGAAGATGTGTTAAATATGTTTGCCACCTTGAATCATTTGTAAAAATAATAAAGGTGGGATATAAATAAATAAAATACATAAATAGAAATAATATGAATATGGGAATAAGGAGTCAACAGCCCTACTTATTTTTAAAATTTTAGGAATAATTGGCAAGATCACATGTGCCAGTCGCCCACCACCCCTGCACCATCTGATTTTCTCATGTTGATCAGGGAGATCTGCAGGGGAGTTCTATTCACATTTTTCTGGATGCAGATTGGTCATTTCCCTTAGAAACACATTTTAATCTTAATTTCATCCACAAAGTTCATTAGATGATGTGGGGGCAGTCTGTATCCTGGAAACAAACAAAAAAGCAATTTTCCAATACAGTAAGTAAGTAAGTAGGTAAGTAGGTAAGAAAGAAAGTAGGTAAGTAAGTAAGTAATTGGATGGATGGATGGATGGATGGATGGATGGATGGATGGATGGATGGATGGATGGACGGATGGATGGATGGATGGACGGATGGATGGATATCAAGGTTTCCAACTGAATAAAAGTTCTATTCATTCTTCAGAATGTCGATAGATTCTCCCCAGGTTGACTTCCTTATTCAATAAAGTTGGGAACCATGGAGAGGAGGGTAGCCTTTTCCCATTTGCACCTAATCATGACCTGGTAACATCCTTTACACCTGTATCCCCCATGAAGTTGCCTTCATCTCCTTTCCTACAGCCCATGAATGAAAAAGCCTTCATTTGATGCAAGAGGGAAAGCTAAGTTGTATTTTCCTCTTGTTCTAATTCCCTCCAAGGACAGCCCCAAGGTTGTAAAATTGTTTGACTTGGTTGCTCATTACCTTGAAGGAACATGAGGTGACAGGTGACTGCGGTGAGAGGCAATAAAGACAGGATAAGTGTTGGCAATGGGGAGAGCCGAGAGCACACTTCATGTGGATAGTTTTCTGCCAACTTGAGCATGGTGGGGAGAACTCTTAGTAATAGGGAAGGACCTTGAAAATCATTGGAGATAGATCGACCTTTGTGCTCCTTCTCCTCTATTCCTACGGTAGACATTCTGTCTGTTACGCCAGCCTCGGGAACTAGCCAGCACAATTTGAAAACCTGCCTTGACTGAACATGTCTCATTCCCAACAGTGGGAGTATGGCCACTTACTCATCAGAAAAGTGAGAAATGTTTCACCAAAAAGATAATAAAAAAGCTTCAGATTTCCAGTAAATATGAACTTCCTAATTTTATGCAGAGAAGCAAATTTATTATAAATATTTACTCTAGTTGAAATAGGATATAATCTGTTTTACTCTAGGAGGAAAAAATCCACTCACGTTTGCTGTGTGCCTGAACAGTTGGTGGGCCAGGTACTCAAGGCATTTTTCCTCAAATTTTTTATGTTTTATTTTTGACAAACTACATATTCTAAATTTTAAAAGAATAAAGGAAAAAATAACACAAAGACAAGTTTAAACGAACATAAAAATATGTTACAAAATTGAATACTAACAGTAAAATATAAATGCGTAGTCAACAACTAAAATATCATATGACTAATATATTCTAATATATCAGTAAAAGATTATAATAAGTATTAGACACTTGATATTTGTTTTCCAATCAAAATATTTGTCTATTAAATTTTAAATGTACTTGTTTAACTCAATTGGGGTTATCAAAAAAAAAAGAAGAAGAAGACTATGTGTGATAAACAATACATTCAAACAATACTTTAATTAATATGTAGAATTCACATATATAAAATTAAAATATAATTCTAATATCCAAATTTTGAATGAGGCACAATTCTATGTATAAAATTATAGTCTAAAATTGAGTTCCAAACAGAATTAAATTCTGTATCAGATTTACTTTTTAAATACGATTTTTTCTAGATATTGAAACATATTCACACAATTTGATTAACCATTCTGCCATAGAAGGGACTAAAAAGCATATAAAATCCTTGCAACCATTAACAA
This sequence comes from Thermophis baileyi, assembly GCA_003457575.1. Taxonomy (NCBI): domain Eukaryota; kingdom Metazoa; phylum Chordata; class Lepidosauria; order Squamata; family Dipsadidae; genus Thermophis; species Thermophis baileyi. Next base: position 1,347,768 of record QLTV01001007.1, read on the forward strand.
ATACAGAGTCAATTTAGCATCTTTCTCATATCTAGAATGTAGCTGCACCTGTGAATACTATGCCATGTTGATCCCTTGATCACTCAATTCTTGTTTAGTTTTGAGTTTCCCCTTTTCATTCAAAATATCTTTATATCTAACAATATTTCCCATGTTAATAACATTTGGGTGAATCAGTGCTTCCATTGTTGAAAGCCAAACTGGTATCTTCAAGTAATGTTGTTCTCTAATTTTCTCCCATACAATAACGCATTCCTTATATAATGTCTTTGAAAGTAACCGTGTATTCTGCTTTTCCCATACCATAAAAAGGCGTGCCAACCCAGTTGTAGGTCATGTCCCTCCAGAGTCAATAGTCTTGTGTGTCTCAATGCAATCCATTGAGTACAGTGTAACTGGTAGTACAGTTCCCAATTAGGTAGTCCAAAGCCTCCTCTATTTCTTGAATCCTGCAACATTTTTAAACTAATTCTTGCTTTTTCCCCCTGCCAAATATATTTTAGTATTATTTTATTAAGTTCCTCAAAATATTTTTTTCCAATTTTATCGGAATTGTTTGAAATAGATACAGTACTCTCGGCAATGTATTCATTTTAATTGTAGTTATCCTTCCTATCAACAATAGCTGCAAATTTTTCCTGTTTTAATTTGTTGCATCAATTTTTGGTAGTTATCTTCCTTAATCATTACACATCTTGCTGTCAACTGAATTCCTAAGTATTTTACTTTCTTAGTAATCTGAATATGTATTCTCTTCATTAACTCTTTTTTCTGCTTATCTGGTTTCTATAAAGAAGCAACAGAATTAGATAAGATATTAACAGGGACAGAAGAAAGACTGATAAAAAAGCTGTATAACTATTTATTGGCTATTAAATTGGAAGATGAACAAGTGAAGGAGACAATGATAGCATGGGCAAAAAACTTTGGTTACACAATAGAATTAGACGAATGGCAGAAGTTGTGGGATAGGAATTATAAATTAACAATGTCAACTGCATACAAAGAAAATTTGTATGTTTTATAGATGGCACCTGGCACTGGTGAGGCTGGCAAAGATGTTTAAAGATAAATCAGCTAAATGGTGGAAATGCCACCAGATACCTGGATCATATTATCATATGTGGTGGACAGGTGTAGAAGCAAGAAATTATTGGATGAAAATTAAAACATGGTTGGAAGAAATGACACAGCAATATATAGATTTAAAACCGGAACTGTTCCTATTGGGTATTTTGCCAGAGAAATTTAGTAAGGAAAATATATACTTGATTGTACATGTGATAACAGCAGCGAGGATAGTATTTGCGCAAAGATGGAAAGCAGAGAAAATCCCTATGGAGGAAGAAATAATTAAGAAAATATTGGATTGTGCAGAAATGAATACCGTGTTTAGAATGTGATTAGGAAAATATTAGAATGTGCAGAAATGAACAGATTAACGCTTGCTATAAAGGAGAAAGAACAAACTGAATATTATATAACATGGGAGCTATTTTATGGATGGTTGGAGAATAAAAATAGAAGTGAGAAATAAATGGAGATCAGTGAAATAAAGAATATACGGTATGTTAAGATAGAGATGTAAACAATATGATGATTATTATCAATATGATTGTTAAGATTATTATATTTAATATAATATTATATTTTCAGTAGAAGATATGTTAAGAGGGAGAAATGAATAGAGTTATAATGTTGATTATTATTATTGTAAGATTAGAGAACTATTATCAATATAACGAATACTGTAAATTTTGACTGTAATAGCACAGAGACATTTGTACCCAGACGACACACTGTTTAATGGAAGATGATATGTTCAAGTTAATAAATAAAAAACCTTATAGAAAACAAATACAGAGTCAATTCAGCATAATGTAACATACATAATGTATGTTTACATTAGTAAAAATATCACAGGGAGAAATGGGATTACAACTTTTGAAATTTGTTCCATTCTGCAATAGATTATTTTCAGTATTGTTGAGCTTTGCAATTTTGTCACCATATGTGAAAAAGGATCCCTTCTGTTCATTACATTTCCAGCATATTTTTAGAAAAGGAATTACTCATTTTAGCAAAGAAGAGTGGAATGACGTACCCTTAGTAAAACGTCTTAAACCAGTTCTCTCTGAGCACAATATTTGAGGTCCATTTAATGTTCTTTTTCCATTGAAATTCTCACCGTTTCATTTCTGTAACTATTTTCAAATTCTTCCATTTAGTTATACCGACCTTGTCTTGTTCAGGCTCTGAGTTGTATTTCACTAATAAATTATAAATTGTGTCTAACAAATATACAGTATTATGACTAACAGAATAAAAGAGTTGGAAGGGACCTTGGAGATCTTCTAGTCCAAACCTCTGCTCAAGCAAGAAGCCCTATACAGACAAATGGGTGTCCAGTCCAGGGGTGGGTTCTAACTTACCTTGCTGCCGGTTCGCTTCCTCCCGCGCCTCGTGGCTGCGCGTGCACGCGCATGCGCAGTCCAAAAAAAAAAAATTAAAAAACCCCGCCGAAAACAAGATGGTGACGCATGTGCAGTGCCGGAAACTCGGCATCTGCGCATGTGCAGAAGAAATAAAAAATTCAAAAAAAAATTCAAAAAAAAAATTCAAAAAAAAAAGATGGCGCCCACAGACCGGCACCGACTGAACCGGATCGGTGACATCATCGTGACATCACCAGTGGGTTGCTACCGGTTCGGGAGAACCGGTCCAAACTGGGAGGAACCCACCTCTGGTCCAGTCTCTTCTTAAAAGCCTCCAGTGATGGAGCCCCCACAACTTCTGAAGGCAAGCAATTCCACGGATTGTTTTGAGTTATAAGATTTTCAAATTCAACTAAGTTTATCAAATATTCCCCCTTACTTCTGTAATCCTTTTGTTGCACTGCTTATTTGATTGTATTAGAACCAATTAAGTGTAGAAGAGCACTATGTAGTAAGAGATTTGAAAGATCTTAACTTTGTCCTATTTTCAGCATAGTATTGAAATCCAAACAAATTTTGTCTCTTTACTTAGCAAATTTCTTAGTAACTTCATCTTTGTAGTAATACACATTCTATATAGGTCAAGGTATTGTTGATAGATAAGTAACTCTACTTATATTTCCCTTCTTATGACACTTTAACTTGTGTGGCCACCTATCTATATAATGCTAAAATTGACATGTTTGCTTGTGTGTAACCTTCAATAGGATAAAACAGGACTTTTTTTTTTTTTTTTGCATCATAGGGCAACAATTTTTAAACCCAAGTACCTCAAAACCTGGCTCTTCCCCCAAGCCTTGGAATAGAGTGACTTGCTGGTCCTGTGTGTTTAATTGTTTTTAAGGTTGTTTTTCCTTCAGGGATCTTGTTGTTGTTTTTAATTATACAAGGTTGAATGAAAGGTTATGTCTCCTTTGCCTTAGATTTAATTTAAGTAGAGACATTTTAATAAATGAAATGGGAAATTAATCCTTAAAACGACCTCTCTTGTTACTTGCATTTTCTTCTGCACATGAAAAAGTTAACATTTGCTACATATTTCTGCCAACAGAAGACCAGCTTCTTAAAGTCATCACAGCCTCATTCCATCTCATCAATCAGGTTCTGACAGTTACCTCTTTTTTGTGTCAAAAAGATGCCCACAAAGGTATCTTTTCAATTTTGGGAAAAGATGGAAGTCTCATGGTCCAAGTAGGGTAAGATCCTACTTTGCAGTTTCTTTTTCGGTGGCTCCCGAGGTACCAGAGCTAGATCTTGACAATCGTTATCTTTTTTTCTAGTCCATCCTTTTCTTTCATTATCACATACCCAAATTATATGATTTTTTTGCTTCAAGGTAACAGCCAACATGTATTCAGTCCAGGACTGACTGACTAATTCTTTTTTGCAGTTCATGCTATTCTTCATAACACCCTTAGTAACTATGTCCAAATCCATAATTCAAAGATATCAAACTTCTTTCACTCTGTCTCAGAGTCCAGTTTTTACAGATCTGCATCACCATTAGAAAGGCTGTTGCTTTAACTATCCTTAAGGACCACAACCACCCATTGTGTTGATGATAAAAAAATGAGATAGATGATCTGCTTTCATGTTTCCACTATCATCTATCATATTACTAAGCAATCAGGCTAACATTATCTTGTCTTAACATTTAACATTAACTCAGATATTCTTTTGCTTTCTATTTTGATTTTCATAATAAAGTGCTCTGAATCTTCTTTATTTTCAGGAAATATCCTCTGCACATCTCAGACTGTTAGTATTTCAACCTCCACTTTTATTCCAGTTTTCATTGCTTCCAATTACACAATTTCTGTAATATATTAACTCTATATGTGAAATAGATCATATGCATCCTCTTCTCATTCCCTTTCCTATTCCAATCTCTCTGTTTCTCCAAATGCAATTCTCACAGTTGTTTTTTGAGCACATAATAGCTAATTTATCAGAATCCTAGGGGAAGAGATAATTTCTAAGGGATTGGAATTAAACGAATATAATAAGATGAGCCATTTTTCTATTTGATGGGAGCATTGGCTGCTCAATTAGGCACTCCTTTGCTCTAAGCTACCTACCTAAGATCCTGAGCCTGAGCCATCTCCTTTCTCTGACACTTAACACTATTTCCCAGCCCAGACTGCTGTTCCTGAACGTCAGAGTTGAGACTGTGGAAACAAGGCTGACAATTGTCCAAGGATTATACAAGCTTTCTGCAAGAGATTAAGCCCTCTGTTCTACCCCTTTCCTGTGTCACCCATTACTGATTGGGTGACAAAGAAAAGAATGTTTAAAAAGAGAAAGTCCTGCTGAGTTGTTCTAGACAGAGAAACAAAGACCTCAGAGCACTCAACCCCAACTGTTCTGGGCTCTTGCACATCCCTTGTTCAATTTGATCTAAGGGAATTGCTTTTGCTTTCTAGCCCTTGCAAGTCATGATCAGGGGAAACCTTTGTCGAAAGATAAAGCTTTCCCTGTCAGCCATGTCCGATTCTAGGGCACGGTGCTCATCTCCGTTTCTTGGCCGCGGGAGCCAGCATTGTCCAAAGAAAATTTCCGTGGTCATGTGGCCAGTGTGGCTATATGCCAAAGGCATACGGAATGCTATTACCTTCCACTGAAGAAGTACCTATTCATCTACTTGCCTTTGCATACTTTCAATCTAGCCTTCATCTACTTTGACATTTATCACACTTCTTATTTTATATACAAAAACAAGTCTTAGCATTTTGGACACCTCTAGCTTTCTGATCTGCCCTAGACTCCTAGTCACTCTATTTTAAAATAAACTAAAATGTCTTTGATTTCTTTTCCCACTCTTTCTCTTCTTTTCATGCATAAGATATACATCAAGATCATATCGTTGCAGAACTCTTGGAAAGAGTCAGCTAGAGCTCTTGAAAGTATCTGTTTCAGCCTAAGTGTATGGCATGTGCTTAAAGCTCTCCTATGAAAATCAGTATTTCATACTGGCAGTATTATGTCTCTACTTTTTGAACATTGTGAAGTTCAAAGTTTTTTTTGTTTTTTTAACTCATCACTTTTTTTTTTCCTGTCAAGAATAGCAAGAGGAAAGTCTCTAGGAAACTTTTCTCATTATAAAAGAATGTCCATATCCAGTGGGATGGGGTTAAAACAAATCAAAGGAGTTAATTTTAACCAGAACATGAGTAATCTTAGCCTCAAAGAGCTGGGAGGACAAAAAGGAGGGTATCAGTGACCCAGGAAATATTATAGGAAGTGGGTCTATGCTTCCCGGGAAGGAAGACACACATTTTTTTTCATCTTTTCAATTTGGTTAATAATAATGTTATTGCTATTATTCATTTGCTTGTTCATTGATTTCTCAGATTAATATCCCGCCTTTTCTCCAGGATTTCAACAATGGTTCGGAGTATTTCTTTTGTTATTTTTTTTCTCACTGCAGCAACTTGTGAAATAGGGCAGAGAGAGTGACTAGCCCCAAATAACCCTGGGCACCTCTGTGGCTGAGGGTAGACTTGGAACCTGAGCCTCCATAATCCCAACCCAATACCGTCACCAACATCTTCACGCAGCCCAACACACATGTACAGTCCCCCTTTTGGTGTTGGAGCACCTCAGCTGCATGTGCAGGAGGGGGTAACAGGAAGCTACGGAATACTGGAAGTGGCCCCTGCAGGAGGTAGGGTACATTGGATCTTCCATGGGTGGCTTTTGGTGCCAGGAGACTGGCATGAAAAGGGTTTTGCCCTCTTCTCCTTCCCCACTACCCCTACTATCCATATGATGGCTTTTTGGCACACAGTGCTGACTTCTTGCTGTGCAAAGCGAAGGGCTCTGCCCACAGTAACCTCAGGTGGTGAGTGGGAGTAGGACAGACCTCTGACTCTAAACTTTCCTTGGAAGGATTTCCACAGAATGACCCACTCAGCAGAATTAGAAAAACACTTCTGCAACGGAACAAGAAATAATGGGCTTTGGGGAAGATGTTGTCCATTTATGTCTTCAACAATGAGTGGGGTGATGGTGAGGCAGCAGCAGAGGTGGGTTCCTCCCGGTTCGCACTGGTTCTACAGAACCGGTAGTAAACCGGTGGTGAACGTCACGGAGCCGGTTCTTTCAGTGCCAGTCCATGGACCGCGCCATCTTTTTTTGGATTTTTTTTGGGGGGGATTGGGGGGGATTTTTGCTGGTTTTTGCTTCTGCACATGAGCAGAAGCCGAGTTTTGGGCACTGTGCATGCGCTGCCATCTTGTTTTCGGCTTTTTGGGGGGGGGAATTTTTTGCTTGTTTTGCTTCTGCGCATGCGCAGAAGCTGAGTTTTTGGCACTGCGCATGTGCGATTGCCCGTGTGAAGCGCACCCGCGTGGCACGGCCATGCGGCACGCAATGCACGCGCAGCCACGTGGTGCGGGAGGAAGCAAACCGGCGGTGAGGTAAGTTAGAACCCACCCCTGGGCAGCAGGATGTGAAGATGAGGTCTCTGGTTCATAGACACACAACATAGCTACCATGCATTGTTTCCTATATTAGTTTGGGCTCTTATATTCCATCTGGAATTCTTCCATTGGCCCATATATTCATCTGTACCATCTATCCTATCCTTTGTCAATTGAGGTTTTGACATGATACTTTTTCAGACTGGGTTATTAGACATGCAACATTTCTTGCTAAAATTAAGGACAATATCAGTCAAGGATGCCACTTTTTACCATTATGTCACAAGAACAGCCAACATTCAAATTTACCCCAATTATTATTAAAGTATCATCATCATTTTTGAAGTCAGTTAGGATCTCTAATCTAGAAACTATCCTGCAAACCAACATTGTCTGCATTCCTGCAGGTACATGCAGTATACATACAGCATCAGACACCCAACCAAGTGTCTGCATTAGGGTAATAACAAGATGGCAGACACAGCATCATGATGAAAGATATTGCTCCTTTTCTACATATACAAAGGTTGCATGCATGTACAAAGGGGTGGGGCTCTTGCTAGAATGTCATGACCACCTTATTGCCTTTTTTGACCTCCGTCCCCTGCAAACACCAGGGGACTCAAACGGGTGGGTTCTAACTTATCTCGCTGCCGTTTCGCTTCCTCCTGCGCCACATGGGCGTGTGCGCGCACATGCACAGTGCTGAAAATCCAGCTTCTGTGCACACGCAGAAGGAAAAAACAGCTGCGTGTGTGCAGAAGTGAAAAACAAGATGGCGCCGCCTATGGCGCCACCAAGAGAGCCAGTTCGGGGGCGTGTCCATCCGGCCATCGCTGCCGGTTCGGCGAGCGGGGGAGAATTCCCGCTACTGGTTCTAAAGAACCGGTTTGAACTGGCAGGAACCCACCTCTGGACTCAAAGTACTTCATCAGAAGAGAACTAGGTATTCCTACAAAGGCCTTAACAAGAGAATGAAGGCAACATTTGAATATTTATTTATATTTCATGTTTCTAGACCACCCATCTCCCTCAGAGAGGGAGTCTATTTAGTTGCTCATCCTCTAATATAGATACTCATTTAGTTTAATACTGGAAGTTGTTATAGATCTGATATTTTTTATTTTATACAACATAGGCAAATGGGTGGCCTACAAAATAGATTGGTTTCTATATAACCATCCTTTCTCCCCTCATGACAACCACTGGGGGGGGGGAATCAAATAGATTAGAACTAACCATCTATATGGGAAAAAAAGACAATATTTTAGAGAGAGCAAAATATGATATGGCCTGTGAACAAGAGGCTACAGATGTAACAGGGCCCAGTCCTACTATTAAACAAAGTGAGGCAGCTGCCCCAGAGAAAGATTCTGGGTGTTGTGAAAGGGCAGCAGATGGCTAGTCATTTAATTTGTTATTTTTGTACATTTAAATCCAAGAAGAAAGATGTGGAAATTCCCAAGCCTGAGATTTAGAAATGCATTTAAAGAAATGTGCAATTTGACCCAAATAGAATTTCCGGAGAGTTTTGAAGATGAGTTAGAGAGATGAATATTTTCCAATGTTGACTGTACACACAAACATTTGTATTGCCTCTGGTGAGACAGATTTGGTAGGGTTGTGAAAAAAGAAATCCAAACTTGCAAAACCTGTTCTCAAATACAGAAGTAGGATGAGTATAGACACAACGTAAGCCACAATTCCCTATTCAAACCACTTTCAACTTCCCCAAGAAAGACAAACAAACTTCACGGTTGGCATCTAATCTTTCCCCATCACTTCAAGCACCTGAAGAGAGCTGTACACATCTCAGGGATGTGGTTGAAGGTTGGGGTGTTTTGTCTTTTGCTTTGTAAACTTTTTGGAGCTTATCTTCTTTGGTGTTCTTCCTGAAGCCAGAAGAAGAAAAATAGGGAGAAAGACTGGCTGGGAACTGCGAGAACAAAGGAAAGGGCCAGTCTTGTTTGCCCATCAGATTCTGTAAGTTCTAGCAGAAGGACTTTGCCAGCAGGAGGACTGGCTGGGGGGTGGGGTGGGGTGTTTGGAGAAACACATGTGGGAAAGAAGCGTTTCACATGGCTGTGACTCACTCCTCCAGAGGCAATGCCGCTCCAGACAGTTTCCCCATTTGGCTTTTGTTTGGTTCTTCTGTGGAGGGTTGCCAGGTCTTGCTCTCCAATTAGAGAAGCTGGACGGAACTCGTCACTCACACAGGAGAAGACTTTCAACTTCAGTGTGTAATACTGGAGGGACCTTAATTTCTAAAAATATGCCTGATCTGATGGGTGACAGAGAAGGCCTGCGGAGGCTTCCAGGGTTCTATCTCGACATCACAGGCAGTGCAGCCAGTCCAGCTGTGTCCCTTCCCCAAATATCTGGGTGGCTCCCAAAGGCTCCCTTCCTGTTGCTCCACTAATGATAAAAGCCGAAGGTAAAAATAAAATCATTTTTTTTTGGAAAAGGCAAAGCAGAGGAAACCACATTTTCTCTTAAGTGCCTCCAACAGTTGTAGCACATACATTTGGAATTAGTTAAAGCGAAGTGCGTGCCTGCTTCTGATCTGAGATGTACACACAATATTCAGATACACAGGCACAAACCCACAGCAATCAAAGGCACATGACACAGTTTGTCTCTAGATTTCCCACCTTCTCACATGCACATCATGGTACACTTCCAAATGCTGGTTGCTGCAATTCTCCCAGTCACATTCATTTACATGTGAAAGAGGGGCAGATCCAAGCCATATTTTTATATCAAAAGGCCTGTGTACTAAACTCTACATCAACTTACACCTCTGGGGTACAGAAGCCCAGCTTAGCTTCAGTGCCCAAAGTGATCCAGGATTCAGGAAAAAGAAAGGTGAATAATGAAAGCAAAGGAAACAGGGAGCAAGGGAAGAAGACATCTTCTCCAGTACCAACATGCAATTTGGGATATAAAAGTCAGGCCCAGAGATGGTCCTTCATTTCTGCTGGCTATCACAGAGTTCATTCAGATTCTTCCCTTTACATCAAGGTTCATTCAGGGACTGCAAATCTGGAGTTTCCATGGGATTAGAAGGTATACTTTACAGCAAACTTCCACCTGGTACCCTCCATGTGGCAGGAAGACTGGTCTAGTAGATTTGAAGTTGCCAGTAAATTGTTTTCATCCACAATGACCTCAGAATGCTGAGTCAATGCTTGAGACAGTTGGGCTCTGAGATAAAAAAAAATTTTTTTTTTAATCAGCCTATATGGAAAAAAAGTTGATTGATCAGGCTGCAACATGGGTTGCAATCCTGTCATCTAATTGGTTAGTACAGTGCAGATGTTAGCTTTATTTAAAGAGAAGTATTATTCTTGAATTTTGTCTAATCAAACCAATGTGTGTGGTTTTTGTGTTTAAGAAGGGTTGTTGATTTAAAGCCTGGGACACCAGGACATCTATTTTAGCATTGCATTCTTGAATCTGAGATTTCCATGAGTAGAGCTATCAGTATAAGTCTACCTCTGATGGACTACTTGAGGAAGGGTAGCAGGCGAGTTGATATTCTGTTTGTGCTTTGATGGCTCATGAAACAACAGAGATGAAGGGGGAGTTTTATTTCAACTGACCAGGGAAAAGTGAGATATGAATACAGCAAAAAGTCACTTTTTATTAGAACTGGATCCTGGAAGGAGGTAGATTTCCAATTTCTGGGAAAACTCCAATGATTACATCACCCAAAAAATTTGATGGTGGACTGCTGTGACTCCATGCCCTATTCTCAACTTCTCTGATGAAAATGGAGCCCTGAGAATTTAGCACTTGTTGGAAGAGAAAGAACACAAACATATGTGGAATACTCTTCTCCTTTGACATATAGGAAGCAGTTACAGGAAAGTGGGGGGATTGGTTATAATTTTTAGGAAGGGCATGGTATGTGTATAGAAAAGCATGTAGTGAATCAGTGCTTCAACCATAATATGAGCAAGATTTCAAGCTCGCCTCGCACACATAAATAGAGTGTTAGAAGGGCCATGATCATCACCGAGAAGTATGGCGGCCGCACTCTGCTTCCTGAAAACAAAAAGTGTGTTCTGAGCCTGTGAAAGCTTCATTGTTAGCCAATAACTTTTCATCAGGGCAAAACAAACTTGTACGTTTCAGAAATGGGGCATTGGGTGTAGGGAGGGAAAGAGTGAGACTGGCACATCTCTAATCCACACCAGCCTTTCAAAAACTGGCATGTGTCAACATGCACGAATACTCATAGTTCTTCCCAAATTCTGGTTTAATCTTCTTGTCACACATAACATCTCCATCCTGCAAGGCTGAAGGTGGGAGGCAGATTAGATGAAGATGCTGCTGAAGATGCCAGCAGGACTTGGAACAATCATGGCTCCCCTGGTTATGTGGTGAATATCACGTTTACATGGTTTGGGCTGTGGGCCGCCATTATGAGTCAGCATTGATTTAGAGTCCCTGTTTGCTTTACTATAAATACAGGCTTGTAAAAAGCTGTTCTCTCGTGAGTTGCCTTGTTTTTTTTCCTTGGCAGAGAGTCAAGATCCTTAGTTTGAGGGCATACATTGCATTTTACAGAGAGAAGAAACTGGATCTCTGGTGACAGAATGATGGTTTAGAATCTATAGATTGTGTCCCTGATAAGTGAGCAAAAGGTATGGATGTGGAATGAATGACTTATAAACTCTGAAGTGCTGTGGCAAGCAATGAGAGTTGTGAGATGCAGCATTTGGGACAGTGTCCTAATTTCCTTACAAACCCTTGGAAGGCAAAAAGGGCCTTTGAGGTTTGTAGTGGGTATATATTTTCAAGGCCAGATAAATTCCATTTGTGGCTCATGCTTGGTGAAAAGCTTGGGAACAGCTGATCCAATAAAGAGTAGGAGGGAAACTAAAGACCAGAACTTTCAAGTCTGGAATATATAATGTACTAGTTGCAAGATTAGCTCTCTGCAACTGTTATGTTTCAGACAACATGTAGCCTCTTAGATGGCATGACAGAAGCCAGCAAGATTATGAACCAGATTAATAGGCCTACTGCTATCATAGAGCAGTATGATATGTCTTATGTCTTAGCAGCAGGATCAAAGACTGCCTATGTGCATAGTGACTGACCAGATCCATGCTCTCTTAGATGAGGTTCTTATCCATCAGATGTTAGGTTTTGATCTGATTTGAATTGCCAATTCTGATTTGACAATTCAATCTGATAAGAAAATTCAGTCAGTTTCACATTTTGATTTTAAATTTAAATCAGGCCAATGTGATTTTCTGAATCAATTAAAAGGTTTCTTTTCATATGCAAAACCCCTTATGAATTATTAAATCAATTTTGAGGTCTGCAGTTTTGATTTGATCTTAATCATTGAACCAGTTTGAAAAACTGATTCAACAAAATTTGTTTCAAAACAAATTAATGAACCTAAACTTTGCACACTGCTATTGTTTATAAACACTAAAACACAATATATGTGTTTAGATTATAAACAACAGCCCAACAAGAGTAGTCAGAAGAAGAATAAATATCAAAAAAAGATGAAACTATCTCCCCTCCCTGTAGAGACCTTCATTGCCCCTCAGTCCATCACTGGGAACCACATCCCCATGACAGCCTTTACATTCCCACCAGACATCACCAGTATGTAATCAGCCTAAAGGATCTTTTAAAATACAGCTACTGCTGTAACTCAAGAGTTTAGAAAAATTAGGAAGCAATGGATATCTATAATAACAAGCAGGAGGTTCTCTCAGATTTGGGTTTAAAATTAGGAATTGTCTTTAAATAGAACCTATAGTTGTAACATGGCATCTCCTTTTTAGGGAACAATGGATCATCTGTGTGACAATGTTCCACATATTTGTTGCATGTAAGGCTATGCAATCATTCCAGATTCAATGGTTTTAGCCAGCATTCCCTGGTTTTCCTGATTGTAAATATATCTATGCAGCCAAGGGCTGGAATCTTGCTGAGATTCTGAAAAGTTTAGTATCAAAAAGTCCATTTGAACTCTTCCCCCAAATCCCCCATGTTCTTGTTATCCTTTTATCTCTTCATTCTCATGGAATGAATCAGTTCTCTGCACTGATTTTTTCCCCATCAAAGTCAATAACCCAGTAAATGGGAATGTATAAGGGAAAGTAGAGATATACAACATATATAGTAATGTTCTGGCAATAGAATATTCCAAAGATTTTCAGAACCTTTCATTTCTCCCCTGCACCAGCTATACCAGCTTTTCCAAGGGTGGACCAGCAATTTTGCAAAAGGATTACAAATCTTCCAGATTTGTAGTAGTTGTAGTATCCCAGGCTATGGCCAGCCTGTTGGAATATAATGTCCAGGAGAACACAAACCGATTCCACTTCAAAGGGCTAACTATTGGAAAACTGGGACCACCATTGGAATGCCCATATTGGTGGAATCCATGGGAAAAATGAATTATTCCAGACTTCTACAAAATGCTCAGTCCTCAGAAGCCAGGTTTTGCAGATTCCTAGTCAAAATACCAAATACTGTTTGTGCACGTGTTCACATGTTATATTTTAATTGATTAGTTGAATAAAGGTCCATATATCTGAGTGGTTCCCAACCTTTTTTTGGCCATGCCCCACCTAAGCATCTCTAAAATCCTGATGCCCCCCCCCGTGACATATAATTCTTACTATTCAAAAAGTGAACTCCTACTCACGCGGAGGAAGCCTAAAAGGCCATTAACTTGGTTTAAACAAGGTTCCAATTGCCCCCACTAAAAATCAAATTGCCCCCCTGTGACCCCACGTTGGGCCCCACATTGGGCCCCACGTTGGGAACCACTGATATATCTGATTGTTTCAAACATTAAACCATATTGCATGGGTACCCCTCCATTTGTGAGGCCCAGGATGAGTGCCTCCCCTTCTCTACTGGTCTCTCACATACAAAGGATCCTGTCCAGGGTCCCCCAGAGACATAGAAAACAATGACAACTTTTAGAATTCTCTTGAATTAGGGATAGAGTGAGCAAGTGTTTCCTCATTGGGGATAGCCTTTAGTTGTTGGAGTCAGCACAAATGCTGGGTTAAGAGCACAAATTCTTCAAAAGACAGTTACCCCCCCCCCCAACTAAGAGACAGTTGGCTCTCAGGAATCTGTCGGTGCTTTTTAGTTTACTGTGAAGCTCGTAACTGGGGTGTGTGGGAGGCACTGCCATTAATAAGGACACAAATGCTCACTGTTTTGTCTTGGAGTCCAATTCCAGTAAAATGTGAAATACGCCCGAGACCACCAAGATGCTGTTCACAAGCTTGAGGAGAAGGGACAAGAATAATCAGCCTTGTACTTGGACACCCAAAGGTCCTTTATTGGCTGAGCCTTCATCGGAAGAGGAAGGAAGTGCTCATAAGAGTATTTATGGCCTGCCTCTTCACAAGCTGTTGCCAGTAACACAGAAAGAGCCTCGTAAATCGGTGTCTACTGCTAATAAGAGGGTGGAAAAAGTATGGAGACTTCCTACGATATTCTATCTCAGCCAAAGACCTTATTTTATTCTACTTTCATATTTATGTTCAGCATAATATAACAGAAACAGTTTCTAGATTCTGTGCATTTCCCCAAATGCTTGCACCCCTAAACAGAATGGATTGTTCAAGTCTTAGAGGTTCTTGCTAACTTATGGAAGAATAATTATAGCAAAATGTTCCATCCAATCCATTTTGAGAGCCAATTTGATTAACTGTGCTTAAGGCACAAGGCTAGAAACCAAGAGACTGTGAGTTCTAACTTCTAATCCCACCTTAGCCATGAAAAACAGCTGAGTGACCTTGAGCCAGTCACCCTTTCTCAGCCCATCTCACTTCACAGGGTTGCTGTTGTGGGGAAAATAGGAAGGTGTGTTGGATATGTTTACTGCCTTGAGTTATTTGTAAAAATAATAAAGGCAGGAAATAAATAAATAAAAGCTTTTATTTATTTTCTGCTGAGTGAACCATGTTGCTTCTTCCTACTGTTATCCTGTTTTACATCAGTATTCCCAACCTGGTGCCTTATGCAATTGTATGTGACTACAACCTGTGACCACAGCTCCCATCATGTACAGCCAGCGATATGACAATTATGAAAGTTGTCGTTCAAAACCTCTGTCAGGCACTAGTTTGGCAAAAGCTTCTTTAAGCAGGTGGTTTATTGACTATTCAAAAGTCTTTCTCAAATCATGCATCTACACATGCTCTAAACTTTCTTTGCCTTTTTAAAATATCCTACTGTGGCTGGTTTTGTCATATTGCATCATACAATTTACTAATACCTTGGTAACAGGTTATGTGCTGCTTGCAACTTTAGCCAACTTAACATTTGCTCAGACCCTTTAAAAGACTCATGGCTGACAAACAGGAGCAGAGCAGTGCTACGTCCCGGCAGGACTCTCCGCTCTGCCCAGAAACCGTTCCTATTGGCTGCGATGCAAGCAGCCGAAGAGCGGGAGATTGGAGAGCTCCCATTGGCTGCCGCGTCTGACAGCCGGCTATAAAAGAGCTGTCAGACGCGGCTGCTCTGCGCGCGGCTCTTTACTGACTCTTGTGCTGTTCGGTGTTCCTGTTCCTTGTTAGCCTTAATAAAGGCTAGTTCTGATTCAGCTCCCAGGTCTCACCTCAGTTATTAACACCCGCGCTAGGGATAAAACACTGGCGACGAAGGTGGGATACTGAGGCGTGCAGTTTTGAACCTTCGCCTTGATCTGACAGCCTCCACGAGCTACCAGTCCTGAGGCAATCGCCTCAGCTGTCCTTCTCAGGATGGCCAACAGCAGCAACAATATGAATTCCTTCGAGACCTTCAGTCCAGACACTGAGACCTGGGACGCGTATCTGGAGCGCTTTGAATGCTTCCTCCAGGCGAATGATCAAACTGAGGTATCCAGCGCCAGGAAGAGAGCCTGTTTCCTAAACGCCTGTGGGCGCCAGATGTTCTCTACCGCTCGGGCATTGGTCGCCCCTCAGGTCGTTTACACGGTGCCATGGGAAGACCTCATGATGAAACTGAGGAACCACTATTCGCCCATGCCGTCACGCATAGCTAGGCGTTTCGCCTTCCAACAACAGCTTCAAAGGGAGGGGAGCCCATAAATCAATACGTGGTCTCCCTCCGTGACGCTGCCTTGGATTGTGAATTCCCCAACCTTGATGACTCTCTTCTAGAACAGCTCGTGTGTGGCGTGAGGGACATTCGTCTCCAACGCCGCCTGCTAGCCCGCACCGAACTGACTCTGAAGGTAGCCATAGACGAGGCTAGAGCATCGGAGATGTCTAACCACTCGACCGCTGAGATTCAGAGATTACAGCCCAACTCAGCCGCTGCCAGCCGGCTCGTGGCTGTCCACCATGAAAGTGCTGACCCAGAGTGGGCTGAGGACACGGAGGTCGACGTTGGCCGCCTCAGAGCCACATCGCAGAAGAAATGGACCCAGCCAAAGAAAGCGTCCGTGCCTCCATGCCTTGGCTGCGGGGACTCGCATGCCCGTTCCTCTTGCCCTTTTAAAACGGCCACTTGCCGCCGCTGCGGCAAGCTAGGGCATTTAGCCAGGGTGTGCCGGGCCAATCTGTCTGCCTCAGCCCAGCCAAATTTCCACCGCCCCCCAAGCAGACCCAGCAAGCCCAAAGACGCCTGTTTCACCGTCGCAAGAGATTTCAACACCGCTGAGGAAGACGTCTGCTTAGCCACTGGGGGAAGCAAGAAAAAAATCCACCTATCCGTTAAAATTGAGGGGTTTCCTTGTCCCATGGAGGTGGACACAGGGTCTACCCGGAGCATAATTTCTTGGGCCACCCTGAAAAAAATTGATTCCCTCCTTTTCAAAGGCCTCCTTATCACCCTGCAGCATAAGGCTCAGGGATTACCAGGGAAATAGTATTCCCATCCTGGGGCAGGGCCAGTTCCTGGTGGAAAAGGGTACCTTCACGGGTCAGCTACCCCTAATTGTTGTCTCTGGGTCCCTCCCTTCACTCTTAGGCATAGATTGGTTTGCTTCCTTAGGCCTTGGCATCTCTGGCATCCATTCCGCCGTTTGTGAGGACTTCAGTGCCTGGCGTCCGAATTTGCTGATGTGTTCGAGGAGTCCTTGGGTAAATATGTGGGCACCCCTATTTCCCTCAACCTTGATCCCCAAGTGGCTCCCATCCGCCTCAAACCCAGGCGTATTCCTTTCGCCCTGCGCCCAAAGGTGGACGCTGAGCTGGATAAATTAATTGCTCAGAGCGTTCTGGAGCCCACTGACCATTCCAAGTGGGAGACCCCCATCGTCATACCCATCCGGCCTGATGGCTCCATTTGCCTCTGCGCGGATTATAAATGCTCTTTGAACAAGGCGCTTCAGGCGCATCCCTACCCTGTCCCTGTTGTCCAGCACTTGCTCCACTCTCTGGGCCGGGGCTCCATTTTCGCCAAACTGGACATGGCCCAGGCTTATCAGCAGCTCCCGGTGGATGAGGCTACTGCTGAAGCCCAGACAATTGTCACCCACCGGGGAGCTTTCAAGTGTCGCCGCCTCCAGTTTGGCGTGAGTGTTGCCCCCGGCCTCTTCCAAAACCTCATCGAGAGGCTGCTTTCTGGCTTGCCTGGTGTCATCCCCTACTTGGATGACATCCTGATATCGGCTTCCGATAAGCAGGAGCTCCTCTCCAGGGTCAGGAGTGTCCTGCTGCGCTTCCGGCAGGCAGGCCTCAAGTTGAAAAAGAGCAAGTGCCATCTGGGTGTTCCCTCTGTGGAATTCCTAGGGTATCTTATTGACTCTGCTGGCATCCACCCCACTCCTTCCAAGGTGGCCGCCATCAGGCAAGCCCCGGTCCCCTCCAACAAGGCCGAGCTGCAGGCCTTCCTGGGCCTTCTCAATTTTTATTGTGTGTTCTTACCACACAAGGCCACCATAGCTGAGCCTCTCC
>QLTV01001007.1:1365992-1385810 GCA_003457575.1 Thermophis baileyi
GACTGGGTGAAGAGGGGTTGGCCTCTGGGCAGGGTCAATCCGGCCTTCAGCCATTTTAAGTCCAGACAACTGGAGCTGTCTGTTCAGAGGGGATGTCTCCTGTGGGGCAGCAGGGTGGTGGTGCCCCCGGCCCTTCGCAAGTGTGTGCTGACTCTATTGCATGATTGCCACCCTGGCATTGTCAGGATGAAGGCCCTGGGGAGGAGTTATGTCTGGTGGCCTGGCATGGACTGGGACATCGAGAACTGGGTGGCAGGATGCCAGGCATGCCAACGCTCTCGCCCAGCCGCCCCTGCGGCTACCCCTAGGTCTTGGGAAACCCCTAGTGGGCCTTGGTCCCGGGTACATCTGGATTTTGCGGGGCCTTTCCTAGGACGCCAATTTTTGGTATTAGTTGATGCCTACTCTGGATGGGTTGAACTCGAACTCATGCCCTCCACCACCTCCGAGGCCGTGATCCGGTCGCTAGAGAGAATGTTTGCCACCCATGGGCTGCCCGACATCCTGGTGTCGGATAATGGGCCACAGCTGACCTCCACGCGGTTCCAGCTGTTCCTGGCATCGCATGGCATCCGTCAGGCCCTGGTCGCCCCTTGGCACCCTGCCAGCAATGGCAGGGCTAAACGCGCCGTGCAGTCAGCCAAGGAAGCCCTTGCCCGTTTAGAACCGGCCGACTGGCATGCCAGGGTATCCAAGTACCTTCTGGCTCAGCACTCCACCCTGTGCCCATCCACCAACCGTAGCCCGGCCGAGCTGTTGTTGGGTCGCCGCCTCCACACTGACCTCGACCGGTTGCACCCCCTCTATTTGCCCGAATCACCCCCGGACTCCTCCAGCCGGTCCCGCGCCTTTAAGGAAGGCGACGCAGTTTACGCCCAGAACTTTGGGGGGGAACCCCGCTGGTTACCGGGCACTATAATTCATGCAACCGGCCCCTGTTCCTACAGGGTAGAACTATCGGACGGACGACTCTGGCGTCGCCACCTCGACCAACTGCGGGGGTGACTGGCTCAACCTGCGAGCACACCAGTTCCGGACGCACCTCCCTGCCCCCTAGGCGGCCCCGACGTCTTCCTTCCCCCATCTGCACCGCCGTCGCTCGGCTTACCTGCTGTTCCAGCTGACTCCAGCGCTGCCCGCTCTCCATCACTAGAGGAGGTCTCCCCGGACGTTGCGTCGGCCCGCCAACAGATTCCGCAGCCCCGCCAGCAGCTGCTGCTGCCACCACCCCTGGCGACTACAGAACTTAGGCGATCATCAAGACCGCGCAGGCGTCCCGCCTATCTAGACAACTACGCTTGCGCCATCTGGGAGGGGAGGGGTGCTACGTCCCGGCAGGACTCTCCGCTCTGCCCAGAAACCGTTCCTATTGGCTGCGATGCAAGCAGCCGAAGAGCGGGAGATTGGAGAGCTCCCATTGGCTGCCGCGTCTGACAGCCGGCTATAAAAGAGCTGTCAGACGCGGCTGCTCTGCGCGCGGCTCTTTACTGACTCTTGTGCTGTTCGGTGTTCCTGTTCCTTGTTAGCCTTAATAAAGGCTAGTTCTGATTCAGCTCTCAGGTCTCGCCTCAGTTATTAACACCCGTGCTAGGGATAAAACAAGCAGGGTTTATGATATTATAACCTCTCAACCAATGAGGTCAAGGCATACCTGCCAAGCATTCACAATCAATTTCTCTCAAGCTCTAAGTTGGAAATAAGACTTCTATGTATGGACAATATTTGTATGTACAGTATATTTCCATCAAGATCCAGTTTGGTGTATTGGTTAAGGCAGTAGTTCTTAACCTGGGCGATATTGCCCCCCAGGGGGCGATTTCGTTTTTCAGGGGGGTGATGGAACAAAAAGGGGCGACGCGGGGGCGAAGGAATGAAAAGGGGGCGATATGGGGGCGATGGAGCGAGTTTATGAAACTAGGTTTATCGACGTCCACGTGTGTTTTTCTAGTGTTCCAGTGCAGTCAAAAATTTAATTTGCAGGTAGTGCCTTTCATTTCGAAGGCCTCTCAACATGGCCGAGAAGAGGAAGTGTCACCTAAGAACTAAGAGAACTTAAACTTCTCTTAAACTTCGACGTCTGGATGTAGCTTATCTTGCTGATGTTTTTGACAAGCTGAATGAAGTGAATGTAAAGCTGCAAGGAGATAAAATCAATTTTCTTAAGGCCAAGGGAGTAATATGCTCATTTATTTCCAAATTGGACCTCCTTGCAAGCAATATGAATCGCCAGGAGCTGTATCAGTTCCCAAGCTTTGGTAATGAACGTGAACTCCAAGCAGAAGATTTGGACATTTTTTGCTGCCACTTGAACCAACTAAAAGAAGATATGGAAACCAGCTTCTATGATCTGATAAATCTGGAAGTGCCCACTTGGGTGCTAAATCCTTTCACAGCAGACTTTGCACAACTTCATCCCAAACTGCAAGAGCCACTGACAGATCTGAAATACGACTGTGAAGCCCAGTCACATTTTCAGAGTTACGGCTACGAAGCTTTTTGGGTGAAAATGAGGAACACTTACCCAATATTTTGGGAGGAAGTTAAGTTGCTTCTTTTAGCCTTTCCTTCCACTTACTTAGTGGAGAGGGGCTTCAGCGCCGTCCAACAGATCCTTTCTAAGTCAAGGAACATGTTGAAGATCTCTAAGCGCAGTGATTTAAGAATGCGATTAACAAAAATGGTTCCAGACATCAAGAAATTTGCATCAGCTCACCAAGCACAAGGCAGCCATTGATGTTCTCTTTTTTTGCTTTTTGTCTTAGCGTGCACTCCAGTTCGATATTATATTTTGGTTTCTCAGTTTTATGTTTTCAATTTTTTTGTTGTGTTCTTCGTGTAAACTTTTTGTGTAGATATATATTTTTATTCAGTTTTAGGCATTAAATTTGTCGCTCTGATTTTTGTTGCTTTCATTCTGTAAAAAGTTTCTTTGTGTCTTTTTAAACCTTTTTACAGTGTGCGTGAATATATACTTTCCTCGAATCTTAATTTAGTTTCAGAGTTTTCGTCTTGAAATTCTTAGTTCCTATGTTGTGATTGAGAGGTTATGTTGGGGGAGGGAGGCGATGACAACTTCCTCATTGGCTCAAGGGGGCGATTCGTTCAAAAAGGTTAAGAACCACTGGGTTAAGGGGTCAAGCTGGAAACTAGGAGACTGTGAGTTCTAGTCTCACTTTAGGCACAAAGCCATTTGGGTGATCTTGGGTCAGTCACTTTTTCTCAGCCTAGGCAAACCACTCCTGAAATCTTGTCCAAAAAAACCCTGCAGGGACTTGTTCAGGCAGTCACCAAGTGCAACACTGATTTGAAAACATTTTAAAAAATACATCAGCCTTCCAATAGGGTTGGAAGCCGTCTTTGTTGTATTGTGTCCCTTTGAAGTTCAGAAAAAGTTGTTGTTGCTAACTTGTTCCATTGTTGAGCTTGAGACAAGGGCTCCCAATTTAATCTGGACTGGAACTTTTGGGTAGATCCATCATAACTCAGGGATGATTCAGTGCTATTGTAAGTGATGAAATAAATTGCAACACCCATTTCCATTTAGGGATTAGTAAAATCATGTACTTCTGAATGGTGGCTGGAAGTTTTTGAACTATATGTTTGTTTACTCTGAGGCTTTGTAAATGGAGTGACATATAATTTGAAATAAATAAAATATATGTACATTCACAAGAATGTTGTTGAATGTATCATCTCCTCCCTTGGGGTACCATTACCTCTGGTGACATACAATATTAATATTAAGAATGTTTATCACAAGGCCATTATCTGCATTTCCTCTGGTCCTATGTAACCTATAGGCTACCAATAGGTTAGGTGCTAACTTAGATATTGAAGGGCAAATTTATGAGAATGCCCAGCTGCCTATGCCATGCAGGGACACTGAGCATCATGCTTGATCTCCCTTGCAGCCTCCCAATTCACAGGGCAAGAACAAAGACATAGAGCCTGGTTTTGCCCTGGCAAATCAGGTCATTCATCCTCCCTTCTCATTCTCTCTGAAGCCAATGCAAAGGATTGCATCAAAGCTGGGATATCCATGCACATCCTAAAACAAAGAAAGCAAAAAATTGGAAGGAGAATTGGGCATTCAACAAACGCTCTATTTCCCATCAGATTTTCTGCTCAATCATACTTTAGTCCTGCTTGAGATCTCGATTTTACAGGTGACGATTGCTGTCAGCGAAATCAAGATATATGGTGGTTGCCCCCACTTACGTTGTAAGAGCAAGAGCCTTGCTGTTCTTCTCAGTAACCCCAGGAGACATGAAATGCCGTTACTTTGCCCCATTTCCTTACTGCATTAGAGAAAACTAAAGTTAAACAAGGTGAGGCCCATAGATAAGAGAAAGACAAAGTACACATCCTGATTTCTGAGGAATGAGACATGGAAACAATTATCAATTTGTATTTTGGCTACATCGCCTCATCTGAATAGAATGTGTTCTGGGTTAATACCAAATCAGAGATCATTCTTTTGTGCAAGGGCAGAGTCATCTGTTACCCTGAGTTTCACCACCTAGACTCTCTTGGAGCTTCTCATTCTATAGATGTTAGAAACCTTCAGGGAAGGGGATGAATTATTCAGCTAAAATTAGGGCTGAGGAATCAGGATTTCCTGGGCCTCTTTACTTTTCCTCCTGTGATTTAAGCAGTGGCTCAAAGAATCCAGTTTACAATGTCATTCACTCATTGACAGAATGATGAGTTTATATAGTTATAGGACTAAAAACAAACAACGCTGGGCAAACAAAAAAGGGATTCACAGAATGCTACGGACAAATGCATGATTAAGGATGCTTCAAGTTCCTTATTGAAAAATAACCACACTTTGTTCACTCACTTACAGTATCAACAATATGCCATTGTCAAATCTCTTCTCTTCTCTTCTCTTCTCTTCTCTTCTCTTCTCTTCTCTTCTCTTCTCTTCTCTTCTCTTCTCTTCTCTTCTCTTCTCTTCTCTTCTCCCCGCCCCTCCCCTCCCCTCCTCAAGAATCTCTATCTTTTTTTTTTAATGAAACCACAAAGTTTTTACAGCGGTACAGGCACTTCCACTTGGGGGTTTCTCGTAACTCCCAAAGCAACATTCAACCCCTTGGAAATTGTTGCTATTTGGCAAATGAGCCTACTGACTCTTGTTCAAATGCAGCTTCAGAGTCATAATTTATTTCCCAAGTTTCATCAGGTGACCCTGGAATTCTGCAGAAGCTTCGGAGATAAAGATGGGATTTCCATTGATGGGGATCCTGTCCTCACCCTGTCCTCCAGGTGTCTAGATGGAGAGAGCAGAGCACTGGCCAGAATATTGTTTGTATGGTTTGTATTTAATGATTTTATCCTCTGTGTTCTATGATTGTTAATTTTAATGTTTTTAATGCTTTAAAGTTTTTATGGTGTAAGCCACCCAGAGTCACTGGATGTGAGATGGGGAGCAAATAATTTTCCTAAACAAATCTTGATCCTGCGATTCTCCATTGGTCAGCTGGTGGGAGCATGACTGACTTACGAGGAATTCCCCATGTTTGTGGCAATAATAGTCATGCGGTACTATGAGAATTGTTTGAGGGTTATGGGAGGTATTTGGAGAGAACTATAAGTGCCTTAGTGAAGGGAGGGAGATAAAGGGAAGGCAAATTTGGATGTATTAATTGGGAGAATCCTGTGTATCTCTTCCATATCACATTTCCTGGCTACACCATTTAAACCAAGAGATGAGCAATGTGTGACCACAGGCTTCATGCAGCCCCTCAGTACATTGTTTGTGGTCTCCAGCACTCTGACAGCATGACCCAGAATCTGATGGCAAAATGGCCAATTTTCAACAAATTGTGTCTTTAGCTTTTTTCCAAATCAAGAACGGGGGAATTAATGCAACGCTTCCGAGAGGCTTCCATTCCTACTAAGGAAACCACTTTAAACCCCAAAACTGCACTGTCATAATTTGGCGATTATGAATGTCATTAAGACTAATAATACTTTTAAATGCATCAGCAGCTAGGGATGTTCTTAAACAACGGAGTGAAGGATTCCTAAAGGAGAATACAAACGTTGCAAAACAAGCTGAGTGTTTTGCTTTTCCGTTCACTACAGAAAATGGCTTAGGTCATTTCTGAACTGATACTTTCAAGAGGGAGAGAGATGGAATTGAGGCACGGAAAGGTGACAACAGATGAAACTTTGAAATCATGTTAGCCAAATCATGTTTACCAAAACCAGAAATTTGAAATCATGTTTACCAAAACCAGAAATTTGAAATCATGTTTACCAAAACCAGAAGATGACAGCCATTCAAACATTTTAAGGAAATCAAATTTGGAATTGCTGATCTGCTAGCTAAAATATATAATATGTCCTAGCACCAGCCTCTACACCCCAAACTAACTAATTTAACCCCAATTTAAAAACCATCTGGGGTTAATCCCACACTCTATTTCAGGTAAAGTAGTGGAAAGCAATATTTAAACTAAAACAAGCATATAATAGGATACAAAAAAATAAAAAGAAATAAATAATAGGAGTAGGGTATGCTGAAGATAATAAAGAATAGAGAATAGGCCCTTAAAAATTAAATCCTAATTAATATATATATATATTTAAAAAGTTCTCTGAAATCAATAAGCCACAGCTAGAGGAGACCATGCACTATTTCCTTGGATGTTTAGAAAGATTATTGACAAAATGCTCCTGCCAAAGTTCCTAGAGCAGATTTGGCTGTTTTAGGACAAGATGAGAATTTCCCTGCAGGTTCAGTAGCTGCTGTTTAAAAAACAGGAAGCAACTGTAGGAAGGCATGAACAGTTTTCACAGTGGATAATGTAGGTGGTAATTCCCCCCCCCCCAATTATTTTTTTTCCACTGGGCCTTGTGGCCTTTTTTTTTTTTTTAAACCTGCATATAAACTATCTGCGCTGAGGAGCAAACAACTCAGGGGAGGAAAAACCTAAAAGGCATAAACTGAGAATGAGACTTTGTTTCCTTCTGAAGGAACAAGCTCATGTGTGCACAACAAACCTTGCTGATTGGCAGGCAGCCTTGTCCTAACAGCTCCAAAAGCAAGAGATGCCCTTTCTAGGTAATTACTCTTACCAGATGCCAGGATCTTTGGGGCTGGCATGGTACCCAGCACTCCCACACACCCAGACGGGATGCATTCCAAAGGACTGAATCAGCAAGGCTCTCTCTCTCTCTCTCTCTCTCTCTCTCTCTCTCTCTCTCTCTGTGTGTGTGTGTGTGTGTGTTTGTGTGCGCAATGGATGCATGCATGCGCAGGGAGGGGGAATTGTATGGAGGGGTTATTGTTTTGACTGTTATGGGATGTGGCTGAGCAGGCCTCTAGAAGATACACGCTCTGAGACTTTGAAACTTTGCTTATCACTCAAAAGTTGGGGAATTAATCTCTAGCTTTCTCTCTGATGTACTCTGACTTAGAGTAATCCATGTCCTGTGGTGATGTTTACAAACCTTCAATGCAAGTCTGCAGTGACAACTGTCACCACTCAGCTCTCCAAAAGATGCCAGCAGAGGGCATCTTCCAATGATAGCAGCAGTATTGTAGTCTACGCCATAAAGAGTAGGATTTTTGCACTCACTATTAGATTTATCTGATTTGCTGTGCCCCAACCTGAGAGGAAGCACTGCTTTACCTTCCACCATAAAAAAAAAAAGACTTTTGTTCATTATAATCAATATAAACTCATTTCCCCCTTAATCTCCCAATAAAGACCCCTATATAGCAGTGTGGGTAGAGTGCAAGAGCAATTAAATTGATTAGTCCAGTGATTCTCAATCTGTGGTCCACAAACCCCTGGAGGGCCATAATGTTGTCACAGGGGGTCTGCAAAGGCTTGAAGAAATGTTATGATTTAAACCTTGAGTTAAGTCTTGGTGGTCCATGGTCATGGTCTGTGGCCATAAAAGGTATTTAAAGGGGGTCTTTTGTGAAGAAAAGGTTGAGAACCACTGGAATACTCAATTAAAATGGAAGGTGATAAATCAGTTAAAATATCTTGAGTTAGCAGATAATAGTAATAGCACTTAGACTTACATACTGATAACCATTGCAAAATATGGAGAGCTGGGGGGGGGAACGCTAGATAAGCATTCTCTAGCCATCAAATCCCCCCCCAAAATACTCCAAAATAAATTGTGATACTTATTCATATCCTCTGATTTAAAGTGGTGAGTACTATGATGGAATTGCCACAATTTAGTTATAGAAAAGCTGTGCTTCAGGGTCCTATACACTTGATTAACGTCCATTTTTAATATTTATTAGGAAAGGACTGAGACTCCAAACAGCAAAGGCATTCTCAAGTTAGACTAAAGTTGACTGAAATCTATTCTTTCCTGAATGAACATTACTGAGCCCAAAGCTCAACTGGATGACAATCTACCAGTTTGGTTCTTCTAAGAGGCAAATGTTCTTAGAGAAATCTCTCTGGTTCTGAACAGTGTTGTAGTTTAGGTCACAGCAATGCACTACCATAAGCAAAGTTAAGTTTTATAAAAAGAAAAAATATGTAGGCATATGCACACACAATTCAAAATTGCAGGTGCGATAATACATATTTTCTCTTTCTCCTTCTGTCTCACTGATTTATAGCATGTTAGTAATGGAAAGTGTTATCTGGCCACAAGCCCACCAGTGAAACAAGAGATTCAGCAGTGATCTAATACAGTAATTTTTGTGGTAAGCGTAACAGTAAGGAGAAAACTCAGAACCTCTGATCTTTCTAACTCCCTCCGACGTACATACTCTTTTGTTAACCACACCTTGACAGAGTGGCCAAAGTTAAATGGCATCACTGGAAATCTGTAAATACTGGTAATTAAGTTTAAGGCCAGATGAGATGGTATCTGCCTTGTAATTCAAGATTTGCACTGCAGCATCTCTAGGGCAATGTCAGGAATCCTCTCGGCTTCTTTTATGCAGTTGTTTGGTGTGACAACATGTCTTTGGATAGTGTTGTTGGTGTGAACAAAGAAATATACTTGAGAGAGGGAGGGAGAGATAGAAATTATACAACCTCTGCTTGTTTCCAAGTAAGAAATGTTCCATGACAGTTTAACCATGTCCTCCTGGATTTGTGTCAGAACATGGTATGATTTAATCACGTTTTTTATCCAAGACCTTGTCAATGTTCCCCCCCCTTTTTTTTCTCTGAGCAGTTTGACACCATGAATAGGCATGGATTCTCACTGATTCTCAGCACAATACATCAGATACCACTCAGTGAGTGGTGATTCTATCACAGCAGAATAAAAGCAGAATGAATGAATGAATGAATGAATGAATGAATGAATGAATGAATGAATGAATGAATCCATCCATCCATCCATCCATCCATCCATCCATCCATCCATCCATCCATCCATCCACTGTGCTTGTGTGCCACCCATTTCTGAAGACTCTGGGCAGCTATGTCCACCAAATGTGAAATACATATTTAAAAAGAATAAAAAGAAAGAAATGGAAGCACTATGCATC
This sequence comes from Thermophis baileyi, assembly GCA_003457575.1. Classification (NCBI taxonomy): domain Eukaryota; kingdom Metazoa; phylum Chordata; class Lepidosauria; order Squamata; family Dipsadidae; genus Thermophis; species Thermophis baileyi. The sequence continues at coordinate 1,375,480 of QLTV01001007.1, forward strand.
CATGAATGTTACTTTCCATATAATACATCTCCTGTGCAAGAGGGAACAAGTAGATCTTCACAATTTTCCTAAAATCAAAAGGAAGAAAGTTGGCCATATCTCTGCTGGGAAGGACTTGTGAAGAGTTGGGATACCCACTGAAAATGGCTATTTCAGAAGGCCCATACACTCCCATAGGGATTGGACCTGGAGGGATTTGGCCCTATTTTATCTTGTTGGATGGACTGATGAATGCAGGAGAAAATGGTCCTCCAGATAACCAGCTGTACGTACAGCCTTACAATCAATATGCTGAATCAAACCTGGAAGCCAACTGGCAACTGATAAATCTCTGAAGCAGTAGTATCACCCAAGTAATCAGAACTCTAACACTCTTCCGGAAGGCGCTGAAGACCTGGTTCTGCCAGTAGGCCTGGGGAACGCAGAGCGGGATGGAGCCCATTAAATGGCTTGTGTGATGTGTTGTCGCCAGGGTGGGGGGTTATTATATTATTATATTAATTTATTATGTGATTATTCTCTTTTATTAGTTTTATTGTTTTATATATGAGGTTTTTATATTCCTGTAAGCTGCCTTGAGTCACCATGTGCGAATAGGCAGCAATATAAATTTTATAAAATAAAATAATAAAATTAAAATAAAATTAAATTAAAATTTTGCTTTATTTTCTTATTTTTCTATATTCTTCTCTTCTTTTTTCAAGGATCTTACTGTTAGGGTCAGTGTCATTTGAGCTAATTCTTTCAGAGAAATAATTGTAACTAACAATACTTTGAGCTCTAAGCACATGGTGCTTATAAGCAGTATCCTGAATACCGTGAAGTGGGCTTCCTATCATCTTCTCAGCTGTCCTTACCACTCTCTGTATTGCAGTTAGATACTGTATATGTGTCCATATGGTTTTATTGTTTTTACTGTTGTTGAGCTGCCCAGAGTTGCCTAATAAAATAAAATAATAAAATAAAATAATAAAATAAAATAAAAAATAAAATAATAAAATAAAATAAAATAATAAAATAATAAAATAAAATAATAAATAATAAAATAACCCATTACTGTCCAGGCTCTGTTCTCACTGTAGCTATAGTTTCCAAGTATACTTCATTATGGGAATTGACTGAGATAGGGTGGGATGGATGTAATGTAATAGTTAAATTAACTGATTAAAAGAAACAATACTCATCGTTGCACATCTGTGAAAGTAATAGAAAGAGGAAGGATGTAATTTTGAATGACAGTGGTCAGATCTTGTGAAGTTGATGAATACATGCAGGGAAGTGAAAGTGTTCAGTCTTGAATGAATAGGCTAAAATGCATGTAAAGAAGGAAATGATGTCTCAACTGGTTTTAATTGTTTTTTTGCAAATCAAAGGTGGATTTCCTAGGTTGGGAGATAATGGAAGAACTAGAGATGAATTCTGGGGGGGGGGGATCAGGAACGTTCTGAATGAAATCAGTCCAGGGGGAAAACATTGGATATTTATTTAAATATTTTCATGTGTTTTATGCCGGTTTAGTAAAAAAAAGCAAACAAAAACCTAATCCAAGAGAGCAGTCAAAAAGAAAACAGAAAGTTTTAAGATTAAAAGCACAAAGAAAGAGCAGAGTGATTTTGATGGAAATACAAAAGTGTTTTGGAAGTGGATGAAAGGGCAAAACATGAAGCTGCAAAAATTGAATTAAGAATTAAAGTCAAAAAATGATTTGGGATAAAACTAAGATGAGGGAGTGATTTAAGGAGTATTTTTGAGATTTTATAGGAATAATAGTGATAACTCAAATAATGGAATCGAAATGAATGATATAAAATTAATGTCTAAGAAACAATTGATGAAAGGGAAGTCATAAATGCTGTGAGAAATATGCCTTGCAATTAGAATAATGCTATTATTGTTTCCTTATACAAAGCTAAGTGTTGCAAGAATTAAAGCTACTGGGAGATTATTTTGTTACATGAATCTAAGAAGGTAATCGGCAGAATTCTGATTGAAAGGATACAAGAAGTGACAATAATAAACATTTGGGAAATGCAGTGAGGGAGTATCCAGAACAGATTTTTAATCTTCATAAGTCACTGAGAATGACATGATGGTGAGACAGTATATTGCACATTTGTTGATTTAGAGAAAGTCTATAAATAGGTCGGAATCGCAGAATGTGTTGGAGGAAAGTGGAATTGAAAGTTGGTTGTTGAATGTAGTATATGATAGCATATGATTAAAGTATTGGTATATGATTGATATATGATGAAACTAAAGTACAAAGAAAGTAATAAATAGGAAATAACACAAGAGTATGATGGCCTCTTGGTTCTTTAAGGTACATCTGTTGTTTATAGATAAGTCTACATGGAATGCTTGAATGAACCATTGGAAGACCAGAAACCAATTTAGGGATACAACATGATGAGGAAAGTCTATGTGGTTGCTAAGAGTTGGTAACAACTTGATGGCACCTAATCATTTAATCAATATAGAATGCTGATATAGATGTCATAAGTGTGTTGGTTAGGGACAGAAATATACTTTTGTATGCAGACAATGCTGTGCTGTTGGCTGAGAAAGAGAATGAATGGCAATGAATATTGTAAGATTATATAATGCAATTAAATGACTAGCAAGATGTATTATATGAATCACATTTTGATCTTCCACTATTAGTGAGATCCTTGTGTAATTAGCCAAGTTCAGATCTACTTTGAAGAAAGGCTACTGTTGCCAGCCTTTCTACAAGTGTGGTCTTTTCCCTTTAATTATATTTATAAGAAACTGGACTCAGTGGGGTTGATCAGCTATTACATCTGAAGCTGCTTCTTAGACCTACTTTTAGAATTACTGCAGGATCTTTCTGACCCTTTCATATGTTTCTAAATTTAAACTACAACTTAAGCCTGTGCGTTGAATACCACTTGAATTCCAATATATTGTAAATATATTTAACAAGATTTTTCAAATCTTGTCAAGGTATTTTATGAAACTCATCAAGGTTGTTCCCCATTTCCTCTTTTATTTAATTTGGTGTTAGGAACATTGGCCTCCATTATTAGACAACTAAAGAATATTTTGAATATAAATATCTTTTGAACTAAAAGCAACTACATGCAAATGCTTTTCGGATCTGGTTGATTAATTATCATTGTTTCCTAACATCATTGTGAATATTATATAAGAGTCTGGTAAACTATCAGGTTATCCAATCAACTGGAACAAGCCCAATACACTTTCATCAGGATCTAAAGTATATTTGGAAATTTGTAAAACAAATATATAACATATTGCTTGAATTGTTTTAAATATATCAAAAAAATATTGGCAGAGAATAACTTAGTTAAAAATTCCTATATTCTGTGCAGAATGATAAATGTTGAAATGAATAGATGTGGTTAATATTTCTAGAATTTTAAAGAGATTGGTAAATTATTTTTATACAATGGCAGAATGGGGGCTTTATCTTCGTGAATTTCAACATTTATCTCTTTGTGGAATTCTTTGTGGAATTTTTTGCAAAAGAAATTATAGCCACAACTAGAAACTTATTTGACCACTTAGTATTGGCAGGAACCTAGTTCATCTTTAAGACAAATGTCTATTTTTTTTCCAGGCTGCAAAATGCATTTGGAGGATTTTGGAAGTTTAAATTAGATGCCTGAACACATGAAAGCTAGAAACTTGGGGATAATTCAAAATTGGGAATTGCAGGTCAGTAGAGCCCTTGGGCGGATGATGATATTTTCTTTAGATCAGCTTTCTGTATTGCTAATGAGTTGCAAAGCATTTGATGAATTGCCAAAATAACTGGCTTGTTTAAAACTGCTGAATGGCAGTATATTCAATTAAAGCTTCTTTTGAATTTATAGTTTGGACCTGATGCACGAGTAAAATTCCTAATTTACTCTCATGATTAAAAAGTGTTCTAGAAGATTTCAACCTCAGTGGTCAAAATTAGCCCACTGTGGGAGCATATCATCAAGAAGATATTGGTAATTTGCAAGAAAATTGGAATAAAGAGTTGAAGTGACCAGTTTTATTAAATCAATGTTAAAAATATTTTTAATGACCTTAAAATGAGATTATTCACAAGAAATTATTTTTCCAAGTTCTTTGGAAGCTTCAATAGATGCTTAAGAAAGACTGAGTGTCAACTTTTTATCACTGCAAATGTGGGCACACATGATTTGACCTGTTTTATGACTGTCCCATTTTACTTTAATGTTGTTTATTTTATTTGGGATAGAGAAATAAGTTTTAAAAAAATTAATATTGTGTTGAATAGGTACCAAAAGTATGTCATTTGACAATTTATGAGGAACTTTGGATTTATCAAACATAGAATGTAGCCAGAGAGAGTTTTACTTTGCTAGGGCTGACAGAAACTCACTGCCTCTAAGTCTGAGGGTCGATTTTAATATGGGTCTTCCCAGATCATGTCATATACATATTGTTACAAACAGTATTAGAAAGTAAGAGAAGTGATGCCACCTTTATTTCTTTCTTTCTTTAAAATTGTCCTCAAAGCTCACCTTTTCTGCAAAGACTTTAGAAGACCTTATTCCATGCCCTACATAGGAATTGACAATAAGGGATCGACAGATGTCAAACTGCCCACACTATCCTGATGGTGTTAATGGAACTCCCAAAAGAAATAATTTTTTTTTAATGGATGAAATTTGGTGAATTTTTCAAAATTTGTTTGATTCAAAGTTCTCACATGAAAGTTCATGAAAATTCAGGGGGAATACCTATATCTCTTATAATTATTTATTTGTTTAAGCAGTATATATAACTGTCCACAACACTTGACTTTCTAGCTGAAACATCTGGGGGAACAGCCAGGTATTTTTTGCTTCATAAAAACCAAGATCAGGGCCATCTAAATTTGGCGGGAAGGGTGGGTGGGGTGGGAATTGCTAGAATCTCCCTTGCTAGCATTTCCAAACAAGCTCAGATAATGAAAGTATGACTCCTAGGTCTGTAAGAGGGTACTGCTGGATAAATGGGACCTGGAGCATGCCCACCCTGATGGTTCTGGTGGGATGTGTAGATAGAATCAGAGACAGGCAATCCCACAAAGCTTTATCTGGTTAATCACATGACATTTGGGTGAGATTGAACAACCTTGCAAGATCTCAGGAGTGTTTGGTTTTGCATCTGGCTGGCACCTGAAAAAGTTGCCAAACTTCTGAAACTAATGTTAAGCATTCCCTTAAGGTGAAACACCCACAGTTTGCTTCCTTAGTTACCCTAAGCTTGCTTTCTCTTTTTCTGTTGTTTTGCTGATGAAGATTGAGCAATATTTAGCAGCTAAACCCATAGAGTGAAAGTTGAGCACCACAACAGGTGAGATGGTGACTCAGTCATAACTCATGAGTAGGTAGGGACTGAACTTTCTGGTGTGTGTTCTTTCCCCCCCCCTTTTTAACTGGTGGCTTACTGCTGCTTTGTTTCCTGTCAAAAATGGGTAAAATGTCATACCTCCCTGTAATGTAGTGGTTGGATGATAAAACTTAACAGTACAGTTTCTGGGATAGGAATAAAGAGGCTTGATGGACATATGAGACCCACAAAAAGGTTATTGGGACTTCTAAAGAGGATCCAACATTATTCATTTTTTAAGGAAAGAAGCTATAGGGTGTCAAACTGGCAGCCCGCGGGCCGGATGCGTCACATTCAGGCCATGCCCACCCCAGCTCTGCAAAGGGAAAAAACGTTGCGATACGTCGGCAATGTGATGCGGGGAGTTTGACACCTGTGCTGTAGGGGAACCAACTCAGAGTTTACTGCAAATTGTTCTTAACCCCATTTAATTAATTACAACATTAATCAAGAGAATTACGATGACCTTCCATCATTGTTGGGGGAAATATTTGAAGGACTAAAAATTTGGTGTCCTGATTCTGAGCCGTATTCTGCCTTCAGTAACAAGGCTGATGACCTGCATTGTCCTTAACAATCTTAAAGCAGGATAAATTAAGAAAAGCAATTCATGGATTTTCTCAGCATTGCTTCCCCATTCACTGAGCATCACCTGTGAGTGGAAGAAACTACTGTCAATCACTCTTCTTAATGTGGGCTGGGGAAGAAGGCCTGTTTTGACAGATGGCTACACCTGTCAAAAGCAAGAGGTTCTCCTGCTTTACCTCATTGATCAGTGCATTTGATTGACAGCAAGGGGAGAGCTCCTTCCTACTTCACCTTCCTGCCACTCTCACTGTGATCCTGTCAGCTGTTTTCTAAGAAATTTTTAAAATTGGGTTTACTGTCTTTTGCAACAATACTGAGCCCATTTTTAAAAGTAGCCTGAAAAGTATCTGACAGGTGCTTGGCAGCCCATGCAGGGAAGCAGGGGCTCTCCCAATTCAATACACTTCCTTACAGGGCCCATCAGCTGTTTTTCAGGCTGGCTGATGAGCACTGGTGGTCAAGATACAGAGATACTCTTTGGTCTACCAAGTCTCCAATTAGAGTAGAAGCAGGGAGAAGAGTACTAAGTTTATCTGCCATGTGCACAATCAGAGTTAATCTGTATAATCAAAGACTTAATGGGTACATAATAATATTAATTAAATTCAATATTAATTGCTGGCAATGGCTTTGAACCTGAAAGGGAGAGGAGAAAAAGGGTGAGGGAGGGAGGGAGGGAGGGAGGGAGGGGGAGAGAGAGAGAGAGAGAGAGAGAGAGAGAGAGAGAGAGAGAGAGAGAGAGAGAGAGAGAGAGAGAGAGAGAGAGATAGGGAGGGAGGGAGGGAGAGAAGAGAGAGAGAGAGAGAGAGAGAGAGATTTTGGAAGGAAATCAGATGTGTCTTCATCCCAAATGGTGATGGAGGACAGGGCCCAGCAACGAGAGGGAAGGGACATCTCCACAATGGTCAATAGGAGCTAGACAGAATTCAGCTGTTTTGCACATCTTCTGCCATATTGTAGTGATGTATCCTCAATAGTGTCAAGATAGATGTATCAAGAGAAGGGGGAATCCACTGCTGAAGATGACTTTAAGCTGCCCCTTTTCTTGGCTGAAAATGAGACAAAGTCTATGTCAACCAGGACATGTTATTCATCAGGATATATTTGTGCCATAGTACAGGAACGTAATGTGTTCTTTTTCTTACACACACAAACATGCACATACCAATTCTGTCTGCAAAGCTCCAAACATGTCATTTTATAGTCCACGCAGAACATACCCCAGTCCTTCCCTCTTTTTTCCTGGGTGGTTGCTAAATTGGTGCAAACTGAGGACAACACTTTTTCTTCAACCCTTCATCCTGCTGGGGAAGTGGCCACCCAGGAAGTAGTCAGGTTGCCCTGAAGCATGAAACCCATTTAGTAATGATTTGGCAGGGTGGAGCTTCTTTGGGAATGCTGGGGAGGAGAGGGAGGGAGGGAGGGAAGAAAAGCATCTTTCTCTTCCCCCAGAGAGCCAAGTTGAGCTTGGCAGAATCAAAAGGACAAGTGGAAGTGGAAGGAGGTTGTTGCCTCGGAAAAAACAAAATCCCGCTCCATTTTCTGTTGTCATCTCATTGCTTCCTGTTGCATCTGATCAAGCAGCCTTTACTCATTTAGTCTGTTTACTGGTCTATGAGCAGCCTCATGTAATTCCTCGCTTTACCCTAAGAGTCGATAATATCTATAATTATAATTAGAGCGAAGCAAGCGTGTGCGCCTATGTCACATCAGGGAAATGACCCTCTGCGCATGCGCAGAAGCCTCTGCGCATGCGCAGAGGGTTCTTTGCCAGCCGCGGCGACCGGAGAACCGGTTTGGGGGCGTGGACAGTCGGCAGCAACCCACCACTGATGGTCTCCCCCAAGTAGTGGGATGGATTGGAGAATTTTATGTGACTTTTATCCTCTAGGCTAGAGCATGTACTTCTATAGCACATATAGCAGGCATGTCTCTAGCTAGAAATGGCTTCTAATTTGAAAACAGAGCACCTCCTACTTTCTATGGCTCAAGCAAGACAAGTTAGGTTCTGGGTCATTTGCCAGAGGGGATCTTCTTTGGTCCTGTTTTTAACCCTATAAAGGCAGCTAGATCTGGCCCTTGCCAAGAGATCCGTTCATAAAGAGCGGCCTCTTCCCATGAGGGAGGGGAGCCTTCTGTTTTACTTGAGTGAACACTTGGAGCTTGTAAATGCTTTGGGATCTGGGGTGATGAAAACAACTAATGTAACTGCCAAGTAATTACTATCATTACGGTAATCTGCTATGATCAAGGGCACTTCCTTGTAGACAGCCCTTATGAAAAGGACATGCCTAACCCAGATTTGGTTTTTCTAGACTAATTCCTCCTTGGGATATGATGTGAAAGAACAACGAAGGCAACCCTAGAAGAAGGAGACAGAAAGCAGTTCCACCTCCCATGCTTTTGGTGCCCAAGGGCAGATCTCGGGGAGCCCTCTCTTTCTGCCCTAGCATGTTGCAGGATTAAACAAATAAGCGGGACTCTGGCCAAGAGAAAAGCAGCTTGTCAGTTGCCACCCTTTAATTATAGGAAGGTGAAAGAACGAAAGCATCTTCGCTCTTTTATGGGATCAGACGGGTTTTTGCATGCAGCAAGCCAAGCTGTGGTTGCTCAACTGAGAAACAAAGAGTGACCCAAGAAAGTCAATGTTCTGGTGGCATCTTAAGCTTGGGCTGAACTAAGATTGCCACCTTTACGATCGGTTGGCTTTGGGTGGTGAAGAGCATCTTCATGATTTACAAGGAAGGAGAGCCATGAGATGCACCCTTGGAAAGGATCAAATTTTTCGCAAAAGTTTATTTCAATTGCGAAGACACCCAGTGGCTGGAGAGTCAGAACAGCAGCAATTATTGATGTACATCAGGAAGGTTGTTTAGAAGTAAAGCTAATAATTTATCTATTTACAGGATTTATTTCTTGCCTAAATTTGTTAGGATTCTAGATAATGGACAACACCAAACACTAGTAAAATTTTGTCTCCAAATTCCAATGGCTGTCCTGTACACTGGTTTCCAGAAAAGTCACATTTTTACAGGCTTTTCAAAGGCCATGGGAATGGGAGTTACCCTCACCTTAAGGGGCAAAGACAGGCATCCACAGAGAATGCCTGTTAAAGCTTCTGTCTGTTGCACCTCACAATAGGAGAGTAACCTCCGTAAGCACTCTCAGGTTCTGTGAATATGAAATACAATTCCAGGTGTTGACTGTTATCTACAAAGCTTTATATGGCTCAGAATCCTGGGCATTTTTTTCCCTTTTAAGACAGATGACTCCTAGGAACTATGAAGACAAGTCCTTGTGGTTTTCTAGGCAGAATTTTCAGAAATGGTTTGCTCTTGCCTTCTTCTGAGGGCTGAGAGAAAGTAACTGATCAAGATCATCTAATTGGCTTTGGTACCTAAGAGAGGATTAGAACTCAGATTTCCTGTTCTTAGTCTACCACTTTAACCACTAGATCAGAGGTTCTTATCTCTTTTGTTTTACAGACCTCTTTGAGAGTCTGGTGAATTTATGGATCCTTTCTGAGAAACATGTATTTAAATGTGTATGTATGTATGTACTGTATGTATGTATGTATGTATGTATGTATGTATGTATGTATGCATGCTGTACTACAAAGGAAACCAATGTATATAAATATATTCAAAATGGATTTTGCATCTATTCAGTCCAACAATCTTTGATCTGTTCAGGTTCTGAATCATATCTTACTAATAGATTTATAAATTTTACCCAGTAAATATTCAGAATTACAAGTTATAAAAATTTCAAATTCAGCCATATTTCTCAATATTCCCCTGCTCCTTGTGTTCTGAATCAAACGTGGATTGGTTGTGCTATCATCAGGCAGCTTAACAAAACGCAATGGTACATTCAATCAGATTATATTTTATTCTTCAGGCATCCTCTGACAACATTCACGGTTATGTAGAAGTTCTTCTGAATCTACAGTCATAATCTGGAACCATCACGAATATTGTAAAAAAGGATTAATTGCTTCCCCATCTCCTTGTTGCTACATCTTTTCCCGGTAGCTAGCTTGAAAGTGACTTCCTTTACTCCCGCCCCCCAGGCATACTTCAATGACCAATAAGAGTACACAGTTATGATCTTCAGGCATCCTCTGACAACATTCACGGTTATGTAGAAGTTCTTCTGAATCTACAGTCATAATCTGGAACCATCACGAATATTGTAAAAAAGGATTAATTGCTTCCCCATCTCCTTGTTGCTACATCTTTTCCCGGTAGCTAGCTTGAAAGTGACTTCCTTTACTCCCGCCCCCCAGGCATACTTCAATGACCAATAAGAGTACACAGTTATGATCACATGCCATGGACTACATGGCATGGACTACATTCCCCAGAATG
>QLTV01001007.1:1392234-1408090 GCA_003457575.1 Thermophis baileyi
TGGTGTTATTGCAGGAAGCTGCAATTTCTTGATGTATTTAATAAAATTCTAGGACATGGTACCAAGTGCCCTGATGACAATGGGTATCACTATTACATGTTTCATCCATAATCGCGTAGTTTCGATGGCCAGGTCGCGATATTTCATGATTTTTTCCAGTTCTTTTTCTTCGACTCTGGCGTCTCCCGGTACAGCGATATCAGATGATGATGATGATGATGATGATGATGATGATGATGATGATGATGATGATGATGATGATTTGCCTAACTCACCATAGGGCTACTCTACGCAGCTTACAAGAATAAAAAATGAAGAAATAAAAAGGAACTTTAAACAAAATGAAAGTAAAGTAATAATAGAACAATAAAATAAACAAGGAAAAAGAATACAAAGAAAACACATCAATATGACTCGTAAAAAAGATGGACAAGTGGGGAGCAGGGAGGTGGTAGAGTCTGCTGTCAACCTAGCATCCACCTCCAGAATAGAACTCCCCCCATTGGGTCCCGAAACCAACTTGCAAAGCTGGGTCTTTAGACTCTTATGGAAGGATAGGAGGTTGGGGGCAGATCTTAGCTTGTTCCAAAGGTAGGTGCTGCAGCAGAGAAGGCTCTTCATCTGAATCCTGTCAGTTCTTTCAATGAAGGGATCTGCAGCCTGCGGGCCTGAATATGACAACCTAGTCTCAGTGGAACAATATGATTCTCATCAGGTAGCCTGGACCTAGGCTTTTAAGGGGTTGAAAGGTCATAACAACACCTTGAACAGCACTTGGAAGCAGACCGGTAGCCTGTGGAGCAGAAGTGTAATATGAGCCATCCTAGGGGCTCCAAGGACTGCACCAGTTGAAGAATACTTAGTATGCATTCTTTTTCCCATTTTTACATTTCATAACAGCATTGCAATGCTTCCTATCAATCAGAAATAACCACATATCAAGAATGAAAAAAGTACACAAGACTGAAGTCCAATTAAAGGAACTAATTACAACAGTCAAGCTGATACAGAAGGAGTTGGAAAGCCATCAGTTGAGCATTTATACAAATGAATCCAGATGCACAATTAGCAAAACTGGAGGTCCTCTAACCAAGTTATGTTATAACTCCCTATTTGAACACTACTCCTTTTTTCGTAGGAATAGCTGTCAAATACTTTGGTATGAGGTGGTATGAGCTGCCTTTATTTGGGATGCCATTCTAGGGCGGTGCAAAACAGTGGAAACAGAGGCTTTGCAACACACAAGGAAAACAAATGAAGTACACCTTTTCAAGCTGCTAAAGCAGACCCTTGCAATGCTCATATGACTGCTCTGCAAGCTGGCTTGGAAATGTGCACATGCCTGTGGAGACAATCAAGAGTGTGGCTAGCAAATCTGTGATGCAAAAATCCAGATGACAGCAAAAGGTGTGTGTGTGTGTGTGTGTGTGTGTGTGTGTGTGTGTGTGTTTTAATGCTATAATATACAAAATAAGGAAAAATTAATCAGAAAAGTGACCCAATGGGCAATTTAGTCTATAATTGTCTAGAATGGTAACTCACACAGTTACATGCATCTAAATGCAGACATAAAAGAATAAAGTCACTATGCCTAGCCTGTCACCAAGTCACTATGTTATGCTGTAATTACAATTATAAGGATTTTTTTTTGGTGGGGAGGGAGGTTAGATGAAGACTACCCCAGCTTGGCAAACTCCAAATGCTTTGGTCTATAACAGAGGTCTGCAACCTTAAACATTCAAAGAGCCACTTGGGCCTGTTTCCCACAGAAAACAAAACACTGGGAGCCACAAAACCTTGGTGGGCGTGGCCAACTCGACGTCACTCATTCCCACCCAGTCACATGACCACCACCCCTAGCCATGCCTACCCAGGTTTTGTGGCTCCCCGTGTTTTCTTTTCTATGGGAAATAGATATCTCCCTCTCTGTCTCTCTCCCTCTCTCTCTCCCATCTCTCTCCCTCCCTCCCTCTCATCTCTCTTTCTCTCTCTCATCTCTTTCTCTTTTTCTCTATCTCCCTCTCTTTCATTTCTTTCATCTCTTTTTCATCTTTTTCATCTCTTTCATTCCTCTGTCGCGACAGGATGACAGGGAGCCGCAGCAGAGGGCCCAAAGAGCCACATGCAGCTCTGGAGCCGCAGGTTGCTGACCCCCGCTCTATAACTACTGCCAAGTGTTGCCATGCAATATATCAGGAGGCCACTATTATTGAGAAAGCCCTCTTTAGGTATCTTGAACAAAAGTAGCCATGGAAGACAGGTTATTGCTGTCCTTAACAGTGTGTTGGAATAGCAGAGGAAGACATGAAACAGTGATCCTTGTCAGAAAGATGGCCCAAGTTATATTTCATCCAGAAAAATGTTAGAGTTGAACTCAGATCCCCAGACTGCCAGTTCTAAGCCTTTTATAGTGGTACAGAGCCCAACAAGCCATTCCTGTCCCTGTCCACTGCAAAATGGAGCCTCTCTTCTGTTTCCATTTTGTCAATATATATGGGTCCTTTGGCCCTATCTGCAAAGTATTCCAGTCCCCGCAGGTAGCCACCAGACATCAGAGATGACGAAGCAAGCTTGTTCAGCCATCAGGCAGACTGACAGAAACTACAAATAGCCCTGAGGTAAAGTCATGGTAACTATCATGAAAGTAGACTTACAGCAGCATAACAAAGGAACACAGGGTCTTTTAGAGCAGGGGTCTCCAGCCTTTTGGACCTCAGGGACCACCAAATTCATAATTTTAAATCCCGCGGACCACTGGGGGGGGGCTCAGCTGCCTTTCGGGCCTACCTGTCTGCTTCTGCGAGGCATCCGGGTGGGAGGCCCGAGAGAAAGTGCCTGGTCCAGGCACACAGCCTGGAAACCTCTTTTGTGTTCCTTCTCTCAAGAAGCTTGGTCAATCTGAGTGAAGGAAAACGAAGACGGGCAGACTGACGGTGGCTTGCTGATGTTGGTGGGAAAGTCAGTCCCATATTCCAGAGCTGTAGTTGTCACTGGACTGGCCCTTTGATCCTCCCGGAGGAGCTGCTCCAGGATGACCAAAGGGCCAGTCCTGTGACTGCTACAGCTCTGGAATATGGGACTGGCCCGTGGTGGGGCTGGAAATCCTGCCATAGGGGGTGGCACGTGCAATGTGCAACTTTGCAGGTGGTGCAATGTGCAAAAAAGAGTGCAGCCCTCGCCGTCCGGAACGAGGTAATGGTGCTATTGTGGCAGGGGGGGCGGCCCAAGTGGGCCGAAGCGGTGGTGGCGATGGCTGGAAGGTGCGGGAGTGAAGCACTACTTGCATTTATGCGGCATCAGCATTCCCCCTTCGCCACGGTATATTTGCACCAGCTGGTGGCGCCAAGGCAGCCCTTGTCTCCTGCCACTTGGGGCTCGGAGCAGTAAACCGCGTCCGGGAAACACTACAGCAGAGAGAAGCAGCCGGAGTCAACCCTAACTTTGCTGTCCATTGTGGATGCTAGATCGGCCCCCTGCAAACTCTCGTCTCTCGAGGAGCCTGGCCGAAGTTTCCCGAGAGACGAGAGATTGCAGGGGGCCGATCTAGCATCCAGGCTGGCTACAAGAGAAACGTTCATTCTTGGTCATATTTGAGATTTCTAGCTGCAATGGACAGCAAAGCTAGGGTTGACCCCAGGCGCTTCTCTCCGCTAACAGGCAGCCAAGCTAACTGCCTGAAGGACCCCATCCTGTCCGTGGGAGTCAAAGCGCTGAAGTGCGAGCGGCACGGGAACTTCGGCTGGGCTCCTCGAGAAAAATGCAAAGCCTTCTCTGCGGACCACCAAAATTTTCTCGCGGACCACCAGTGGTCCGCAGACCACCGGTTGGTGACCACTGTTTTAGAGGATTCCCATAGGAATAATGGAGCCCAGGGAAGCTGATGCCTGAATGCCTCCCTAGAAATAAGGAATAAACAATTTTTCACAGTTAAAAACATGAGAAAGGTTTTGACATGTATATATTTCCCAATTTTTCCCCATAACCATCCTGTAAGGGCATGACACTATTTTTTAACATAATTGCTTATAAGACTTCTCAGTAATGTAATTAGATAGTAGAAGCCCTTCCTTTAGCACAACATTCTTTAGCTTGTAGTCATCAAAGGATATGCAACATATCAGCAGTAACTAACAAGCAATATTTTCTTTTCAGTTTTATATAACCATGCATGTTAGCAAGGTACGTAGTACATGAAAAGTAGCTGGTATTAGCACCTTAGAGGCTTATAAAGGGCAGCAAGCCAGGCAGCGGCTCTCTCAGTCTTACTATTTGTCATTGGCTTTGCCTACAACCTAACATTCTTTGACCCCTCCGGGCATTAAGATGCTTAGAATAGGCAGGGTTTCAAAAAATAATCAAGAGAGAGACTATCACCCAATCTGTGACACTCCCTCTGTCTGTTCTGATTGCCAGTTTTTCTGGGCAACAGCCCTGTGTTTGAATGACATACCTCCTAAGGGAGCCCTGCTCCTATTGCTGCTGGAATACAACTGATGCCAAATTTTCCAACGGAAGTGATGCAAACAGACATGAAAACACAGGTATGCCCTCACAAATCCAAGGCTAGCTCCAAAAAGGAAGTAGTTTCAGTAGGAAGACCCACCAGCATACATTATTCCAAGTACCGGTGGATCTACCATGGCACCAACATGTGACTCCATGCAGCAACCCCAACTAAAGTCTTTCAAGATGTGTCCTATAAGTTACCCCAACACATGGTGGTGCCATGGTGGAAAATCCAAGCCAAGGGATATTCCTCACATACATCACTTCACTCAAGGCAGCCTGGACCAAATCTGTGGATCTTACCCTGTTTGATGGGGCCATGAAAGGTCTGCAACACCTGGAGTAGGGCCTAAAGCTCTGAAGAGAGATGGGGCTTATTGGAGGCTGGTTGACTGCTTCCTCTCCAAACAGGAGAGGTTGAATATCCCCCATCTTGTGATTAGTTTTGGGGAAGAATGACCCATCATCCAAATATGAAATTGGAAGAACTTTGGTCTAATGGACTTTCCTTGTGTGCTGTTTCAGAAAGAGATGCCACCTGTCCCTTTTGTTAAAGCAGCTGGATTAGAGGCCCAATCCAGCAGATAGCAGCACAGTAGATTTTCCCTGAGTCTACTGTGCCTGCAAATGACTGGGACTGGATATATGTTGTGTAGGTCCAGAGGGTTAAAACTTTGCACTCTAGGGAGTTTCCCTTCATAAATCTCTCTGGAACAAATCAGTTTTACTCTCGTGGATTTCCAAGGGGCTTGAAGGGGGGGGGGGGAACCCAGAGGATTGTGCTATGTGGCTCAGATCTGTCTGCTGCTCTAGATGGCGCCCAAAATCTGCTGCCTGAGGTGACTGACTCACTTACATCCCAGCAGGGCTGCCTCAAAGCCTGCCTAATCCTTGCAAACCACAGGACAAATGTGCTGATTCCTTGCACGGCCCTGTTCCTCCAAACTACCAGAAGAAGTGCAATATCTGAGCTAATGGTAATAATGGTTTTACTTCACAGAACATCCAAGGTGATGCTCCCTCCTACAAGACAGAGCTGGCTGAGCTTGTGGCTGCTATCAATGGGCCAAATCTAGATCCTGTGGGCAGGATCCCTGCAATCTCTCCCCAGCCCTTCGGTATGCTCTCTGGAGCAAAATTCATCGCAGGCAGCTGCCCATCTGCAGAATTTAATGGAGCAAGCTGGCAAGCTGCCAATAGAAGGGAAGTTCTGGTGGTGTACTATTAACGGGATTAAAACTAATTCCTTCATATAAGCAGCCATATATGGTCAACCATGCAATAATAGGCTGTGGAATGAACCACACACACCCAGAAGCACAGGGAGTCCCTTCCGCTGAGAGCTCTTTGTTGATTTCCTGACGGGAGGGGCAGGCCCTTCTTTTCAATAAGCAGCCATGGCCAAGGCACAGTCCTCCATGCAGAGGGCAAAGGAGGGGGCTCTGGAGCACAAAAGAGGGCCCTCATTTCTGGGGCTCAGGGAAACTCCCCCCCCTTCCCTCTCCCCTCTCTTCATTTTGTTTGCCGTTGCCCAGCGACCCAGTGTTTGTTAATACTCCAAAAGGCTGCCGCGTGGGGGTGACTCATAGCGGCATGAGTCATAGGGAACAGAACCATCTCGCCTGGCCGGCAGCCAAGTCCAGGCCTTGCCAGTCGGTGGTCCAGCCCATGCATGCAGCTTCCCGCCGCTGCTCTGAGCTGTGCCTTCTGCTCGCATTTTCTCAGCAAACCCAGTTTTTTCGTCTTTGTGATTTGCATTGCTTAACTGTAATGCTTGGAATCCACACTGTGGAGAAGAGAAAATTCCTCACCAATCGCCTGGGTTTTCCAGGCAGCTATGTAAATACCTGCCCTGAACTAATGGAACCCCTAGAGAAAATTCAACGGGTTGCCACAGATTTCCAAGAATAATAATTCTGGAATAAGTTTAAAATACTCTGTATCTACGAGCAATTTACTATCCCTTTCCCTCTAGTCTCAACCAGTAATTCAGCTGCAGTTCTGCATGTCACTCCTGTCATGTAGTCGTTTTGCCTAAAATATCCATAAAATCTGCACATGCAGTAAGCTCTTCACTGGTCCAGTTTCCACAGTAAATCGACTCTAAACCATACAACTGCTAATCCGGTCCTTTGGCTGAAGTGGAGAAGTTTGGTTATTATTCAGTGACTCTTTTTCCAACTTTTTTTTCTTGGAGGACCTAGTAAACAAGCAATACCCTTTTTTGGTTCCCACAATCCAACTAACTGGATGGTTACTTTAGCCCTATGCAACATTTGATTGGTTTGGTGCTCAGTCTAATTTCCTGAGAATTACTGACTAGGTCAGTTAACATCTTTCTGGTGTTTTCCTCACAAAACTCTATCTTCCCCAGTACCCCAGTTAAGCACATTGTCAGAATAAGCTCACAAATCTAATGGCTGAATTGCTCCAATTTATTTAACATTCTCATGAACTTCCAAAACTAATCCTCATACCATCGATTACAGTACAGCACAAATCCAACAGAATGAACTATAGTCCACCAAAAGCTTATATATATGGTGATAAATTAAACATCTATAATTCTATTTTTTATTTTATTTTAAATTACACAGACTGCCTTTTGGTATTTCCATTTTCTATCACCTTCTTATGTTCTTTTCCTACTTTTATTTCTGACTCTGACCTACATCCCTATTTGGGCTTAGAGCTTTACAGGTGTCTCTTAAAATGCCCTTCTTCCATACTTTGATGGAAGATCTGTAACCCTTCCATTTAGTGAGCTACAAAATGGAAGGACCCAATATTCTGGAGAAAAGATCAGGAGATTTTTCAAGAACTAATTAATGGAGACCTCGATAAATACTAATAGCATACATTCTTAGGGGAAATTGCATCAATTCAGAGGTAGAAGGACTACTGGACTATACAGTTTGGATGCTGCTACCACATTTCAAGAAATTTATACATACACCAAGTGCCAATTTGGAGAGTTCTAATCTATATGGCCAGGTTGTGAAAAGTCTAAATTATTCTAACCCAAATTTTAAAAAAAGAATTAAATATGAAATATATACAGTACTGGGCAAGCTTCCTGTGTGAGAAAACATTGTGACAACGGCATCACGGCAACCTTTAACTACGTTGAAATATCTTTTCTTGTTTTCTTCTCCCATTGTTGTTCAGAAAACCACTCGGAGTGACATCCCTCCATTGTCTTTTCTCGCCAGATTTGTCAATTTGTAGCAAATTAGTTTTCAAGAAATTAATCTGCATGATCAGAAAATGAGAAAGTAAGTGAAACAATAGCCGTCACTCTCTTACTTTGTTTGTGTCTCAAATGCCTGTTGATGACTTCAGTATTCTAACAACTCATAAAGCAACGTTGTCTAAAAGTGTATTTAATCTCATTTAAACAATCATTCTCTGTTTCTAAAGAATATTGGGTATTGCAGTTTTGTGCCGAAACGTCAATTTGGTATTTCTAGCAAAGAATTCCATGCTTTTCCTCAAACCACTATTACGTTATTCAAATCAAAATTCATAGGAAATGAATAGGAAACTAAATGGCAATTTTAGTACCTCCATGTAGGCATCAGCTGGTCATCTAGATCTTTGCAGCCTAGATCTTTGCAGATCTTTGCAGCCCAGATCCACCAAAGACAAATTCCTTGTGTGTCCAATCACACTTGGCCAATAAAAAATTCTGTTCTATTCTATTCTATTCTATTCTATTCTATTCTATTCTATTCTATTCTATTCTATTCTATTCTATTCTATTCTATTCTATTCTATTCTATTCTATTCTCTGATAAACTTATATAATTTGCTTTGCTTTGCCTGTTTTTTCCCCCCTTACTTAAACATTATGACCCGGATTGATAACGAAACAGATGGTGTTTCCAAAGGATCATAGAAAAGAAAGGGACCTTAAAAAAGTTGGAAGCGATGAGGATGTGACATACAGTGCTATATTCAGATACATCCATTGTATTTAGCACCCTTCAGCACTTCTCAAGTAATTCATTTCCCCTTAAGCCACATAGTATAGCTCCTCTTATTGGCCAAATGCAGGAACTGCAGCACTCTCGAGAGAAGAATGGAAGAGGGACGACATACAGTATATGACAGGACGAGAGAACAAAAGGAAATAGGAAGGTGGACCTTTGCTCCTGCTAACCTCTTGCTAATTGTGGCTTTATGTCTACATGGGGAGAGAAAGTAAATCCAATTCTTTCAAAATCCCTCATGGGAATTTGCAGTGAGAAAGAAAGAAAGAAAACCGTGTGAGCCTTTGCTCTGGGATTGCCAAATCTTCCTCTCCTTTGAATATTGGTCTCCGGAGGAATGGGGAGAAAAAGATGTCAAGTCTGGATCTTGACTGCACATCTTTTTGATACAGTCTCAGATTACAGCCTAAAAACAAACAAACTGAGGATCAATCCCCAGGTATTATTAACTTCACAGCAGCACCCTTCTTTTTAAATGTTGGTTCTTAGTCAGTAAAAAGATAATCCACTGCACTGAAATTAAATTGGGCGTTTTGTCGCCCACTTGACTATTTTCAAGTAACAAATTCAAATATGTTAATGTATCGGGACAGTAAGAAAACAGAAAGAGGGTTATTCTGCTTATGGAATAAGTTGCTTTAACCACCATTCCCTCTGCAGAAGCTGTGTAGGGATTTCTGCACAAGTAGGCCTCTTTTTGCCCTAGCAAAAACAATGGATTTGGGGGCAGTGCTCCAGATTCACATCGTGGGCATGACTGTATATGTCATCCTACCCTTCCCTTGAGTGTTGCATCTCCAGCATTTGGCCAATAAGAGGAGCTATGTCATGTGGCTTAATGGGTAATGAATTACTTGAGGAATACTGACGGGTCCTAAATTAATTGAGCATGTGTGTGTATATGACATCCTCATTGCTTCCAAACCTCTGAGTCCTTTCCATCTCTATGGTTCTCTGAAAATGTTTGATTTTCTGTCCAGATGATCTTGATCTGTTGGAAAAGTACCATGACACTACCTTGAAAGTAAGCGTTATTTATCAGCAATGCGGAATTCTCTTCTCTTGTGCCACTCACCTATCACATGAAACAGGCTCTGCACTACAAAAACTTCTGCCACATTTGCAACAATAAATCTACATACACCTTCTCACCTTGAGGATCATTCTTTCAAATTAAGAGTCCCAGTAGCAAGGCGTCTGGCCCAAACATATAATCTCCGTCCTAGAACTTGTCATTCCCCTCCACCTGACTTCCGAGGTGTCCGGATAGAGCTGCCTCCCCCCCAAAGAAAAAGTTCCATGCTGGGCAGGTAGCTAAGCTGCCACCATCTCTTTTAGAACGGGACATGCCCTCCCCCATTTTCCCTCTTTGGGATCAGAACAGGAGGACTACATTTTTAAACAGATGACTCCAGTTTCCCACTTTAGTCAGAGTGATTTTAGAATTCCTGGGGCTATTACAAATCCCTCTCTGGGCTAACAGTTAAGACAGGATGTTTATTTTAACTAATACGACATCATGGGTTATTCCTGACATAAGATAGCTGACGTTAAAGGTGGCCTAGGTCTACATACAAGAGGTACCAGTCATTAATTGACAAGCAGACGAAGAAAGAAATGGAAAATGTGAGCAAAAGTAAAACTACATAATTAAGCAAAACAGAACTGATGCATCTGTCTGGCTTTTCCTGCCAACTTTACCCTGTTGGTTCCAGTTCTGCCAGGACTTTTAATCAGAGGACCTCAGTCCCAGGCCAAACCAAGAAATCTGCTTAAACAGTCTTAGCTACTCTGAGTACCTACAAGCAATATAGTGTTAAATGAGAAAAAAGAAAGACCTGATCCATCCTGTCGTCTCTCACAGGAAGAGGAGAGTGGCTAGACACTTAGCACCACCAGCTAACCTCCAAAGGTGGCTGGTCTCAGAAACAAATCAGCAGAGTTGGACTCCGCATTCAGATGGTAATTCAAGGGTTTCCGGCTAGACTAGGAAACAAAAAAGAAAAATTCCCAGAAGGCAGTGCAAAGCATCTTCATCTTTATTGCATGTCCCTGTTCTCTTTCTGTTGATTCCAACAAAGTGGCTTACAATAAAAAGAATGAAATAAACAATGACAACAATACATAGTATAAAATTGAACACAGTATAATTAAAATCAGCATCCACATTGTCAGTGATATAATTAACAGTTAAAACCTTGGCAAAAAGATGGATTTTTACCTAAGTCCTGGGAGAATTTTATTAGTTTATCCTTGGTCAGTTCAGTTCAGATAAGGATGTTTAAAAGATGTTTAAAATTGTATGTCTCCTTAAAGTACATAGCCATACTTTCAGTATTTACTCTGTTTAGGTGTTTAATGTTCTTTATTATGCTGTCTTTATTTTTAATATAATATAATTTAATAAAAATAAACATTAAAAATACTGGGGGAAATTAGTTTCGCATGCTTTTTAAAAACAATATATCTGTTATACGACAAATAGATCCAACAAAGCTTTTCTTATTTTCCTGGTCCTAGAAAGGGCATAGAAAACAAAGGACCATGTACAGTGATTATCTTAATAAAAAATTGCTCTAAATATTTAAGATCTTTACGGAATATCATCAGTCCTTTGGATTTTCATTTGTTGCATTTCTGTATATCTGGTCTGAAACCTGATGAAGACGTTTCCATTGAAGAATCACGTGCTCCCAAGAAGCAGGTCATAAGGCGGCCACAAGTTAAGGGCTGAATGAACCTTCTAGGCAGGCAGGTTCTGAGCAGCTCCACATCTGCCATTCCCCATCTGACTATGCAGAATTTAAGTCATGTGTTACCCTGACCAGATTTGTTATCTCCAGCAATAAGCCAAACTGGTGCATTGCCATTTTCTGGCTGAAAATTGACATGGCTACACCTGTCATTTGGGCATTCATAAAATGCTCAGTCAAGGAACGCTTTCAGATGGCCTTTGGGGTTCATGGATCAAAACATTTAAATGTTGTTACTGCTGTACTTAAATATCACTTTTAATGATGAAACTGTTGGAACTGTTTTTACAACACAATAACTAAATAAATAGTTTTGCTTGATTTTATGCCTATGCCAGCCTTCCCCAGTCTATTATGTTCAATTTGGGCTAGCTAGGGCTTATGAGAAATGATGTCCAATCCACTAGGAGGCAATTTTTAGCAGATTAGAGAAGCTTATTTGTCCAATCTAGCTTTTGACTTTTATCTGACTCACTCACAAGTCATTTCAGTCCACTTTTCCAGCTTCCTGTGGAAGTTTGACATTATTTTCAGGCCTTTTCCTTTGTTTGGAAATTATTTTGGGTAAAATGATCAATCTGGGATGACTCTCATAACAAACTTCCCACCACATCTCAGTACTGAAATGGAGACGGGCTTTTCCCAGAGTTCTCCCCCCCCACCCCACTGTTCAGGGAGAACTGGAGGAAAGAGGCAAAAGGAGGGAGGGCTGCATGGGTGAAGCAGCTGATCAAAGCCATGAGATGTGGCCTAATGAGTCAGTCTGAGAAAGCCCTGGGCAAAAGCTGAGGCAGAAACGAAAAGGGGCCATGTGGCCTTTGTAGGGCCAAATTTGACTTCACAGGCGGAAAGAGAAAAACATCCTGATTTCACACGCATCTCTCTTTTTACGTACTGTGCCAGTTGATTATGTTGGATGTGTTTCTCAGGCCATTCCATCATCCAGAAGGATAGTCTTGAGTATTTCTATATCTCCAATAACATGAATTCTTGAGGCTTGTCCAATGTGCATTAAGGAGGAGATAAACACCTGCTTCTTCCCTGTCTTCCTCCCCCAATTTACTTCCAGCAACTGAATTCCCCTAATGGAAGACATGATGGGGAAGAATGGCTGGTAAATGAGTCAGACCCAATCAATGTGCAAGTGAGTCACCAGCTGGGTGGGTAAGGTGACAGGATTCCCACTCTGCACATACAAAGGCTCTTTGATAGAGCTTGCCACCGCCTTCCTTCTTGTTTCAAAGCACTCCTCCCTCCTCATCCCTTCTCAACTGCTCCGTCCTTCCTATTGGAGCTGCCAAACTAGCAGTACGCTGGCAATCACAGTAGGTATGCCTACACTATTCTCACCCTTATCTACTCAAATTGCAATTGATTAACAGATTGGGTACAATTCAAATCCACAGGATCATGCAGCCAGAAGGAAGATAGCCTTGCTTGGCTGCCTACTACGGTACATCCCGCTCACAACCTTGTTATCTCCAAATTTTGTCAAACAGCAATACTCAGTATTCCCAGGGTGCTGGAAATTCTGTGTTGCGGTCCCAGCTTTTCTGAAGGGTACCATATGGGAAAGTTTAGTGTATATCATATTTTTAAAAGCTGCACTCCAGAAATTTTAAATGGACATCTGTATTTACAACTACTGTATATCTGATTGTGGATACATGCATCATATAAATACACTTTTTTGGAATCCCTTGAGAATTCAAGACAAATCTAGTTTGACTGAGTATGGATTATCCCAAAGATTATAAAATAGAGGAGGGGATAGAAGCTGCAATGTAAAAGAGCTGCATAACTTTCCCCCAGGCCCCAAAATATTATACACCAATTTGTTTTTCCTCTGGATGAAGTGGGGTTATTGTTGTTGTTTTGTTACTATTTTACAATGGCTATATCTTATTAGGAAAAAAACAGCTGAGAAACAGCAAATGCAGTTTTAAACTATATGGTTTCATGGACCTTCTCCCAATATCTTACAGATTCAAAGTGTGTATCCAAACAGAATTATTTATTTGATTTTACCCAACCTTTCTACTTGGGCAAGTACTTGGGGTAACAGGATCAGGGGTGGGTTCCTCCCGGTTCAGACCGGTTCTCCCGAACCGGTAGCGGCCCGCTGGTGACATCACGATGATGTCACCGAACCGGATCGGTCGGTGCCGGTCCGTGAGGGCCGCCATCTTTTTTTTTTTTTGTTTTTGATTTTTTTTTGAATAAAAAAAATTCCTTGTGAGCATGTGCAGAAACTGACTTCCGGCACTGTGCATGTGGTCACCATCTTTTTTTTCGGCTTTATTTTTTTATTTTTATTTTTTTTTCAGATTTTTTTTGTTACTGTGCATGCGCATGCGCACAAAGTGCACGCGCACCCACGTGGCGCACCCACGCGGCGCGGGAGGGAGCAAACCGGCAGCGAGGTAAGTTGGAACCCACCCCTGAACAGGATATCTGTAGATAGGATATCCAAACAACATTTCCAAATAGTTCTTGTTTGTGCGCCTCATGCAGAACTTCTTAGTGGATGAAAAGGTGGAGGAGGCATTAAGCCATTTGTCTCCAGACATAAATTTATTTTAAGTTGCTAGGCCAGGATGCAGGTAAATTTTTGGGATGAGAAAGCAATAAGGAATATTTATTGTGGTAACTACTTTATATCTGACCAAGAAAGAAAAAGATGCTGATTTTTATAAAACTTGTGTAGATTAATCTAATGCAGTTCAATAAATTTGAATTAGGTAGAATTTCATGTAGAAAATGTCTCCAGACATTGGTCTTAAAGCAGAGCAGATGGCTATCATCCTGCCATATAGTTCAGAATCTGGATATTAAGAATCATTTATTTGTCTTGATTCCCTTACTATTTCCCTTGCAACTTGAGGGGAAATGCAAATAAATACTTTTCATCCTATCACTGAGTGTTTTATATTTTCTGCATATAGAATTTCACTGTGAGATTCATCTTAAACCAACAATGGAAGAATAAAATTATTGAATATTTGGGGCAATCTGCAGTTTTCCAGTTTTTGACTGAAGTTCTCAGCAGACTCAGCTGATAGGCCATTGCTGATTTGTAGTTCAGCAGCAACTGAGTTACATAGCCACCCAGAATTGATTTTTGTGAGGTGGGTGGTTATATAAATGTGATTAATTAATAAAACATCTTCATAGACTGTCCCATTCTGTTCCTCAGACTGATCTTTCAGTGGAGATGTGGTAATGCATTTTATTGCTGTTTTATCCCAAAAACAGTAAAATATGAACCATGCACAGCAACCTGACTCCTACAACTCTTCCACATCAATTTTAAATACAGTGACTAATGTTCAGATATCTACTTTGGTGAGATACATAATCACAATGCACTTTGAATCCAGATGCTAGACAATGAATGAATTTTCCATTAGAAATCTTCAATCTCTTCTTTCAAGTCTACAGTTTTACAAAGTTTTCAAAAGAGGAAGAATTATTATGCCTAATTCACAGTTTATGCACTGCAAGTCCCTCAGTAAAATAATATTGTATTGTGGAGATATCCTACAAATTCTGTGGATCTTGCACAATTTTGAAAGCAACACAAGAGGGGGTTTTCCCCCCAGAAAAATATGTGAGCTGATGGAAATGCTTTTGATGTGAAATTTATACAGAAAGATAGCAGACTTTGTATCTGGCCACTGTTGATCGCACAAGGACACCTTGTACCTCTACTGCTCACTCCCTGTCCTCGTGCCTCATGGCACTGCTTTTCCTCAGCTTTGGCGTCACTCTGCTCACTTTCTTGGCACCTAATTTTCCTTGGATAATGAGATTTCTTGGGTTGGTAAGAAGCCCAACCTTAGCTGCAAGGGTTGAAGAGGCCCATGGGCAGGAAACTCCCTTTGAAGGTGAGTCAGGAGGGTGGTGTTATATCCGATGGACCTCAGCTTGCAAGCACAATATGGGACGAAGGGAATTAATGAGTGAATCAGAGGTATATGGGACCTCCCTATTCATACAGGAGTAACCAAACAGAACCAAAATCAGGATTTGCCAGAGGTTTATTACCCATCTGCCCTCAATTGCCAAGGTCAGCAGCTTAATGCTATCATGTTTTTTTCCTTAAGTGTCATGTATACTGTATAGAAGGCTTTTTCCATGCAAAGATAACCTCATCAGTGGAGGTAGCCTGCTCAAGCAGGGGGTGATGGAGAAGGTGTTGAATTTCTTCTGCATTTGGTCTGATGATGGATTCCCATTGTGAAGGCTGACACTAAGCAAAAATCTCCATCCTCTGTCTTTTAGATTTTTATTTGTTCATGTGTCTTCCTTTTGTGTGGCTTTTCTGCATCTCTACCAAAAGTTCTGGATGGGCTGGGACAGTCATTCCATGGAAAACATCCATTATAGGACATTTTAACATTGTAGGACATGTAGAGCTAAGCAGAGAGGATGTTTTAGTAGAAGCTCGTACCTGGGTTGGACCTATCTTCAGCTTCCTGGGACCATCTTGGAAGAAAGAAATATCTCCTAGCTGGCAGGGTATGCTGGGCTGTTTAGCTGAAACCTTCTTTTGGAGTTGTTGAGTCCTCAAGATAAAGTCTTTAGGAGGGAGGGAGGGAGGGA
>QLTV01001007.1:1412545-1428008 GCA_003457575.1 Thermophis baileyi
ATTTTAGATCTTGCGATATGGTAGAACCTAGAAATTTGAAGGTCTCTACTGTTGATACTGTGTTGTCTAGTATTGTAAGAGGTGGAAGTATGGGCGGGTTTCTCCTAAAGTCTACCACCATTTCTACGGTTTTGAGTGTATTCAGTTCCAGGTTGTTCCGGTCGCACCACAAGGTTAGTTGTTCAACCTCCCGTCTGTATGCGGATTCATCATTGTCTCGAATGAGACCGATCACTGTTGTGTCATCTGCGAACTTCAGTAGTTTAACAGATGGATCGTTAGAGATAAGATGCCTCTGTAATATTTATTTAAAAAAATAAGTCATGAGCATTGAGTACTGAATGTTGCATTTAATTTAAATATTTACACCCTGCTCTTCAACCTAGAAACCTGTTAGAATGGCTTACAGGCTAATAAAACCAAATAGATAAACAATTTAACAGAGGCTTCGTGCAGCTTCCATTAGAACCTTTATCCTCCCATTTCTGCCTCTGAATGCTTCTTGTTTGTGACTGCTTTCCTTTGAATGGCCTTTAATTAGTCAGTTAATTAGTCATCTGCAAAAGTCGAGTAAGTTTTCCTTTAGTTTTGTTTTCTTCCCTTTACCTAGCGTATATCAAATTACAGAGTAAAATGATGAGTGACCTGTAGCTAATCTCCCAAGAAAATGAATTATTTAATTAAACAGCAATGGAAAGGTTAATTCATCAAAGATCCTGCTACTGAGCTGAATAGAATAGTAGCAAAAGTGTCAAGCTGAAAGTTTTTCATAAAGACATGGTTATTTCCAAGAGAAACACTTACTTATTCCCAGTGGATGCAACAGTTGTACAACTGTGCTTTTCTGCAAAACATGACCCACAACTCAAACATAAAAAAAATTGGGAGGATAACCTTATTAGCCATGGAATTCAACAGGGTGGCAATGACAGTATATTGGCTTTCTCCAAAAGGTATACAATGAGGGAGGCAATTGCAAGTTAAAATTTTGGAAGAAACCATGAATTCAATGATTTCAAATCAGTTCTCATAATCCTAAAAGCGGAAAAGTACTGTAGTGAAAACCAGAAAATATCTCCTTAATTTGGATCCCTGCAGATCACCAAAGCCGTTATGTCCAAATTGAGGCCAGTTGCAAGTGCAAGTGATAGCTGTCAGAGAAACAGATAAATGGATTACACTTGGGGGAAAAAAGATTAAAAAATGCAATTAGAAAAGAATAATGCAAAAGAGGAGAGACTGGAGAGGTGAAAAAAGGAAGAAGATGAGGAGGTGGGTAGGACTGAAGAAATATCCACAATAAAGAAGCATTTTCCCAGCAGGAGCTAAGTGTACCTGCATTGTGCTGCGACCCAATGGTTTCTGACTGCCATTGCTGGCAAGGAATTAGAGGAAAGTTTCTATGTATATGAAAGAATAGGACTGGATTGCTGAGCTGGCTTCGCTATCCCCGTTCTCTATTCTGCACATTGAATTGATGCCTTTTTCAAAAAGAACTTGTTGATAGCTGTGTGCAGCCTATGATACATGACATTTGCTTCATTGAAAATACATTTCTTCTATTTTCATATGGGGATCGAAAGAAAAAAAGTTTGACACCAGCAGTTTCAGGGGAATGTAGATTTGTTGCATGCAAACAATGCATAAGAGCCCAGCAAAATGGCCTCCAAGTGCTATTTTGTCCAGTGGCCAGAACCAATGTTTCTCATGATACCAGCAGAGGCCTCGTCAAGTCTGGAGCCTTTTTCTAAGTGACAAAGACACGGTCTAAGCATAGCAATGGAAGCAGTGCTTGCTTCTCTGATTGTGGCAGGAAACAGAAAATATGAGGAGGGCTGAGTGAAGAGCAGGTGTCAAATGCCTTAGGAATGTTCCAGCAAACTGGCCAAAAAACTTGGACATTGAGTTTCCTTGCCCCCCCCTCCCCACTCTCTCTGCTTCGCTAAGTGGAGATAAAATGTTTTTCCCAAGGCAAAACATAATATATTTTGGTTCCAGGAAATGGATTCTTCCAGCTGTTGACCCCCTCTCCTTATGTTAATTGGTCTAATTCTATAAAGCTCTTTCTTCACACACAGGCTTCATCCAAGACCGAGAGGCACTGCAGGGAGAAGCAAGAAATCATCCTGAATTGATTGGAAAATAAAGGATCACAAGAAGAATTAATTTACTTGTGAAGGTGTTTTCCATTCCTCAAATATGATGAAATATGTTGGGCCAAATATGTTGAACAGCTGGTCAGGTCATGCAAAAGAGAGAAGTGATAGGTTTAAAGAACAAAAGGCATTGTTTGGTCATGGTCAAAGCAGAGATGATGAATAGAAAGAGATGGCTTTGTTTTTCTTCCGAATCACTGGGGGGGGGAGTAATGTTTATGTGCATCTCAGATATGTTTGCAAAAGAATTGCCCTAGTCTGATGCCCCCAAAGTACTGAATGGTTAAGTGTAAATGCTACTCTGAATTCTTCTATCAGCAGTATTTACTTCTTCCTCCTCTTGCCCTTATGTATCCCCCTTGTGTGGCCAGAAGCAACTCACAGCCCAAGGAGTACCTCAACCTCAACTACTGTAGAGGTCAAATTGACAAAGTAGAACTGGGTAGACCTCAATTCTAAATATCCCTTGACTGTAGAGCTCACTGGAAGGGTATGAGGTTCATCAGGATCTCTGAGTGAAATCTTCTGTTGGGGATTGTTGTTATCATACATACCAATCATAGCATTACTATCATGGTAAGCAATGTTATACCAAGTGCAGAAAAGGAGTGAGAAGTCGCTAGCGAAAGAAACTAAAAGCAGGAAACAACAGAAAGGGAAATGTAACTAAATTTCATTTACACAAACATCGTTCATTATAACCATTCATCTCTTTCTTGAAAATTATCCTGGCTTCCACCATGATCATATATTACTTCATATGTTGCCTTTTGTTGTTTAAACAATATCACCTCTTTTTCAAGATCTTATCAACTCCAGCCAGGCATAACTTTCTCAGTTTTCCCTCTCCTCTTAGTTTATTCAAACTCTCCTTCATAGATTCTATTCTGCTATTCAATCCTTAACCTCAGGATACTTTTTGTACACATTATTCATTTTTATATTCAATATACACTTATCAGCCATTCATTCTTGATTCTAACTTTTCTTGTTTTGCTAAATATACTTCTTAAGTATTTTACTCCCACTTCATGCAATTTACTTTTATATATCCTCCTACTTGAGTAAACTTCCTACAGTGTAGTATATTCCATTTTCTTTATCAACCATAACTATTTCATCTTGGATCTTGCCTAACACTTACTTCAAATCATGTAAGTTTTTAGATAAAAATACAACGTAGTACCGGTACAGATATATTCAAAATATCCCTGACCAATAGACCTCTGATGCATGACAAACATTCCTCAAACACGCAGCCATAAATACCTTAAATAGCCAAAAGAACCTTGCATAACCTTATCTTATTCTTCTGTGGTTCTTTATGACCCAATGGCATCATTTCACCAGGCATGTCTGTCAGCAACTGCTTTTTTGACTTATTCTAAGTTCACACATATGTCATCAGAGATAGTATCAAATCACCTTAACTTCTTTCAGCTCTTTTTAAAATTGCACCAGGATCTTCTTCAAACATCCTTCTCTAAACATCCTTCCCTTGACACAGGCTTAATTTTTATTGCTTGCATCTTCAATAATTAGAATTATGACATCTGGGCTGCAAAAATCCAGAGAGCCATTAGATGGCAGACAGATACAGAAAATGAACTCTTTTCTAAGTTAGCAGTCACCCAGATGTTCATAGCCCAGATCCACTAGTCCTAAAACCCTGGAAGGTTGTATAGCAACTTACTCATCTATGCTGGTCATCTCTGGAGGCCCCCACTGCTTGATAGATAGTTGAGACTTGGAAGAGAGAGAGCTTTCTCCATTGTGCTGTCACGATTAGCAAATCCTACCTTTTCATAGGAGTCGCTTAATTGCTATGGTAGTATAACTTGCTTTTAACATTTGAAGCATTTTCTTTTTAAACTTCTGGTTCTTTTAATGCTAATTTTATTCAGTTCTTTGTGAGTGAATGGATGCAGGATTTTAACGATTTTTGAAAGATTGTTCCAATATTTGAGGGGCTGTCACAGAGAGGAGGGGGTCAACCTATTTCCCAAAGCACCTGAAGGCCAGACAAGGAATAATGGATGGAAACTGATCAGGGAGAGATTCGACCTAGAAATAAGGAGAAATTTTCTGACAGTAAGAACAATCAACCAATGGAACAGCTTGCCTTCAGAAGTTGTGGGAGCTTCATCACTGGAGGTTTTTAAGAAGAGACTGGACAATCACTTGTCTGAAATGGTATAGGATCTCCTGCTTGAACAGAGGGTTGGAGTAGAAGACCTCTAAGGTCCCTTCTAACTCTGTTATTGTTATTCTGATCTTACAGCTCATAAACCTCACTGGAAATTATATACTTCAGAGCAATCTATAAATTGATGATCTAAAAATGAGATTATATGGAAAGGTATATGGAGATAAATATAGAGCATAAAGAACAGCCTGCCCCAATCTTTCTGGCTATGAATCCTGGGAGTTGTAGTACCAGGCTGAGGACAGGGTGTAGTGAATATTAGAAAAATCAAGGCTGCTCCAGTCATAACAAACAGCTTTGCAGAGGAAGAGATCAGAAGGCACATGCCAATTTTATTCAGTTTTTGTGTCCCATCATTATGGAGCCAGTAGTGAGCTTGAAATAAAAATGTGTTTTCTTTCACTTTCTCTTGGTGTTCTTTGCAAGGGACTACATCATTTGGGCTGCAGTTATTTAAACATTTACTGGGTTCTTCTATTTTCTACCGGTCCTTTTAAATGAGTAGTATCTTTGGGATTTCTCCATTTCTTTCTTGCTGTGACTCTCATGAAGAGTTTGTGGAATTGTTGTTTACTTCTATTGACCCTTCAAAGCAGAATGTAAACATGGTAAATAAAAGGCAATAACACTCTGAATGAAAGACTCATGCTAAACCAGTGTAGAAAGTGTGCTTTGCACAAGGCGAAGTTGGGAGAGGGGAAGAGAAGAGGAAAGTGTGTGGGTTATGGTTGGAGAGAAGGCTAAATATAGCCCAGACCACAGCAATGTTTTATGTGGCCCATCTGGGGTTTTAGTCTTAAATTAAGTTCTGTTTGGCAGCGGGAAGTGGAAAACCCGAGCACATTTGAGTAAGAAAATTGTTTGCCTATCAAAGAGGCTCATTGTGCCCTATGTCTGTTGGTTTGTGAAAGAGCCATGGAGGTATGAGGGTGGGGGAGGGAAGGGGAGGGAGGGGGAACCCTCCTAATGCTTTTAGCATCTGAGAGCTTGGCCAGACTGAAGTTCAAGGAACTCATATTAGGTGCAACCTCGTTCTCCATCAACATTGCTCTTCTGAAGAACTTGCCAGATGGAGAAAACTTGGGGGCTGGCAACTCTTCTGACTCAATTTAGTGAAGTAGGTTGTTATTCTTCTACATAGGCATACTAGGGAGTGTGCATTTCAAAATAAAAATTCATTGGAAAATAATGGTTAGCCGTTCCAAATTCTAATTCATGCAGCTTTTTTTCTATATCACACAAATCTCACGATTCAACATTATCAGTATTCTTTTTTGCTTTTGTTCTTTGTCCCCACCACACCTCTGTATCCTTAGCTTTGTAATTTCTTGCAGATGAAAATGTAATTGAGACTCTCAAATATTTATGCAATTTTTTTTTTTTTTGTTATTCTTATTACTGTGACCTTATAAAAATAAAGTACTTTGCTATGGATTGGGAAATTTTCTTACAGTTAGTAATTCAGGCTGCTTATTATGGTCATAAATTCACACATTTTTTTATGGCCAGCGCAAGCTTGCTTTCTGCTTAATTAAAGATTCCTCCAGCTATTAGCCCAAGATATACAACTACCATCCATAACAGTTTAAAGAAAGTGGTTTTGTTGTTCTTTTCTATATGACATTCCAGCAAATCCAATAAAAAATAGAAATGGACATTCTCCGCACCAGAGAGACAAAGGGACTTTCTCCAGCCTGTTCCCCTGTGTGGAGATGATGACTTCTTTATGGCAAGGCATAAAGCCTACCCAAGCACCCAACCTTGAATAAGCATCAGACTAGACAAGTTTATTCTAGAAAATGCCCTTTCTCTGGAAGGAAAATATCTTTGAGCAATGAAGAGGGTGTGTTTTTTTGTTTTTGTTTTTTTTTACAAATAAAGAAGAAAGGGCTCCACTGGCAAACTCAGTGAGACCAGATTCCCAAGTAGATTAACACCAAAATCCAGAGCTAGTGAAAATCTTGCTAGAAACTAGAGCTACAATCCAGATGGATCATTTCAGTGACTATATTAATCAGCATGCAATGGGTTTATTTGTGTATTCGTTTGTTTGTTTTACTTGTATTCCACTCTTCTTGCCTAGAGGTGACTGGACAGTGCTGAAGTAAAGACTCAAGGATGTTTTTTTATTTATTTATTTTATTTATTTTTACTACCACAAATGTCGCCTAACATCTTCCTCTACAAATTGCACCTTCCTTCCTTCATCCATAACACTGGGCAGCAGCTTAGTACAAATTCTTAGCCAATACAGTATGTCCTTGAAGGCCTGGGAAGTCCATCCTCTGACACATTGCTCCTGCTTGGCTCACAATGAATGATTTTTTTTTTTACGCACAAACAATTCCACTGCTTTCCTCTTCTTGGCTTTCATAGGGCATCCTGCCTTCCCCTCCTCTCTCTTTCCCTGAGATCAAGATGCTTCCAACTACCGACCACGCTCTGCAGACACAGCAGCTGGTTCCTCTGAGAGGATGCTGTAGCATCCCACCATAAACTTTGTTCTACTTTGTTTAAATTGCTTCTTAAGCTGTCAACAAGACTCAAGACAAGTAGATTCCCAAGACAGTGGTATTTTATTTTTATTTTATTCATTCATTCATTCATTCATTCATTCATTCATTCATTCATTCATTCATTCATTCATTCATTCATTTATTTATCATATTCATCAAATTTATTTGCCACTCGACTTTGGATAGCTTACAATCTGATAAGACAATATCATAGAAGATTAAAACAGTAAGACAATAAACACATTTCCTGGTCTGCACCTTCCACATTTGAGGAACCTGTGTCAGAGCAGACCCTGTTTCATTTTACATTACGGGTGTCAAACTCGATCGCGTCACGTGACGTCACGTGACGTATTGTGACATTTTTTGCCTTTGCAGAACCGGGGTGGGCGTGGCCTGTGCGTGCTGCATCCGGCCCACGGCCCGCCGGTTTGACACCCCTGTTTTACATCATAGTTAGTACCAAGGCCAGGGTGATGACCTTGTTTACATCATAGTTAGTACCAAGGCCAGGGTGATGACAATATCAGTAATTCATGTAATGTAATTTATTTTTATTTATTTATCAGTGTGTATGATACCTCTAAATCACCTGGTAACTACGCAGTTGTAGGAATCTCTGTGTGCCTGGAATTCATGGGAATTTCATGGAAATAAAGCACACACACCCTCTAGGTAGTGAAACAGATGATCCCCAAGAATGACCAATGTCATTCAGCTCCATGTCTCAAGCCTGAAAGGTATCTAGATAAATCATTTCTGCCAGGGTTCAGGCCCTCTGTAGCTATACTACCCAGCAGCCATCCACTTCTTCTCCCACCTTACCTTAGAAAGGCAGATTGGAGATTCTCAATAATTATTGAAGGCAGCCATGTTTGGCATCACTCTCCCCTCACTTTTTGTCCTGCCTCATGGATTCATGGAAAGTACATCAAAGTGGCTGTCTGGATGAATACCAAGTCTGATTTGCTAAGTCAAATCCTTGGGATTCCATGTAAATGGCAAAGAAGCAGATGTGAATTATGTGGAGAAAGGTATGAAAATACATAAAGAAATCCACCTCTCAACATTTATAACACTGTAGGAAGTTAGCACCCACCCCTCTCCTGGGAAAATGAAATATCCTAGGAAAAATTAAAAAGGCAGAATATTATGTAGAATATCCCTAGAGAAATTGAGAAACATGCTTTTAGAAAGGAAACAGACTCACTCTTAGTAGCCCCCACCTTTGTCAATGGGCCATCAAGGAATGGCCCAGCTCACTCATCCCCCCCTTTGTTAATAGCCTGGACCAGTCTATTTTACATAACAAAGATCTACCTCCTTCAGACAGAGCCATATTAGGTATTGCCCAAAGCCCTTTCATTACACCACATGGGACCTGGGAAGATTACTGACAGCCAAGGAGTGCATTACATACACAGGAACAGGAAACTAAGAGGTGGGGCCCAACAGGTCATAAAATCAAGAGACTCAGCATCTTTTCGGCCCTTCTCTCCTCTCCCAACATCTGGAAGCATGTGATCCACCTTTTCTGTTCAGGAGCCCCTGCCATGTGCTCCTGTCCACCATTAAACCTTTCCAAGCAACTTCCATGAATCCAGTGTCTTTTTCCCCACTTGGAGCTGAACCCAGAAGGATATTCCTTACAACAACACTAAGATGACAAGCTATCAAAATAAAGATGTCCATCTGAGTTCTTGCAGACTAGTTGGAGGTGCATCACAAGCCAGTCTTAGGGCTTGTGACCAACTAGTAAGGCCACTTCTTCCTGTGTGTAACAAATTTGGCTCATATTTCCTTTCTCGATCATAAATAGCTGGCTCATATCAATCTCTTCCGCAGTGTAATCTTCCTCCCAATCAAGAAAAATTAAGCTTAATGATCTTTTGTCTAAAATCTTCTTCATGTTATTCTGCAATTCCTCTAAATCTTAAACATCAAACTAAAATATTAACTGTTTTATCTCTAAATCCAGATATAGCAACAGCTGGTTCAGGTTATCATTCTGAGAAATATCAGTTGGTGAAAGTAAAAGGCAGGTTTCTGTTCATGCCGGCTTCTGATTGGCTTTTTCATGATTGGCTTCAGATTGGTACAAATATATTTTGAGTGACAATCTATGAATGTTACAAAATAGTTTCCCGCCCTTCATTCTGATTGGTATTCTATATAAAGGTCTGAAAAATAAGTTCCAATGTCTGCTTGGGTAGAAAATTGTTTCTTTTCTTTTGTGTTTAAACAATACTCACGCTTTGATTCCCTTTGTTTTTTCCCCCCAAGTCCAAATATTCTCTCCATCCAATTGCTAAATCCTCATTTTTTTTATTTTCTTAATGAGTCTCATTACTGTAATCATATCTTTTAAACAAGGATTATTACTGTGCATGCAACTTACTATTCTCTTGCATTAAATTGCATCAGTTCCAGTAAATGACTCACAGTATGCTGTCTTTTTCCTGTTCCTTTTGGTACACTGCTCAGTTCATTTTTAAGCACAATTTCATAAGAACATTGCATCAGATTATAAACTTCTATAATTTTTTACAAAATATGTTTCTTGCAATATTATATTCCTGCTTTCATTATGATTGATCTAGGACCTCAGTTTAAAATTACCCTTTCTACATATATCTATCACAGTGGTGAAATCTAAAAATTTTCCCTACCGGTTCTGTGGGCGTGGCTTATTTTGTGGGCATGGCTTGAAGGTCAGGTGGGCATGGCTTCAGGTGGGCGTGGCTTGGTGGTCAGGTGACTCGTTGGGTGTTCTTTGTGGTCAGGTGACCGGGTGGGCATGGCCAACTTGTAAAATCTGGTGAAACTCACTTAACTATGCTCTTGCTTAGCAACCAAAATTTTTGTCTCAATTGTGGTCATAATTCTTTCTTTCTTTCTTTTTCTTTCTTTCTGTCTTCCTTCCTTCCTTCCTACCATCTTTCTTTCTTCTTTCTTTCTTTCTTTCTTTCTTTCTTTCTTTCTTTCTTTCTTTCTTTCTTCTTTCTTTCCTTCCTTCCTTCCTTCCTTCCTTCCTTCCTTCCTTTCTCACCCACACCCACACACACACACACACACACACCTGGTCTGGGCACATAGACGGAGCCCTTCCTGGGGAGTTCTCCTGCGCAGACGCGCCCGGCACCAGCAGTGGCGGCGGCAATGGGGGCAGACCAAGTGGCTCCGCATGTATTGATGGGCAGGAAGAGGGGCTTTTGGGAGGGTGTCCAAAGCCCAAAGCTGCTGCCCCCCCCCCGCCCAGCCCTTCTCCAGCCCCCCGGGTTGGAAAGACCCTGTTCTCTCTGAAAGGGAGCCCACTGGCTCTCCCTGAAACCAGCATCCGTCCCTGGGCTTTCCCACAGCTTCTTCGGAGTCCGCTGGGAATTCCGAAGGACGCGCTAACTTTTGTTTTGTTTTTTTGCAAGTCCGAGGAGTTTTATTCCCCAAGAAGGGGGGGAGAGGATGCGGTGCCCCCCTCCCTCGCCAAAGGGGAGAGGGCGAAAGCGGCATTTTAGGAGCGGAAAGGCCGGTTGTGGAGACAGAAACTTGGGAAGGGAAGCGGCGGCGCGTCCTTTTGAAGGACTCCCGCAGCGGATGGGCTGGCGTTCAGCTTCTTTCTCCCCGGGGGTCCATGTATCTTCCAGGGGGAATCCGGTGCGGGAATAATTCTGCCTGGGTGCCAGGCGCATCATCCTCAGTACGGTCCTGGGCAGGGCGGCCATGCTCCAGTCCAGGTTGCCAGGCTTGGTGGAGAAGCAGCGGCGGCCGCAAACGCAGCACTGGAGTCTTGGTCCCTACTTGAGGCGGAGCGGCGAGGTGAGGCAGGCGGTGGGGGTGGGCAGAATGACCCTACCCGAGCCTCTCTTCCCTCCAGGGGGCAGCGCCAGCACAGGCGGCAGGCTTTCCTTAAGGGGGGGAAAGCGCCCCAATTCAGCAGCTTGCACTGGGCACACACCCAGGCAGAGAGGGGGGGCCGCACATGCAGCCACTGCCACTGCCGATCTCTCTCTCTCCCCAGCTTGGCTCTGTTTGATTTTGTGCTACTTAGGGGGCGGGAGGCGGGAGGGGGGCTGCTGAAAAAAGCATGGTTGGAAGGGGAGAAAAAACCAGGGAACTTTTGGCCAGGCTGGACATGAAGGAGTCTGCCGGGCTGGGCATCCGGAGCTTGCCTCTCCTTTCTGCCCCCCCCTTTCCAAACCTCTTTTTATTCATGAGCTGAAGGCAGGGAGATGGCAGCGAGGAAGCCAATGGGGGAGGGGGCAGGCTAGGAGGGGCCCCCCTCCCCATTTGCGCCTTCCTCTGCAGGGCTGCCCCGAGATCGTGATCTCGTCTAGGAGACTCAGCAGGGTCTCCCCATTATCCCCGCCGCCGCGCCCGGCTTCTTCTGGCAAAGTTGAGATGGTGGGAACAGGGGGGCCCTTCCCTCCCTTCCCCCCACCCCTCCCCTCCCCCAAATCTCAGGGCGAATCAGGAAGAGGCCAAGGCACAGCGATGCCTGTTCTCCACCGGCACTGGCACCAGCGGCGGCGGCAGAGCACACCCTGCCCTTTGGGACCCGAGGCAGAGGGGAAGGCAAGCGGGCAGCAGTCGGCCAAAGGCCCCGTGGAGGCTGAGCACGCCAGGCCCAAAAGGCGAGCGAGCCTTGCCATGTCCCTCTGAAGCGGCTCCTCGGATGAGCGCAGCGGGTCTTCCTCCCCCCCACACCGCCAGTGTCGGCCTTACCTTCTGCTGCTGCTGCTATGGGGCTGAGTCTGAGAGTGGTGGCGGGGGGGGCAGAGGGGAAGGCAAGCAGGCGGCAGGCGGCCAAAGGCCTCACAGAAGCTGAGCGCACCAGTCCCAAAGCAGATGTCCCAGGGCTGCTGAACATGCACACCGCATTGGACTGCTGGCGCTCCAGCATGACATCAGGTTGGCTGGGATAGGGCCAGAGCGCATGTGCAGCCCCGGGACATCCGCTTGCAGGACGAGCGAGTGGCGACTGGGGGACTGGTTTGGGGGCGTGGCCAGCCAGCCATCGCTACCAGTTCTCTGAACCACCGGCGGCCCCCGCTACTGGTACGCCCGAACCGGTCCGAATCGGTAGCATTTCACCCCTGATCTATCAACATTTTATTTGCTAAATTAATTTTTCCTGGTAAGTTTCATCAAGGCTTTTAACAACATATATATTGCAAATATATTGACTTGATGTGCCATGAGATAGAAAAAATCTAATTTTCCTTTCAAATATAGAATCATGTCCAATTTCAAGTAAACATTTATTTGCAAACATGCTGTTTCCTTGTTTGTTTCTCATTGTATTTACAATTCCTGGGCAGATCTGTGTTTTATGTCTCTCTATTATATGTGTTTTGGCTCTGTAAAGTCTGCCTCCTCAAATTTCAAAGAAGCAATAACAATGCCTCAATGGGAATATTTATGGGGGGAAATCAATAAAATCTAACTAAGCTACAATCTGAGGGTAAATGGTAGAAGATATTTTACAGACGTTATATTGCTAGGATGGATAAATCATACACAATAAATGTTGGAAATGCTACAGTAAAGAAGGAATGCTTTACCAGAAGTACTGATTATATGGGAGAAAAAAACCCAAAGTATTGGAAAAACAAAACAGCAAAAACAACTGTTGGAAGAAAATTTCCTGTGTTCGTTTCCCAGCTGGGAAGCAGTCACCAATGCTGAGAAGAAATAGACATGGAAACCTGCCAGAAAAGGGATCCTTTAATTCAGGAAGGCAAGACAAGTAGTGACACAGCTCCAGCGTTCCTGGCTTGCAAGCAAACTTGGAAGTGTGACTCTGAACCTTTTATGCTTAATTCCCCTTTGAAGCTCCTGCAGCTTGATGGGTTTTGATGTGTTTCTGATTGCCCTGGGTTTTGTTTTCCTGTTTTCCTGGGTAAATGTTGGTCCCAGGTCTTTTGTTTTTCCTGTCCTAGGAATTAATCCTGTCAAGGAGGCAAGAAAAAGGGAGTTTCAGTTTACCTTGGAGAGTTTATTTTTAGCCTGATTTCCCTTATCTTAATGGCTCTACTTAAGTGTTCGTTTCAGTTGGTGCTTTTGCCTGGGGTTTTCTTAAAGGGGGAAAGGCTGGCTTGAGTCTCTTCCAGAGGTGGGATTCTACCGGTTCTAACAGGGTCGCTAGAACCGGTTGTTAACTTTCTAAGCAGTTCGGAGAACCGGTTGTTAGAAGAAATCTCCTTTTGTTTTTTTCCACTTTACAGGGTTAATCCTGTAAGGAATTGCAACATTCTGGTATTGTTTCTATAGTCTAATCTTTATTGCCCTGCTTACAGAAACTGCCTCTCCAACCCTTATTACATTCTTGGCAGTACGCCTAGACCAGAGGTGGGTTCCTACCGGTTCTAACCGGTTCTTTAGAACCATTAGTAAACCGGCGATGATGTCACGGAACCGGTTCTTTCGGTGTCTCTGCGGGCGCCGCCATCTTGGATTTTGCATGCGCAGAAACTATTTTTTTATTGCTGCGGGTGCGCGCACGCACGGCGCGACCCTGAGCGAACCAGCAGCAAAAGGATCCAGAACCCACCCCTGGCCTAGACTTACTGTCTCTGGAGTTTTTTTTTCTTTGCTTGACTTTCTTAAAGGGGAAGGGTTGTTTTAAGTGTTTTACACTGCTGCTGGGAGGAAATACTCCCCTGTTGGAGTTCTTCCAGCACAGAGCTGCCGGAAAGAAGCTTTTAATGACAAGGAACCAAGATGAGTGACATTCAGCAAGGCTTCTTGGCTAGCTAGAAAGATTGACATTCAAACGTGAGGTTACATACCCTTTCTGAGTTTTGGTCTAAAACTGGTTTTTGGTGAAGTTTAATTCTGTGCTTGGTGATGTTCAATCCTGTGTTTATTGATGGGATAATTTTCCCTACGTTTGGAAGGAAAAATGTTAATCTCTGTTCCTGAAAAGAAGCAGCTTCAGAAATCTGGCTAGTTCCTGTGTCTATTTGTTCTGGTAATTGGTTTAACAAGCAACAGCTACTGTGTTTGCTCCTTTGCTTCATTCTAGTTAGGCTTATCTCAAGTGCTTTTTCTATCTGGGGAGGGGGTCTTCCTTCACTGCTTTAGTGGTTCTTGGCACTGTCCTTTGGGGTGTCTGCATTTTGTAGCCCAAATATGCCCACCCACTTTCTGAAGAGCTTAAATGACCTCTCTGCTAAAGGGTTTCACTTTATGAGCAAGAGTTGGCTGCTCATAGTTATCATTGCATTTTAACTATTTTAATTCCTCAAAGTGTTCTGGCACCCTGTCTGATTTGTAACTCCAGCTTGCAGGTATTTCTAATCTAATGATTGGTATTTAGGGCAGCTTTTTGCAAGCAAAGAAGTTTTTTGTATTTTTGTACAGGTAATCCTTGACTTACAACAGTTCATTTAGTGACCAGTCAAAGTTACAATGGCACTGAAAAAAGTGACTTATGACCATTTTTCACACTTACGACCATTGCAGCATCCCCATGGTCACAAGAGGCTAGGCGAGGAGAAGCGTCCCTCGATGTGAGTGATGTCGAGTTGGCCACGCTCACCGAGTCACATGACCACCTGGCCACGCCGGGTGCACATAGGGACTACTCAGAGGGCTGAAAAAAGTGATTTTGACCGGTCCTCGCACTTACGACTGTCCTCATATTTTATGTTTTGCACCCTATCTTGTCACCGTGATGAAGAGAAGCACCGCAGTTGTGAAATGAGTGACACGGTTGTTAAGAATGCTGCAACGGGAATAAATGTGAATTTGAATCCCACCACTGGTCTTGGCACTGTTTTCTGAGGGTTTTGGTGCTGTGAGGTTTCTGGCACTGTCCTTTTGGGGTATCCTTCCCACAAACAATTAAAATGATCCAAACAGAATGAATAATAATATTCATAATAAAGTATAAAAATATTCAAGTAGCAAGTAGCTACTACTTCTGATTGGGGGAGAAAGAAAGGGAGGAAAAGAAAGGGAGGGCTGCTAGAATGCCAGCATGGCCTTTTAACTTTAGATATGTTTTTGTTTGTTTTGCTTTTTTAAAAAAATCCTTTAAATACAGTCTGTATGTGTATGTTTTTCCTTTTGCTTGCATGTTTTATTTAACCAATTAAAAAAGAGATGTAATTTTTTAAAAAAATTCAATAGTTTGTTTAGATTACATCCTTTTCAACAAGAAATGATCTCATTGCATTTATGTTGGCGATAATGTAGTGAAACTAACATTTTATTTTAG
Organism: Thermophis baileyi; assembly: GCA_003457575.1. Lineage (NCBI taxonomy): Eukaryota > Metazoa > Chordata > Lepidosauria > Squamata > Dipsadidae > Thermophis > Thermophis baileyi. Next base: position 1,427,642 of record QLTV01001007.1, read on the forward strand.
GTGAAATTAAGTGTTCCATTTCACTAAAAAGTTTTATTCTGTGTGATAGAATTGAGTTCTAGACAAAGAAAATGAACTCACAATCAAAAGACTGTTCAGCATTGGAAAGACAAACATCTGACTAATTTTCCTTTTTTTTGTATTCAGATTCTAAAAAAATTGTAATGCTGGAGATGCAATAAATTTGAAAGAATCTAGTACAAAGTTTTGTCCACTGGTAGTTGCTTATTGCTTAGATATTATTACTGCAGGTAGTCCTCAACTTATGAACTGGCTCTCAAACTATCATACTTTAGACATGTTATATAAAAACCTACTACAGCCCTCTTGAGAAGATCTCTCTCTCTCTCTCTCTCTCTCCCTCCCT
>QLTV01001007.1:1442096-1457621 GCA_003457575.1 Thermophis baileyi
ATCCTGAGATGGAAGGTGGAGGTACACAAGGTCTCTAACATCCACCAGCTCCATGACGTCGTCATGGAGGAGTGGAAGAGGACTCCAGTGGCAACCTGTGAAGCTCTGGTGAACTCTATGCCCAAGAGGGTTAAGGCAGTGCTGGAAAATAATGGTGGCCACACAAAATATTGACACTTTGGGCCCCATTTGGACATTATCACTTAGGGGTGTACTCACTTTTGTTGCCAGCAGTTTAGACATTAATGGCTGTGTGTTGCGTTATTTTGAGGGGACAGCACATTTACACTGTTATACAAGCTGTATACTAACTACTTTACATTGTAGCCAAGTGTCATTTCTTCAGTGTTGTCACATGAAAAGATATACTTAAATATTTACAAAATGTGAGGGGGTATACTCACTTCTGTGACATACTGTATCTTTTTAGATAACAGCAAAGTCAAATATATCCATCCAGCGACCAGGAACTATTAAATGAAAGCATTGAAATCAGCTGTCTATGGAGATTCTCAGTCATCCAGGTAATGGTTGTCCCAAAGGTGCTTTTTCAAGCGGCAACTGGACTTTCTGGTTTTTCTTTGAAGACGTTTCACTTCTCATCCAAGAAGCTTCTTCAACTCTGACTAGATTCCCCATTCCCCACCATCCAGTCAGAACTGAAGAAGCTTCTTGGATGAGAAGCAAAACGTCTTCAAAGAAAACCCAGAAAGTCCAGTTGCCACTTGAAAAAGCACCTTTGGGACGTTGAAATCAGCCATCTCTACTCTCAAAGGCTAAAAACAAGTTGACTGAAACTTCTCAGGGTTAATTGCTAGCACTACTTGGTTTAGCCCAGGTAGAACAAGATGACCATTCAAGTAGAATCAAGCAAAGGGGGGGGTGTCCTGCTTGCTGGAAAGGGGGTTGTTAGAAAGCTGTGTATTAACTAAGGCTTCATGCGCCTTCAGTGAAGTTAGGCAAGGGGTTAAATGAATGGGAAGAGGGAATCAATGCAAATGAAAGTAATTAGCATTATATATAATTATATAATTACTATAAAACACTGAAAACTAAATCAGACTTTCATGCCATCTAGGATAGTATCTTGCCTAGGAGACTCAAAGCAATCATGTACACGAGTTTCTATCATTCAGAATTATTCTGTATCAGAACACAACAGCTGAACTTAACCACTTAGGTTTATTAATAAAACCTAAGCCTAAATAAACCTGCAAAGGGAGCAGAACTGTAGCCAAAAAGAGAGAGAAGGAGATAAAACACTGCTTCTAATTGAAGAGTTGTGCTTAGTGGTATACAGAGGATCCAAAGTAAGAGTCAACAGATGAGTCAGGAATAAAACATCTTCTCTGCAGTAGTGCCAGAAAATGCATCATGGTTTTAGAGACTATACAAGTGAACTTCAACCCAAGATGTCCAGCACAAGACTGTTGAATATTCATAGGCTTTTAGATGTCAACCTTAATGAAAAGGCATTAGTTGCCTTGGTTTATCAGGAGGAATGATACTCATCAACCACAACCAATTGTTTAAACATGATTTCTGCCTGGAAGAAATGTAGGTCAGATATAGGCTTTAAAATATATATATTTTCAATTAACTTGCCAATTCCACCATTCCAAAACAACTCTTTCTGCCCTAGTTTGAGGTATCAAGGGTGATTTATATATTTATTTAAAAGATTTGCATTGCTGCCCATCCCAGAGCACAACTCTGGACAGTTCACAACATTTAAACCAAAAAACTAGGGATGACATGATAGCAGTATACCAGTATTTGAGGGGCTGCACACAAAGAAGAGGGGGTCAAATTATTCTCCAAAGCACCAGAGGGCAGGACAGGAAACAATGGTTGGAAACTAATCAAAGAGAGGAGAAACCTGGAATTAAGGAGAAACTTCCTAACAGTGAGGACAATTAACCAGTGGAACAGCTTGCCTTCAGAAATCGTGGGCGCTCCATCACTGGAGGTTTTTAAGAAGAGACTAGACAGTCACCTATCTGAAACAGAATAGGTTCTCCTGCTTGAGCAGGGAGCTGGACTAGAAGACCTCCAAGGTCCCTTCCAGCTTCTATTCTATTCTATTCTATTCTATTCTATTCTATTCTATTCTCTAATTTTAAAAAACCTAAAAAAAAAACAAAAAGTCTCAATGCCTCAGCCAACGTGCTGGCATGCCCCCCAAAACCATCCACAGGCTCATGTCTCGTTCTACCTTAATGCCTGAGTAAAAAGCCTGATCTTCAAGACCTTCTAGAAGGCTAAAATATTGGGAGCCTGCCGCATCCTCAGGAGGAGAATATTCCACCTGGCAGGGGCAGCTATGGAAAAGGCAAGTTCCCTCTTATTGCAACGCGCTCTACATGGGGCTACCCTTGAAGAGTGTTCGGAGACTACAATTGGTCCAGACTGCGGCTGCGCGAGCTGTCGTGGGTGCACCTAGGTACACCCCTATTCCACCTATACTCCGCGAGCTGCACTGGCTGCCTATTGGTCTCCGGGCACAATTCAAGGTGTTGGTTATTACCTTTAAAGCCCTATATGGCTCAGGACCAGGTTATCTTCGAGACCGCCTTCTGCCACATAGCTCCCAGCGACCGGTAAGATCCCACAGGGTTGGGCTCCTCCAGGTCCCGTCAGCTAAACAGTGCCGGCTGGCGGGCCAGCATGGGAGGGCCTTCTCTGTGGCTGCCCTGGCCCTCTGGAACCAGTTACCTCCTAAGATCCGGACCACCCCCACCCTGCTGGCCTTCTGGAAAGCGGAGAAGACCTGGCTGTTCCGGCAGGCTTGGGGCCGTTGATCTCGTTTCTGCAATTTGGCGAGATCCGGCCATGAAACAGTGTGTATGAGTTTTTAATTGTTTTTAAATGTTTTTATTATGTCTCTTTTTAATAGTTTTTTATATTTTAACAAGTTTTTTTATATTGTTGTAAGCCGCCCAGAGTCCCTTGGGAGTTGGGCGGCATAGAAATACAAATAAACCTAAACCTCTGGATGGGGATATTTAAGGGAAGGAACTTGGAGCATGACCATTCTATCCAACTTTCAGCGGTGTCCAACCCTATGCCTTGTAGGTTTTGAAGGTGATAACCAGGACATATTGAATTGCAGCTTGTGCAACAAGAGTGCAATTTCGGCAGATTGAGGGCACCCAACATCCCATATGCCTCCCCATTCTGGACTACTTGTGAATCCCAGGTGATCTTCAAGGGCAGCTCCATGCAGAGCCCATCTGGCCTATAGGAATATACAAGAATAAAATAAATTCCAAATGATAAAATAGTAAAATGCAAATATTAACATACATATTTAATCTGTATTATTTTAATCCATATGCACTCGATACACAGACTTTCCTTCTGTATCTTCCTTAGGAGAAAACCTTTTGGCCATCCCACCCTATTTCTTTCAGCTGCTTCCTTGTCCACAAAGTGCTGATCAGATATTGATCATTCATTATCCCTAAGCGACTCTTCACTTCCAAGAGCCGAGGTGGCGCAGTGGTTAGAGTGCAGCACTGCAGGCTACTTCAGCTGACTGCTAGCTGTAGTTCAGCGGTTCAAATCTCACCGGCTCAAGGTTGACTCAGCCTTCCATCCTTCCGAGGTGGGTAAAATGAGGACCCAGATTGTTGGGGGCAATATGCTAACTCTGTGAACCGCTTAGAGAGGGCTGTAAAGCACTATGAAGCGGTATATAAGTCTAAGTGCTAGTGCTAGTGCTATATTTTATGGTGTTTTTTAATTTCCTTTTAAAAGAGAGGGGAGCTCTAATGAATAAAACCATGGCAGCCCACCTGAACCATGAAGTCCTGTTGATGGTCTCCCCATTCAACATTTCCTAGACTGATATTTGTTAGTTGCATTTTTCATGAAGGGAAAGCAAGAGAGGTTGTTTTGGGTTGTTGCAGCAGCAGCAGGTAGCTCGATCCATACATTTCCACCCTTCACTGGAAAAGAAGCGGCTGGCACAGCACCTGGTTCCCACTTGGACTCCTAGGCTCCTTTGCAAACTGGCTCTACCACCCTCAGTAGTGGAGCCAAAAACATTCCCATCCCACTCCTTGCTTTCAAACTCTCCCTGCCCTCCAGCAGGTCACCTGAGGTCTGAGAACAGTAGTGACATGTGGCAGCTGATTCCAGCTATGGGGTTTTATGAAAGGCTTGTCCTTACAAGACACTCTGCCCTAGGCTACAACTCATATGCAAATATGCATCTTAGAAACACAATCGCCTTTTTGATTTTCCCGATTAAGATACCACACACAGAGATGTGTGTGCAGCAGAGCCATGGCAGGACATACAAATATTTCATCAGCTTTCATTTTCAGTGAATATAAAGGAGGAGGAGAACAGCCACCACAGTGTAGTGATGAAAGTGTTGGACTAGGAGGGGGTAGACCCAGGTCCTTGTTCCCCATCAACCATAGAAGCTCACTGGGTATCTTGGGCTGGTTATTCCCTTTCAGTCCGACCTACCATACAGGGTTGTTGTGGTGGTGAAAAATAGGAGGGAGCATTATGTATGCCTCCTTATGTTCCTGTACAAAAACTGGGATCTAATTCTAATAAACAATACATAAATGAAAAATACAGAATGAATGTGTAAGGGCCAATGCAGGGGTGAAATGCTACCAGTACAGGCCGGTTCGCCTGAACTGGTAGTAAAAAATGCTACTGGTTCACAGAACCGGTAGTAAAAAATGCTAAAAAAAGTTTAAAAAAAAAAGTTCCAACGATCGCGCGTTGCACAGCTGATCTTCGGAACTCCCCCCCCCCTGAAGCCTGCTAAGCAAAAAACGGGGGGGGTAGGCCAAAATTGGAGGGGGCCATTTTTGCTCCCAGCAGGCTTCCCCGAGGGAGGGAACAAGGAGAGGAAGGAAGGACTACAAACCTGGCACTAGACGCAGCTTCAGAGGATAATCCAGGGCTGGAAGGGACCTGGAGGTCATCTAGTCCAACCCTGTTCCAGCAGGACATTGTTAAAGTGAGTTTCTGTCTTTTGATCCCCCAGTCACATGACTACATAGCCACGCCCACCCAGTCACATGACCCACCAAGCCACACCCACCAAGCCCCGCCCACAGAACCGGTAGGGAAAGAAAATAGATTTCACCACTGGTCCAATGGTGAATTGAGTGCAGAGGGTTGTTGTTTTCCCCTTCATCAGTCCCTGCAAGTTGTCACCAGTCTGAATGTGGTTTCATGCCATTGCTGTCCCTGCACTCCCAGGACTGTCTCTGGATTGGATTGCTTTTATGACCTCATCAAAGGGGAGAGCCATCCAACCTCCGGTACTTAAAACAACTAGTTGCTTTTCAATCCCTTGAGTATCCCAATTTTTATTTTGCAATGGTATTTTAGTTTTAAAAACAAATTGAAATAATATCTAAGAAGCAGAAAACCAGTAGCAGTAGTGAAATTCCAAAGAACAAACAATTGAGAGAAGGTAGAAATGGGAGTTGGATTCAGTAAAGTTTAGTGCCCAAAAGAGTTAAGTACAATATTGCATCTCTGGGATGCCCAACTGAGGAAGACACTTCCTGGTTACCACCTCCATACTTCAGAAGACAGAAGTATCTGGATAGGAGACCCAGGGTACTCTCAGCTCTGTGACTGTTCTGACCTCGGCTTCCTGATAAAGCATAAATCACAAACGTAGTCCCAAAAAACCTCTTTTTATTTCAACGGCTGTGAATTATGTTCACTCCCAGCCGTAATAAGTCCCAAACAGTTTTAATTAGTCCGACAGAAGTCTGCCACAGTCTTTCAGGAGAAGGCTGATAATCACCCACCTTTATCTCCCTTGACACACTGCCAAAGACCTAATTGGCAAGTAGCTTTGCAAGGCCAAAACGGAGTACAGAGTCAAAACGGAGCTGCTGAGTTACACCGAATAGAACGAGCACATCCATTTGCTCCACTTTTATGCCCTATGGGAGGGGCCAATCATCTCCAAGCCTTATTCCCGAGTAGCCCTTTTCTTCCTTAACTGTTCATGCCTTCTGGCAGCTCTGCGCATGCGCGCATTGGGAACAGGCTCCCCCTGTTCCTCTGCCTCGCTGCTGTCAGCCTCTGGAGGCTCCGGAGTCAGCACAGAACTCCCAGATGGCCCTGGCCCCATCTCTGCCTCCGACACAGAGCCTTCTCCAGACTCCAGGACTGGCCCATGTTCCTCCCCAGCCTCCTCGCTGTCCGACTCTGCTGCCAGCTCCGCAGGCCGCTGGCAGACTACAACAGTGACTGGTGTTGTTCACATATACATAACCAGGCATCTTTGGCTGCATAGTTCAGTGTGTCAATCTCCGAAGCTATCTCAAAAGGAAAGGATGAGTAGAATCTCTCTCCTCTTGCTATTAAAGTGGTTCTTGGATCAGAGTTCAAATATTTAAGGTTGAACTGCAGGCAACAATTTGGGATACACTTGCTCTAAGGCAGGGCTGTCAAACTCAAGGGGCCGTGGGCCGGATGCATCACACGCTGGCCATGCTCACTCCCAGTTTAGCGAAGTGGGGAGAAAGTCCCGATACATCATGTGACGACGATGTGACGACATGAGTTTGACACCCCTGCTCTGAGGCAAGAGCGAATGAGGAGGCGGCATGACCCAATGCAGAGCTACCATACATAGATTGCAATAATCCTGGCAGTCACCAGATGGCAGTGAAGAGATACAGAATACTCTAGCTCTTTCTGCCATCTAGTGGCTGTTGAAATTTTTACAGTAGGCTAGTCTACAACAAAACTCAAAAGCCTTGTTCCAGAAGAAGGAAGCCTTTTGTACACCTTCTTCTTAGGACAATGTGATGGGCACCTGGGCTTGATGGAACCTCAGGTAGAAGATGCTGTCTGGTGTCTATAGCAGTCACCAGATGGGAATGCTCCCCCTGCCAAAAAAGCTTTCTCAGAACCACATCTTCCCCAATCAATTCATCCTATTCCAGAAGAATGGAATACTGCAAAAGTATAATGAATGAGCTTCAGGGATGTCCACAGAGTTTGATTGAAAAGGTCAAGATGGAGGCCATGATGGTGTTATCAAAATGCCACTCATTTTTTTTTATTTGTGGTCCACATAAAAATTCAAGAGGCACTCCAATTGCACCATTGTTGCTGCCATCTTCTCTTTGTTTAACCATTCCCTATGGACAACCTGGCTGCCTAATTTTCGCTTACAGTCTCTGTGGCTTCTAGAGTTTTCAAATTGTAGAAATCTTTGTAAAATTGGGGTTATGTGGAACTAAATCATAAGAAGAGAGAGGGAAGGAATGAGCGTGAGTATAGCCTTGAGAAAAGAAGAGGTGCCACGAGAGCACACTTCAGATGTCGGAAAGAATGTCATCCACCCAGAGGAATGCCAGTTTCTCTTCCATGTTAATGTGGAAGGCTGGACATGGAAAAACTGATTTAAGCTGCAGGAAGGCACATTCTGATTGAATGTTTAAACCAGAGGTCTTCAAACTTGGCAACTTTAAGACTTGTGGACTTCAACTCCCAGAATTCTCCAGCTGGCTGGAGAATTCTGGGAGTTGAAGTCCACAAGTCTTAAAGTTGCCAAGTTTGGGGACCCCTAGTTTAAAACATCTTAATAAAGACAGCAGCCGAAGAGCAGAACAGTTAAGTGCTGCGCTCTTCTTCTCTGGATCTGGTCAAGAATTAGGTAGACAGGGGTGTCGATCTTGAGGACGCAGTCGCTGGAATTAATTTGGATTCCAGCCCTGAGCAAGCTTTAGTGGCCTTCGTGGCCTCTTACAGGACCAGGATTCTCTGCCATCGAATAGGCACAGCCGAAAAGACTGATGAGGCTATTGGAAGCCACTGCCAGAAGATATGGGCTTCCATAAGGCTCCCTGAAAGCAATGCCTTGGTCTCTTCTCTCTTTTTTAAAAAAATATATTTTTATTAAAAGGTTTAAGAACAATAATAAGAACTATAACAAACTAAGAACACAAAAAGTGGGGGGGGAGAACAGAAAATGCTACAAGTATAGTAAGAAAGAAAAATAGAAAAGAAGAGCAAGACAGAAAATAAAAAAGACATTAAAAAGTGGCTTCCAATTGTCCTTATAGTAGGAATCCTTATAACTGCAATTACATTTCATCCTCTTTCTCTCTCTAAAGTTTGCTGGTCACATCATTCTATTCTTTCCATAATCTATCCTATCTAATCATCCAAACCAAAAATCACAAGTTATTTTTTTTATTTTTATGCAAAAACTCCATGAAGGGTTTCCAGCCACCAATAAAGATACATGCTGTCTTTTATCTAATCAAAGAAATCAGTTTATCCATCTGAACAAGATTTTACCAACCATTCCTCCATAGTGGGTAGTGCTGAACTTTCCCAACTTTGTGCATATAATACCTCCTCCGCAGTAATCATATATTGAAATAAACTTACATAACTCTTTTCTAACTGTGTAACAATGCCTCATTCTCAAAAGATAGCGGGAGGTCTGTTTCATCCATCTTTCTCCATTGGTGGCTACAGTATTAAGTAATACAGATTTAATTTGGCAGATAAAAAATGATAACATCCATTGTATTTCAAATATCAGGCTTTTCAAGAAAGATTGCTGATATGCTAAGTTGCAAACAGGGCAGGTCCCACTAGTAGACAATAAACACTCAAGGAGTTGCATGTGGGAATTGGCCAAGCAATAGAAGGGAGCCCCACAAAGAGTGGTGCATGATGGAGCATGCTATGCCGCCATATGGTTCACAGAACGAGAGACTGAATAGGTGGAGGCAATGAGTTTGCAGCTCTTATCAGCAGTACCTCCCAAGGACCTCTGTTGCTTGTACCTGGTGGGGTATGGGCTGAGCATAGAACCTCCTTGTGAAATGGAATGGCTACAGGAGAGGGGAGGGGAGGGGAGGGGAAGGGGCTCTAAGGATGTCAGGTGGGGAGGCACAGAGAACCATGATGGTCTTCCTTCTCCCAAGCTGGAGAATGCTTGCCTCAGCGTTGGGCTGGGGACATTGAGAAGTTGAAGACTTAGATGACAAGTCAGATGACAAGTCAGTTGTGGTCATCTGGAGCAAAACATCTCACAAGTTCCCTGCTACCTCTGGCAGCAGCAGGGGTGGACTGCTACGGGTCCGCCCGGGTTCAGGAGAACCCGTAGCTAACATTATGGCCGGTTCGGAGAACCTCCAAATCCCACCCCTGGCTGGCCCTGCCCACCCCACCCACCCCACCCTGCCCCTCCCAGGAGTCTCCACGTGGCCCATTTTGGATGCGAGGTAAGTGCAGGGCCCGCACGGAGGCTCGGGGAGGGGGAAAAACAGGCCTCCCAGAAGTTCCGGAAGGCCGGAAACGGGCCCATTTCAGTTTTCGCCCTCCCAGAGGCTCGAGGAAAGCTTCCGGAGCCTGGAGAAGGCGAAAACGCTTCCCCCCCCCACCGTGGTGCAGGAGGCTGACTAGGCCACGCCCACCATGGCCACACCCACCCAGCAACCGGGCAGCGAACCCGTTACTGAAATTTTTAAAGCCTACCCCTGGGCAGCAGATGAAACCGGTTTAATTTTATGACAAGTAATTGCCAATATTGAGGCGGCCAGAGGTTTCTCTCTGGAAGTGAGTTGAAGCAATGTACCCACCCTTCGCCTCACTGCCTCCCACCCCTCACTGCCTTCCAGGTTGCAGTTAGAGTTGAAAAACAGGCTCGTGTGGCAGTTAACAAGCAGTGCTTTCCAAACCTATACATTCTTTCTGTATAGGCTCACTTAAGACTATATGTTATTAGGCGTGAGAATACAAGCCAGAATACTATTATGAGAATAGATTTCTTGCCACCCACTTTTTGCACTGGGCTCTGGCATGTGCCCCACCCTGGAAAGCTAACTGAAAGGAAACGCTGCCCTGTGGCTGAAAATTGCTCCCCGCCCTTGCTTTGCCTTCCCTAGGCCAGTGATGATCCCCAGAGAAATTGGGTTTCAGCTTCCATAATCTTAGGGGTTAGGACGTTGGAGTCAAGTGGCTTTCTGGATGACTATTCCCAGGCCACAAAGGCTTACTTGCTCGCTCTAGGAATGCATATTTTTGCAACTGCTGTAACTCTCCCATATTTGAATTGCCTCTTGGAGAAGCAATGCTCCCCTTAAAAGAAGAAGGACAAGGAGAAGCTCCAGCTAGTCAACTTTGACTTCTAGGAATTTCACGGACATGTTGGTGCAGTTTTTTTCTAAGTTTTTGGCTTCCCAATCTAACCTACAGTCCTGGGATTTCCAAGTGGTCTTCCATCTATGAATAAACCAGATCCAACCCTACTTGGCTTCTTAAAATCAGCCCAGATTGGCCAGATGCTACCATCTAGCTGGTCAGTTCTTTTCTCGGATCTATGCAGTCGGGATCCCTCACACCTCCTCTCCCTAGATCCAGGGATCTATGCCATGACTTGCTGAGATTGCTATGAGGGCTGGGATTATAGGAGCTGAACTCGTTGCATCTACCAGGTCCTGTTTGGGGAAGCTTGCAAAACAGGAACCCAAACTTCAGAGGCTCGAAGCAAATCTGCAGTCCATCATCCTGCTGCGTGTCAAGGATGGGATGTGCTGGGACACTCCCTGCTGCCCTTGTTTGCACAGATCTGTGGCTTCCACAGAAGCCCAGCCCAAGAAATACAAGCTGCTATGAATCACTGCAATATTGGATTAGATGTCCCTTTCTGCAGATGGCTAATTCAAACCATTCCCCCAGTCAAGCCTTCCAGCACAAGTGGGTAGGCGGAGGGGCTTCTTCAGAGGGACCGAATGGGGGTGGGGGAGATAAAAAGCCAGGATTTAGTGAATCGCTCTACTTTGTTCTCTCTTCTTGGCTCTGCTCCTCTGCCTCCAGGCAAATAACATCACTGTCTTTGCCCCTACCTCAGTTTACCCCCTAGTGAAATGGAATTAACCACCCCATGTGTGTGTTGTCTTTAGCGTTAGCGTATAATTAATGAAAGACCAAACCAACAATCTCAGACTACCAACTATTCAGCAACCAGCCTTGCCTTCAGTTTTGCCTCCAAAATAAAATAAAAATTGCAGGAGTCAAGTCTGCTAGCAGAGACTGCCCCCTCTTGGCCCATTTGAGTTAATGCTGGCACGTTTCATTCCTGGGCTGAGTCAAAGAGGATGACTTTCAGCGGCAGAGCATGAATGCAAGCTACAGCTGTCCTAGAAACACCTATCCATTTATCTAACATGGCTTCCTTCAAGGAACCCTGGGAAGCATGGTTTAGTAAAAATGCTAGGAGTTATCCATTGGAGATTCCTAGCCTTTTCACAGGTTAACAGTTCCTAAGGGAGCTGCAACAGCTCATAGAATATGCCTATTAAATCACTGCAAAGGGCACCAAACCACAAAAGCAGCTGTGATGGATCTCACTAAAGCCAACTCAGAAGATGATCCTATTATTACACTGGCCAATTTAATACAAATGATGTTTGCAGGCAGACCTCCCCTATTGCTTTGCTTCTTCCACAAGTCAGCTAGAAATAGGCACACGCCGCCTGTCCATTGCAGCTATGAGCTATTACAGTCAATCAGTTTCTAGCACTGTCAACTATAGCCACTACTCATCACTTTCCACTTCAATTCGTTTTTGTGAATGAATGGAAGAAATGGAAGGAACAATGAGAAAACTTAAGGAAGTAACAAATAAATAAAATAAATAAATAAAAACTAACAAATAAAAAGAATTATGGCCATGTTGTTCCATCAGAGAGAGAAAAAATCCAAAATGCACATTTATTTTATTATTTAAAACGTTTATATAACCACCTATCTTATATAACCAACTCAAGTTGGCTCCCTGTTGGGCATCACCAATATTTGGACCACCAATTTGGAAAAAAAAAGTGTGCAAAACTTCAACTTCTCAGTACACTTCAGAGAGCAGGGTATTACCAAAAAGAAAAAAAAAAGTGGGGTGAGGAGGGCAGAAATATGGAAGAGGCAAGAACAAAATATTCAGAAAATTAAGATTATTTATTAAATTTTTATGCCGCCCATATCCCCTACAACAAGGGTGTCAAACTCAAGGACCATGGGCCAGATCCGGCCCACGGAGTGCTTAGATCTGGCCTACGGGGCCGTCCTGGAAACAGCGAAGGACCGGCCAGCGGTGCCTCTGCCAGGGGAAATGGAGCTTGCGAGGGCCGCGCGCAGCCCTCCTGAGCTCTGTTTTCGTTGGCAGAGGGTTGCAGGAGGTTGTCGCAGCCAAAAACGGAGCTCAGGAGCCGTTTTTACTGGCAGAGCGCTCGGACCACCACAGGCACCCCCGACACGAGTGATGTCAAACTGGCCATGCCCACCCCAGCCCCCGAGGTCAAACACAACCCTGATGCAGTCCTCAATGAAATCGAGTTTGACACACCTGCCCTACAAGGCAGGGGTGAGTTCTAACTTACCTCGCCGCTGGTTCGCTTCCTCCCGCGCCACGTGGCTGCGCGTGCATTGCGCGCCACATGGCTGCACCGCACACACGCGCATGCGCAGTGCCAAAAATTAGCAAAAAATCCAAAAAAAATCCAAAAACAAGATGGCAGCGCATGCGCAGTGCCGGGGACTCGGCTTCTGCGCATGCGCAGAAGAAAAAAATCAGCAAAAAATTCCCAAAAAAAATTCCCCCCCAAAAAAAATCCCCAAAAAAGATGGCAGCGTCCACGGACCGGCACCGACAGAACCGACTCCGTGATGTCACCAGCGATTTGCTACCGGTTCTATAGAACCGGTGCGAACCGGGAGGAACCCACCTCTGCTACAAGGTGACCCTGGGTGACTTACAAGTTATAAAATAAGTAAAAAATTGCGGTATTAAAATATTAAAGGATTACAATTACACAGGTTAAAATATTAAAAACTGCACTAAAACCGAAATGAAGAGAGCTAAGAGATGGGACGGGGATGAGGTCTTCTTACCCCATCAGCCACCTCCAGCACTGAACGCCTCCCTCAGGGCCTCAGGCCGACCAGCAAAGCCAGGTTTTGATACCCTTCTGGAAGGCCAAAAAGGAGGGGGCAATTCTCACCTCTGATGGTAGAATGTTCCATAGGGATGGGACCACAGCAGAAAAGTCTCTACTTCTTGACCCCACCTGCTTCAATTCCTTAGCAGATGGGATCCGTAACAGGCCTCTTCCGCAGGCATGCGTGGGACGGGCTTGCCACAGTGGGAAGAGACAGCTCCTCAGATAGGTGTTAGGGATTATAGCCAGCGCAGGTGCAGGGCTCATCTTCATGTTCCTCTTTTGCAGCACAAAGATGCCTCACTATCTATTTTAAGGGACAGGTCCTCAAGTTGTCATCTCCAGCGTATCTCCAGGCCACCATGGAGACAACTTGTAGGTTGTTCTGCTGCTCGAGTGGGGCTTTCCCTCTTTTCCTGGCCTATATTGCTGTGTGAATGTGAATTTAGGATGCCATGGTGACAACAGAGGAGAAGATGTGGTCAGAGGCTGGGATCTTCCCCGGGACCTATTGCTTCAGGCCGGTCCCCATTTTGTAGCTTCAGCTACAAAGGAGACCTAAAGTGTAACCACTCCCAATGCTTTATTTGAATTTCAGATAGACATTATACAGCCTCCTGATTTCCACAGGCATACTTATCTTCTGGAAGACCAGTACACTTCTTTACTTCTTTTCAAAATATATGTTTACAGTCTTGGGAAAGACTGATAGACCTGTCTCTAAAAATAAGTATTGTCCCTCTGGTTCATATAACCCAAGAAAGGGAGCCAGATGCTGACAATATTTTCTTGCTGTTTCCATCCCAAATTGGGGGGGGGGGCAATTATAGATTTGCAGCTGCTTCTGCTCGCAAGAGGTTTGATATGTCTGTACTTTCCCGTTTTTAGTATTTCAGGAAGGTGGGATCATTTTGCCTACTCAAACACTATTTTTGCATAGTGCAAGGGATCCTTCTTGGAGAGCTGTCAGTCAGGGCTGGTCACTATCCTTCCCTGTAAGTGCTGTAATCCCCATGCAGCACTCATTGGTTTGGGATAATTGGGAGTGAAGAATAGAATAGAATAGAATAGAATAGAATAGAATAGAATAGAATAGAATAGAATAGAATAGAATAGAATAGAATAGAATAGAATAGAATAGAATAGAATAGAATAGAATAAGTACTGCTTTATACTGCACTGCTAAGACCACACTTGGAAAATGGTATCCATCAGATACCGGGCTCGTATTATCATATGAGGTGGACATGCGTAGAAGCTAAGAAATATTGGACAAAAATACACACATGGTTGTAAAATAATAGAGTTGGAAGTGTAAGAAATAAGAATTCAAAAATAAAAAGTATGATGGGGTTGGACTAGATGACATACGGGGTCCCTTCTAATTATGTTAATCTGTTATCAAATGAAATATACCTTTCTGTATCTGCATGCTTTGTTTTTTTTATATACTTTTGACATGCTCCATTGTTATGCCTTTTTATGTTTGGGGGGGGGTGTTATAATCTCTTTGAATGTTGAATTTTTATCTTTAGAAGCTAGAAAAGGGCCCGATGAGGGAAGGCTGAAAGTACATTCCTTAATGCTTAGGAGATGGGATGCTATGTAGCAGAATGCTTCATTGCCAAATGAATAGGTAGAGAAAGGAGATAATTTTCCCTGGAGACATCCTAGGACAGTGATGGCGAACCTTTTTTGTCTCGGGTGCCAAAAGGGTGTGTGTGCACGTGCTAGCGCACATGCGAGTGCCCACACCCATAATGCAATCCCCTTCCCCCCGTTCATTCGCACAACCCCCCCCGTGCTCCCCCCCCACGTGCATGCGCACAGGCCTCACTGAAGCCTCCGGACTTCCAGTAGGCCCATTGGGCTGTTTTTTGCCGTCCCCAGGGTTCAGGAAAGCCTCCTGAAGGCTGGGGATGGCGAAAAATGGCCAAACGGGCCAACCGGAAGTTGGGAAACGAACTTCTGGTTGGCCCATTGGGCCGTTTTTCACCATCCCCAGGCTTCAGGAGGCTTTCCTGCATTCGCGGGGGGGTGCATGCGCAGGGGGCAGCGTGGGAGGGTTGTGTGCATGCGTGGGGGGAGGGAATGGGTGTGGGCACAACATCCTAGGACAGTGATGGCGAACCTTTTTTGTCTCGGGTGCCAAAAGGGTGTGTGTGCACGTGCTAGCGCACATGCGAGTGCCCACACCCATAATGCAATCCCCTTCCCCCCGTTCATGCGCACAACCCCCCCCGTGCTCCCCCCCCACGTGCATGCGCACAGGCCTCACTGAAGCCTCCGGACTTCCAGTAGGCCCATTGGGCTGTTTTTTGCCGTCCCCAGGGTTCAGGAAAGCCTCCTGAAGGCTGGGGATGGCGAAAAATGGCCAAACGGGCCAAACGGAAGTTTGAAAACAAACTTCCCGTTGGGCCGTTGTTCGCCATCCCCAGGCTTCAGGAGGCTTTCCTGAACCCTGGGGAGAGCGAAAAGCGGCCCAACGGGCCTACAGGAAGTCCGGAGGCCTCAGTGAGGCCTGTGCGCATGCGCGGGGGGGCAGCATGGGGGGGTTGTGCGCATACGC
>QLTV01001007.1:1467714-1486092 GCA_003457575.1 Thermophis baileyi
TGGCCTAGAGGTAGAACTTTTGCCTCACAATCAGGAGGTTGTGAGTTTGATTCTAGGTAGAGGTGCCGCTGGGCTTCAATTTGAAAAAAAAAATAAACATAAAACAAATAAAGCCAAAAAAAGATGGTGACCGCATGAACAGTGCTGGAAGTCACCTTCTGAAAATGCTAAAAAAAAAAATAAAAAAAAATTCGAAAAATATTTTAAAAAAAGATGGCGGCCCCCACAGACCGGCAACCACCGATCCGGTTCTGATGATGTCACTAGCAGGTCGCTACCGGTTCGGGCAAACCGTTCCGAACCGGTAGGAACCCACCCCTGCTACAAACCCTTGAGGGCATATCCAATGAGTGGGAAATTGGGCGTTGAGATGAAACCTCTATATAACGTATGTTTTGGAATTTATGGGTGGGGCTCTTGGTTTGAACCTGCTTGCTGGGGTTTCAACCTAAGACCCTCTGCACTTTGCAAACTGCTATTATTATTTATTTCCAATAAATCCTTTTTGTTTTTAATCGATCTAAGTTTCTTTCATTGTCTGAAGTCATTTCCAACAGAAGGGATCTTGGAGATCTTCTAGTCCAACCCCCTTCTTAGGCAGGAAACCCTACACCACTTCAGACAAATGGTTATCCAACATCTTCTTAAAAACTTCCAGTGTTGGAGCATTCACAACTTCTGGAGGCAAGCTGTTCCACTGATTAATTGTTCTAACTATCTGGAAATTTCTCCTTAGGTCTAAGTTGCTTCTCTCCTTGACTAGCTTCCACCCATTGCTTCTTGTCCTACCCTCAGGTGCTTTGCAGAATAGCTTGACTCCCTCTTCTTTGTGGCAGCCCCTGAGATATTGGAACACTGCTATCATGTCTCCCCTAGTCCTTCTTTTCATTAAACTAGACATACCCAGTTCCTGCAACCGTTCTTCATATGTTTTAGTCATGGACAAGACTTGTCCCTGTTTTCCTTTTCCTCTTGAGCTTTTCCTAAACATAGTCTCTTCATTGCTTGGAAGGTCAGAATTGTTGAAGCAAAAGAAAACTACACGTTACTCTTGGCAAGTTAATGGAGTGCAGGAGGGGCATAGGATGAAGTGAGGTGGACACTCTTGCTCCACTATGCACCAGTCATGTCAGCTGAAATACTTGTGGGTACAGGAATATTACTTCTCTGAAAGACTGTCATTCCCAAATCAAAGCAACCAATAGAGAGAATCATGCTCACTTGGGCAAATTGATATCTTCCTTCTCAGACAGATGCATGATATCCTCCAACCCTGCTAGGTTTGGGAGATCTATTGGTGGCTGATTTTCTCCTGGCAAGGGATGCTGACAGGAAAGAAAGCCTGGGAATCCAACAATCATTTTCTTGAAACAACTCTTACAGGTAGTCCTCAACTTACAACCTTTTGTTTAGTGACCATTGAAAGCACTGAAAAAAATGACTTATGACCATTTTTCACACTTACAACTGGTTGCAGCAGTCCCATAGTCATGTGATCAAAATTTGTATGCTTGGCAACTAGCTCATATTTATGATAGTTGCAGTGTCTTGGGGTCATGTGATCACCTTCTGATCCAAGTCAGTGGGGAAGCCAGATTCACTTAACAACCGTGTTACTAACTTAACAACTGCAGTGATTCACTTAACAACTGTGGCAAGAAAGGTCATTAAATAGGACAAAATACACTTAAAAATTGTCTCACTTGCCAACAGAAATGTTGGGCTCAATTGTGGTCATAAGTCAAGGACTACCAGTAATTAAACGTGTAAGGCTAATACTATTCTCCAGCCTTAGATTAAAAGTTGGACTGAGGGAGAAGTACAATTTATGTTGGACTACTTTTATGCAGGCTCAAGGATGGGAGAAATGTAAGCTTATACAACTGTGAGGAATTGCCCTTGATCTCAAGATGATGGTTATAAACTAAATAGTAGACTATGACTGGACCACCAAAAAAAATTATGGGAGAGGATTGGCTGATCAAAGCCTCACTTGTAAGCATATTTCAATCAGAATAGAGTTGTAAGGGACCTTTGAGGTCTTCTAGTCCAACCCCCTGCTCAAGCAGGAGACCCTATACATTTCAGATAGGTGGCTGTTCCAGTCTTTTTAAAAAAACCTCTCCAGGGATGAAATTGGTTGTCCAAACTCTTCTTGAAAACCTCCAGTGCTGGAGCACCCACAACTTCTGGAGGCAAGCTGTTCCACTGGTTAATTGTCTTCACTGTTAGGAAGTTTCTCCTTAATTCCAGGTTGCTTCTCTCTTTGATCAGTTTCCATTCATTGCTTCTTCTCCTGCCTTTTGGCATCTCTCCCCAAATATCAACCCTGCCTCTCGCTGCTCCCCTGCAGCTCCCTCCATTGCAAAGGGACGTGGAGAGGAGGGGGGGTCACCCTAGTCCCCAAAAGAGACCTCCCCCCAGGCAGATTCAGGGAGGGCAAAGCCCCTTTGACTGACAACAGGCCAGCAATTGAATCTTCCTGTAGGAAGCCTGTTTCACTGAATTAAACTGAATTCAATTAAACTGAATATTTAAATAGGCCTTCAGGATCTCTAGAGCCAGAGCTTTAGATGGCAGGAAAGAGGGGATCCAGTAAAGAAGACCTTTCATTTGGCCCATTTTAATAGTGCAGCTTATAGCCAAAATATGATGCCAATTTAACTCCATCACAAATGAAACATTGTAAGCTGTAATAAGCTTGTATCAAATCCCCAGGTCTGGCACAAGAGGGCAGCATATGCTTGGGGGAAAAGTATATATTTTCATTCAAGGGGAATGAAATTTGTGATCAAATCAATAGGAAATGGGGGAAGGAGTGTCAATGCTCAGGTTCACATTTGAGCCGCAACTAGTTCTTACTATCTGCAAATTATTGTACCTTATTCTTATTTTAATTAATTACATTTTATAAAGTAATAGAGTTGTGACTGCAATTGAAGCCGCCTGCTTGATTTTTTTTTTAAATGATAGCAAATAAATAAAGTTTATTCTGCACTTGGCACCTTTTTGGAGGTTCTTTTATAGCCATTCCACACATGTTCCAGATGTATTGTCAGCTCCTCAAATGCAGTGGAAGCCTTCCTTAGTGAAGATAACGCTTAAGAATTGTACCCACTGCTGTAATCGTGGAGTGAAACACGGAGTGCAGGGCTGGTGAAGGCAAACCTGAGCAGTTGTAATGAATTGCAACTTGTGTTATGGTTTTAATGGTTTGAGACACTCCAGTCAGCCAGATGACTTCCAGATGTCTCAGGAGATGAATTCTCCACCAATCTTCTGAGAGTTGGACTGTCTCTAAGGAAATGCTGCCATAAAGTTCAAGCCCTGCTTTGCATATTTGTCATCCATTTTACCAAATATGTGTAAAATGATGAATAACCTTTCATTGAATGACTATATTATAAGCAGAGACCCAGTTTAGGGTGGCACAAAAGGGGCCAAGTTGTACTTTCAGTTTCTCATGGATGTAAACTTGTGATCTGCTCCATAGAGGGATTTGTTCTTTTTCCTTTCCCTAAACAGCAAGTGGGGAGGGGTATTTGTATATTTTGGAGACGTGAGAGAAGTGGCTGCTTTAGCTTTCCCATCCATTAACCCCCTCAACAGAAATATATCATCCTGATTTGGGGGGGCAGGATTAGAGAGCAAGACATAAAGCATTCATTTTGCCTTTAAAAAGTCACCAAAATTAAAAAGGAGAAGCTTTTTCCATCCACCTTAGGGATTATAACTGTGGATCAAGGCACACTCTGGGCTGTCCATTTTGTTCAAAGGAGAGGCAAATCCAACTTAAACCTACTTGCTGAGAACCTGGAGATGCAATTTGATGGGCGACCTGGCTTGGCTCTCTCCAAAGCAGTTTCAGTTGTTTGTAGCCCTGTGTGTGAGCCTGCATTGCTTCATGAGCATTATGTTGTGTTGTGTATAGATGCAAATGTGTCTGTTTAAGGACACTGCGTGAATGTGTTTGGTTGCTCAACAATTGCCTAACCTTATAAACTACCCTGGTTCTTCTAACATTATCCCAGTCTAAATGTGCTGTTGCATTAGATGGCATCTGAACAGGATGGTTCCTGGAATTTTCTTTTCTCATTAACAAGATCTTGCTTGCAATGTCTGGAAGATGCCTTTGTGCAATTAGCATAAGGGCACTTCATCTTCCAAACGTTGCTGTGGGTGGGGGCTCATTCTGTAAGCTTAGGGTGTTCAAGAATGTTAATCAGCCATCACTTCTATGACTGTTAGTCTTCTCACCACTTCCCAGCAGAGTCAAAAATAGCCCAGGTTACCACAGTGGCTCCATCCCCAAACAGCTGCAGAAGAGATGGTTGAGCAGAAGCCAGTGTTCAGCTATCTTTGCACATCACGGAATGTTTGAAACCAACAGAGCCCACCACACTGTCTCTTCCTCAGCCAATTTCTGTTTGGCTCCCCCATGACCCCAGACCACAGGCTAACGGTTTCCTGCTTCTTCCAATGTGTAGCATCCGGGACACAGGGCCTCTTTCTGAATACACGGATACACAGCTGCAGCTGCCCCTTGCTGTGCAAGGAAGCCACGTGCATATCTTCACTGCTAATTCTGGGGAGGAGGGGAGTGGAGGTAGGGATTGTGGGTTGAGGAGAAAATCAAGTGGGGGGTTAAATTAGGAAAAGACTAAATCTCACAAGATGACATTCAAAACAGAAAATCAGGTCCAAAATGGAGGCAACCCTTTGTGGCTCAAATGATTGTGGAACAACCACCATTGTGGATCACAATATTTAGCTGACAAACCTGTTATGTTTTCAGGAACATATAATCAGCAGATCTAATTGTCAGATGTTGACTGTTTATTTCATTCCCTTCTAATCAGCTTCAGACCTGGAAAGAGGACATAAACAGCTCTGGTGAAAAACGTATACTGGAGAACACAGTGTTTTTAAATCTTCTGGTCCTGTCAACACAGGTTACTAGTATTGATTTTTTTTTCCTTCTAGAGTTGGAGACACGGTATCAATCACAGTGGTGTTTGTCCTTCCTGTGGAAAAGTGTCCAAAAGCAGTATGAGGAATTTCTATTCTTCCACGCCAGGACCCTATGGAGTCCATCTGTTTTTAACATTTAAATGAAACCATGAGGAAGTCATCCAGAGGTTAGAAGTATTGTCACTGTGCAGATTATGTATTTGTTTCTGTATTTTAGTTCCCTCCATGTGTCCTGGGAAAACTTATAAGACCTCTTGACTAGTTTAGAAATTCTTTGAAATAGATGAAAGTTAACAAGTTGAGACAAAAACTTGTTTAACATTTTGCTTAAGAGAACTACTGTAAGTATTCCAGAAAGGCTACACCCTGTCTTAGTTGTAGTTGAAGCAGGGGTGGGTTCTAACTTACCTCGCCACTGGTTCGCTTCCTCCCGCGCCACGTGGGCGCACGCGGCTGTGCCATGCAGCCATGCGCGCATGTGCAGTGCCGAAAACCCAGCTTCTGCGCATGCACAGAAGCAAAAACCAAAATGGCGGTGCCGTAGAATTCCCACTACCGGTTCTAAAGAACCGGTCCGAACCGGGAGCAACCCACCTATGAGTTGAACCCTACTTGAATGACCATGAGTAATGTTTTCACTAACTGGACAAGCAGGCTTTAGCATTAGGAACAATTTATATCAACTGGGATTCCTCATGCCAGTTTTGATCTTGTCCAGAAATGATGGATTTTGCATCGATTGTCCTGAACTACTGATATCCAAGCTGCACTCCTGCATGAAATGCCTTTGAATATAAGGGGAGGAGAAGTCTGCTTCAGCTATGACAGAAAGAAGATGGTTGAAATATAGTGATCCATGTATTTTTAAGCAGCTTTCAGGATACTGGTTTTGAAGCATTAAATTATTTGGGATTAAGTTCTTTAAAGAATTGTCTAAACATTGGGGTGGGGGAAGCCACAGAAAAGGCAATGGCAAACCGCTGCCCCAAAACCTCCCATGAACACACTCATGAAGAGTCCCAAAATTAAAACTTTGCTGTTTCTCAGAACCAAACCGCCCTTTAATATCAAACATTTAAACATCCTTCTCTCTCACTGTCCTTAGGGAGGTCGTAAGCCCTCTAACATGAGAGAGAAAGGCTCTTTGGCAATGGGCTGAGGCCCTTGGAATCCATTCTCTCAAGGATCATCTTTCCCACCCTTTTTACAAAACCCCCAAGGATCCTATTCAGAGGTGGGTTCCTCCCAGTTCGCATCGGTTCTATAGAACCGGTAGCAAACCGTTGGTGACGTCACGGAGCCGGTTCTGTTGGTGCCAGTCCATGGACGCCGCCATCTTTTTTTTAAAAAAAAATTTGCTATTTTTTTCTTCTTCTGCGCATGCGCAGAAGCCGAGTCCCCGTCACTGCGCATGCGCCACCATCTTGGTTTTGGCTTTTGGGGGGGGATTTTTTTGTGGTTTTTCATCACTGCACATGCGCACGTGCCCATGTGGTGCGGCCACGCTGCACGCAATGCGTGCGCAGCCAAGCGGCGCGGGAGGAAGCGAACCAGTGGTGAGGTAAGTTAGAACCCACCCCTGATCCTATTAATTATTTCAGGTCTTCTATTTAATTCCTCTATCTGGTGTTTTAGCTGATTGTAATATTGGGGATAGATGTTTTAGCCAGTGATGTTTGTAGCTTTAATCAATATTTTACTAGGCTTTTAATATACACAGTTGAGTTTTGTTGTCAGAATATGATATTTATCTATTTTATTGTTGGAAGCTGTCTTGGAACAGTTTTTGATGTCTTGGATGGCTGGGGATTGTTTCGTGTGGATAAAGTTGTTTGCTGATTTGGTCATTTAAGAATTAACAGCAAGACCAGAAAGATAAAGACAAAATTCCACTTTTATATCACCGGTGCTTGATTCTCTATCCCATAATTCTGACTTTCTTGGTGCCATCCTATTTCTCAGCCACCCTCACAGATATATCTTCATTAATTACTCATGTGAGCTATCCTGTTCAATTCATAAAGTACTGTATGCATGCCTGTATTTTATCGAATATATATCCTATCCATTTCTTTATTCTAACATTAAGGTGGCTTGGAAGTATCAAAAATGCAGAATATAAGCTATAACAAAATGAATGCATTTAAAATCAAAATCCATGTTTAAAATAATTAACTGTCAAAGCTTGGGGGAAAATATGGATTTTTACCATCTTCTTAAATTCTGGGAGAGTGGGACATAGAGACATCTCTAGAGGAAGCAGGGAGCTCCACAGGACAAGGTGCGTCTCCACGTTCCTGGTAGCTGAGCTTCTGGCTACAGAAGCATTTCCAGAGCTTTCTAAAAGGTCATGGACCACTTACGCCCTTGTATGTCCAGAAACAATATTAAAAGTACAAGAATAATTGTGCCAGGTGATGACTTCTTTAGGAAGAGGAATACCAATATCAGTCCTCCTAGTAAGTAATATTACAAGAAGATCATCAATGAGATGTTTCTACTGTTTGCACAAACATTTAAAATATTTTTTTAAAAAAAAACCAAAGTTCAGCGCAATCACCCACTTTAATGAGAGCTCTGTGGTTTCTACCTCAGGCTCGCTACCACTAAGAGCCACATTCATGAATTACCAGCCTGCCTTTGCTTTTGCCTAAAACAGAAAGCTGAGCCTCTTGCCTGATGGAGCTACAAAGCTGACAACACCAAACTATGTAAGGTGGTTAAAACAAAATGGAAATGTGAAAAGCTCCAAAGGGAAAGCTGGGACATCCAAAGAGCCAATGAAATTTAACGTAAAGTTGTGTAAAGTAGTGTGGTTCATTTCATATACATTCCATTAGAGTATGCTGCCTTACCAGGAATGGCAATCATACTTGGAATATTGGATCATAAAATCTTAGGGCTGGAAGTCCAACTCTCTTCCCAGGGCAGAGATACTCCTACTATTCCAGGAAAATTGTTGTCTGATCATTTCTTGAAAACCTTTACTGATGGAGTACCTATGACCCCGGGAGGCAGGCTGTTCCACTGCTTAATAGCTCACAAGGTCAGGAGAACTTTGTTTGTTTAAGTCTCTCTTAAAAATTCCACCTACTGGTTCTTCTACCTTTGAACATTATGGATAATGAATCCATACCTTTCTGTCTGTAACAACCCTTCAAATATTAAAGAAGTGCTATCATGATTCTCCTTTGCCACCTCTTCTTTAGTCTAAACCAGTGTTTTATCCCCCAGTCCTGGCTAGGGAATTCTGGGAGTTGAAATCCACACATCTTAAAAGTTGCCAAGTTTGAAAAACACTGATCTAAAGATACCCAGTTCTTTGTAGAATTCAGTCTCCAACCTTCTTGTCAACTTCAGGGAGAGTTGTTTTCCAGGCATCTTGATATTGTAGAGTTGGTAACTAGTGCCAACTTAGAATAACTATAATAGGAAAAGTTATAAAAGAGGTCATAAATAAGGAAAGCAAAGAGGGTCATGGTTAGAGATATATACAATTATGCATGTTTTGTAGAAAATTAAGAGGGAGAAAGGTTTCTTTTCTCATATTACTTTAAGGAATTTTAGGGTGGTTTTTAGCAGCAGTGATGGTGCTAAATGATAGACTTTGGCTCCAATGGATGACCTTATGTCGTGTTCTGAAATATTCATCAGGGTGCAATTTTCAGAGAACAGAGGTCAGTTAGAATGTTCAAGTCAGAAATGACAGTGAAAAGTCAGCAGCTGAGGGGAAATTTTCACCCAACTCTATGCCAATGAAGAACTGGGAAGTTTAACAGGAACAGCTCTCAAGAGTTATCAAAATTTAAGGGGGGAAAGCTTAGAAAGCCAATATCATGGCAAGAATATGAAGTACAGTGTGAGAACAGCCAATTGAGAAAATAAGAGTTAATAAAAGGAGATGCCTGCTAAAAATCTAGAAGAAGTAATGGAGAAGATGCTATAGACTTGACAGGAAGGGTTAAAGAAAGACCAGAATACAAGCACAAAGGAAGTGGAAACTGGCAAGAAAAGAAGACAATCCAAAGGCTTCCTCTATAGGCTGATATCTAAACTTCATTCAGTCTGCTGCTGCTAGTTGGAACCTCCATCAAGAGAACCAACAAGATTGTAATAAATGTTGACGCATATCCCGAATGTTTTTGATGTTTTCTGTGGGACCAAATAGACATGTACAGCATCTTAAGAAGACCCTCTCTTGAAGATCTTAATGGCTGCTTTGAATTAGCCAGCAAAGGCAAGGGTCAAGTGGATTAGTAATCCTCTTTTTGCCACATACCCTGTCCAAGTTCCCACTGTTTTGTATATTGTTATAAGTATTTGAAAATCTTGATGCTACTTCAAGTAATCTGAAATGTTATAAACAAAAGATATTTAAAAAATAAATCTTTGACATTTTTATTATTCCTAGTCAATACCGCATCACACTCCAGCAGACTGAACCTTGCACAAAAGTACTTCTAACCTGCATTTAAACAACTTATTCATTTAAACAACTACAGCTTGAGTTGATTAAGCTATGAATTAAACCAACTCTGCAGACAATCCCCAAGTGATGCCAGTTTTATTACATAGACCATCACTTAAGGAAAAAAAAACAAAACAGAATGAATGTTAGAAAGCATTTAGAGCTTCAGATGCCTCTTGAGAAGAAAACAGCTCTCAACAATAAGAACAGTATATTATGGTATGAATTGTTGCTTTATCCAATGTTGTTATAAGTGCACAATAAATACAATTGTCAGGCTCCAAATAATGCTGCTTGTTACTGCTATTGTGTGAAACCATTTTATCTCTCAAACTCATGTCCTGTTTAAACAGGCGTTGGCAACCAGCAACACAATATCTATTCAACATTGAATTCAACAGTACTTATTCCTGGAATAAGAACACAGTTCCTGCGGCACACACGATATTCTTCTTTTCCAGAAGAATGCTAGCTGCTCCTGATGCTGTTACTCCTGCTTAAAATTGTTTCGCTCCCTTGGGCAGGGTAGAAGGTGAAGGATGAAAGGAGAAGAGCTCTCATTATCTAATGTCAGGCTGCCTAGATCAGACTCTTCCTGTCCCACTTATTCATTGGTGCATCAAATTCTGCTTTCAGCAAAAATGTGTTTACAGCGTGAATCATACGAAAGAGAAAGCTAGGTTAGCTCATGTTTCAGAGGCAGGGAAGTTCTAAGTTTCCTGATCCTAGCTTTGAGATGGAGATGCACTGAGCAATTCTCAAAGTTGACTGCTGCCATGTGCTTGGCTCAGCTGGTTTTGTGGCTGGGGGCACAGAGGTGTTTGTGTGGGTGAACTGATCATTCAATGGCCGATGGGCTGCTAACACTCTTGGGGCTACTGTGACCTCAGCAGCAGTCCCAGAAATATGGCCAAGGAACAGATGTGGTTCCTGCTGTGTAGTGACAAGATCATACATCTCTTCCTGCTCAATTGTTTCCTAGTACAGGAAAAGTGGAAACATAAACTGAATGTTTGTGACTGAAGGCAACACCCTTTGGGGAAGAGGAGAGAGAAGATTTTGTTAAGGTGGCAGTGGGACAGATTTAGTCATGACCTGAAGAGATGGAAGCTTGCCCATGAAAGTCTGTCTGTCTGTCCATCAACAATTCCATTCCCACAAGGAAAATTCCTTACTAGGAAATAGTGAAATCCAAATGTAGTAGATAATTTCAGGCTTTTACTCAGAGGAATTGGGATTATGTCTGAGGAGAGGCTGGAAGGGAGGAGGAAGAGAAAGCAGAGCATTGTGAAATCCTTGAGTCTGAGAGGTACAACTACATCAGTAACGTCAGTTAAATTTGCAAAGCTTCTTTCAAACCCAAACCACAAGTTTTCTTCATTAGATAACTCAGCTGTGGCTCAAGGTGATTAATCTGTAAGTGGCATTTGAAACTGATGAAGTCTGGCTTAAAATTGAAGGCATGTTTCAACAGCGAAGTATAATATGAAAAAAGAACATCAGTCTTTTTGTTTATTTTTTTAAATCACTTTAATATCGCAACACAAATAAACAATTAAAGCTTTTATTGAAGCAGAAAATGATAATAATTACTGTTAATAATCTAAATAGATTAAATTAGCAATAAAACACTAGTTATTACATAATATTTAAAACATTGCTATTGCAAGGGGGAAAAAACAAAACTTTCCTTCAATAGGGTAATAGCTTTTGCTTCTTGCAGGCTTTCTAATTATTACAATCCTGATTATAATATGCCAACTTATCTGTTTATACAGATTTTTATAAATAAAAGTTATTGATGAATTCCAGAATTAACTGATTAAGCACCATGTTCATGGAACTATGGATGAAGAAGGTGGCCATTTCAAACAAGAAAACTAACTAACGTTAAAAGATAAAATATGCTCTCACCCTCTTTTCAATTATTTCCTTCGAAGGAAAAACCTTGGTAAAGATAGAAAAATGTGGGATAGATAGCCAGATGGATTCTCAACTGGTGGACCAACTGCAAGTAGTCCTCAATGGAACTACCTCTTCATGGAGGGAAGAATGTAGTAGGGTCCCCCAGAGTTTGGTCTTAGGCCCACTCTCTTCAATATGTCCATAAATGATTTAGACAAGGGGATAGAAGGGGAACTCATCAAATTTGCAGACAACACCAAGCTGGGGGAGGAGGGAATAGCCAATACTTTAGAACAGACTACTACCAGGCCACGGGCCATTGGGAACCGGGCCACCAAAGCAGTGGGCGAGCACGTGAAGGTTCACTTGCGCATGCGCTGGATTTAGGTTGCACGTATGAAACCATTCCACACCACCACCGAAAGCTGTCACTGCCGCCATTCCACAGCATCAAAAAGGTTGGGGATCCCTGCTTTAGAAGATTAGATTCGAGATCCAGAAGGATCTTGATAGACTTGAAACCTGGGCCTTATCCAACAAAATGCATTTCAGTGGTAGGGAAAGTAAGGTCTTACACTTAGGCAAGAAAAACCGAATGCACAACACAGAATAGGTGGTACCTGTCTCAACAGTAATGACTGCAAGAGGGATCTAGGTACCCTAGTGGGCAATCACTTAAATATGAGCCAGCAGCATACTGCAGCTGCCAAAAAAATCTAACGCTATCCTAGGCAGCATCAACAGAGGGATAATATCAAGATCAAATAAAGCGATAGTACCACTTTATACTGTACTGGTAGGACCACACTTGGAATACTGCACTGTATCCAGTTCTGGTCACCACAATATAAAAAGCATGTTGAGACTCTAGAAAGAGTACAGAGAAAAGAGTACAGATAAAAGGCTAAACCATATGATGAACAGTTGTGGGAACTAGGTATGTAAGCAGGGGTGGGTTCCACTTACCTTCCCTACTGGTTCGCATTGCGACGGAAGTGCGTGTTTTGACCCATGCACAGAGGGTTTTTTTTGCAAGCCGTGGTGACCGGAGGACCGGTTCGGGAGCGTGACCAACGGTCATCGCTGCCGGTTTGACGAGCGGCGGCAAATTTCTGCTACTGGTTCTAAAGAACCGGTCCAAACCATCAGCAACCCACCACTGTATGTAAGTGACTATCATGTTTACCGGTCCAACCATGAAACCCGTAGAGGGGGTGGTGTTGCTATCTTCTACAAAAAGTCCCTAAATCTGAAAAAGATTCAAGTTACACAGGAGCTTGCTCTTCCTGAGACCATCGTCTGCGAACTGTCATTAAATACCACATTTCGCTTCTTACTATGTTACAGAACCCCTGACTATGACCTCGTTCATGCAAACAAACTAACTTCACTATTAACGTGGGCAGCCTCCTGCCCACACCCTCTTATCTTTCTTGGTGACCTCAATTTACCTCTTATTAATTGGACTCTAAATGAATGCACATCTGAACCCATACATGCAACCTGTACAATGCCGTCACTACTCTGGGACTGGATCAATTAGTAACAAACAACACCAGTATTCTGACTCCAGGCTCTGATTTGCCGGGAGCAGCTAGTTAACTCTGACAACGGGTTTTCATGCAGAATATATTTATTATCAGGCATCCTCAATATCAAAGACTTACATAGTCATGACAAAGTTCATCTGAATTGTTCAGAATTGTCCCGTTTATCAGTGTAAAAAGAAGGAAAATTCACTCCCATGTTGAGAGAGAGTACACGTTGCTCTCCGGTTGCGGTGCAATTCATAATGGCCGGGGGCTTTGTTCTACCAGCATGCAAAGTGCCCCAGTGGCCAATCAGAGACACAGATGTGATCATGTCATGGACTACATTTCCCAGGGGGCAATGGACTACATTACCCAGAGGGCAATACCACATTTCCCTTAAAGGAGACACTTCCCAATTCCTAAGCTAACTATACTCTCTAGTCAGCACACTCCCCGCCTGGAATTATAAAATTCCACTATTAACTAACAAATTAACTGAGATAAACAAAGGCATAGCATAAAACAATGCAAACTTTAACTATTCTAATTAACTAAAGTAAACAAAAGCATAGCATCAAACAATGCAAACGATGAGGTAGACAGAAGGCATGCAAAGCTTGAGGTTCAGTCTTCAAGTTCGGTCTTCCTTCTCAGCAGCACCAGATCGGTGATTGGCCTGGTGTAGAGCTTCTTGGTGAAAGTCTGTGAGCCACGGCATGAGTCTTGTGGTTTCACGACCTGAACTTCAACTTGGCGAACTAGTCCATCAGAGCTGGATAGAACTTGATGTACAAGTCCCATAGGCCAAGAGTTTCGAGGCATGTCCTTGTCTATTAGCAAGACAAGATCTCCTTCTTATGTCATGGACTACATTTCCCAGGGGGCAATGGACTACATTACCCAGAGGGCAATACCACATTTCCCTTAAAGGAGACACTTCCCAATTCCTAAGCTAACTATACTCTCTAGTCAGCACACTCCCCGCCTGGAATTATAAAATTCCACTATTAACTAATTAACTGATATAAACAAAGGCATAGCATAAACAATGCAAACTTAACTATCTATTGACTAAAGTAAACAAAGACATAGCATCAAACAATGCAAACAATGAGGTAGACACAAGGCATGCAAAGCCTGAGGTTCAGTCTTCAAGTTCAGTCTTCCTTCTCAGCAGCACCAGATCGGTGATTGGCCTGGTGTAGAGTATAGAACTTGGTGTACAAGTCCCATAGGCCAAGAGTTTCGAGGCGCGTCCTTGTCTATTAGCAGGACAAGATCTCCTTCATCTAGGTTAGGCTCCTTGGTCTTCCATTTGCGGCGAGGCTGCAGGGAAGACAAGTATTCTTGCTTCCAGTGCTTCCAGAGGGTGTTAGCCAGCAGTTGAACTTGTCTCCATTGTTACTTATACATGTCCTTGGGAACGAAGTTCCCTTCTGGTGCTGGCCATTCACCTGTCTTCTGTGTTAACAAGGTGGCTGGTGCAAGGATAGTTGGATTCTCAGGATCCGAAGAAAGTGGACCCAAAGGTAGAGCATTGATGATAGCTGCCACTTCTGCCATGAGGGTGGTGAGGATCTCATGCGTCAGCGTGGGTGCCTTTGTCAACATGGAGTCAAAGATTTTGCGGGCTACGCCGATCATTCGTTCCCATGCTCCTCCCATATGGGACGCATGAGGAGGGTTAAATATCCATACGCAGTTTTGGGCCTTCAGGTAGCCATCAATTGCCGGATTGAGGTGAGTGCCCTCATCGATCTGTAGCTCTTTGCAGGCTCCTACAAAGTTCGTTCCCTGGTCAGATCTAAACACCTTGACCAGGCCTCTGAGGGCTTGGAACCTTCTTAGAGCGTTGATGAAGGTGGAGCTGTTCATGGATTCGATGACTTCGATGTGGACAGCTCGAATGCTAAGACACGTGAAAAGGACGGCCCAATGTTTTCTGTGAGCTTCACCACCCCGGTCTGACGGGCAGACACGGACCACCGGCCAAAGACGTCTAGTCCTACGTTGGTAAAGGGCGGTTCAGTACTAAGACGCTCGAGTGGCAGGTCAGCCATCAACTGGTTTTGTGTCCTACCTCGCTGCTTCCGACAATGCAGGCACTTGTGTAAGACAGTAGCGATGAGCTTCCTGGCTCCCACGATCCAGAGTTCAGCAGCTCTAACCACTCCTTCTGTGAAGTGTCGGCCTTGATGGTGGACGGTTTCATGGTGGTGTTGAACCAGCAGGTTTGTTACATGGTGACGAGCGGGAAGGATGATAGGATGTTTAATATTTGAGTATATTTCAGCCTTATCCAGACGCCCCCCTAATCATAGCACATCGTGGTTGTCAAGGTACGGGTTCAACGTCAGAAGTGGGCTGGATTTTGGAATAGGCTTCTTAGCTTTTAGGCACTCGAATTCCACTGAGTACGTGTTTTGTTGCACACCCCGTAGAATCCCTCTCATTGCTTGGAGATAGCTTTCTGGAATGGTTATCTGTGAATTTGTCCTGCGATGCAGGAAACGGAAAAACGCTGCTACACCTCGTAAGAGAGATGGGAACATACGAGTGTTGTACGCTGACGCTTTGGAGACAACTCAGGGAGGTACGCCACGACTCCCATTCTTGCTTTTCTTCCAATGGAAGCGGACTACCATCCCTGTCCTACTGTCTCCATTTATTCGTACCCATTTACTAAGTTCATATTTATGTTTATACTTATACCTGTTATCTTGTACATGTTTGACAAACTAAATAAATGAAATAAATGAAATGAAAAATGTCTAGTCTAACGAAGGGAAGGATTAGGGGTGAAATAGTATCAGTCTTTCAATATTTGAGGGTCTGTCACAAAGAGAAGGGGGTCAACCTATTCTCCAAAGCACCTGAGGGTAGGACAAGGAGTAATGTATGGAAGGTTATTAAAGTGAGATCCAACCTAGAATTAAGGAGAAATTTCCTGACAATGAGCACAACTAATTAGTGGAATGGCTTCCCTTCCAGAAGTTGTGAGTGCTTCATTGCTGGAGGTTTTCAAAAAGAGATTGGACAAGCATTTGTCCAAAATGGTATAGGGTCTCCTGTTTGAGCAGAGGGTTGGAGTAGAAGACCTCTAAGGTCCCTTCTAACTCTGTTATTCTATGTTCTGTGTTCTAAATTTCTCATATAATGAACCTGATTTCTTTTTTATAAGCCAAGAGACCGTTGCTGTCTTGGCTGTAACAGGCTAACATCATTTTTGACATATTTGTGATAGAATTTTATTTTTAAAATGTTTTAGACATGCAAAGATTTCAGCTTTATATCACAATACTGCTGGCCAAGGATCAGTCAGTTGTTTTGGCTGTCCAAACGTGAGTAAAGACCGTGGCCACAGGTCCCTCTTTTTATGAACCTCAGAAAAAGAGTAAATCCCATTGGCCCCTTCAAAACCATTTTAGAATTTGGAATCAGAGGAATTTGATAAATATGCCTTTATTTGTGAATTTGAAAAAGAATCTGGTTACTTTCCATAACAGTTCATCACTCTTCCCCATGATGGTAGTGCCTCAACAAACATTAGAAGAGTAAGAATATATAGTAGTTACCATAAAGCACAATATTGTCACAAACAGCAGGAACAAACTAGGGACCTCAAATCTTCCTGAACACACTTCCAAAATGTCATAGGTACCCCACAAAATAGCTCCCACATGAGTATAAACTAGTGTTTCTCAACCATGGTAACTTTAAGATGCATGGACTTCGACTCCCAAAATTCCTCAGCCAACTGGCTGGGGAATTTTTGGCGCTGAAGCCCATTCACAAAATAGGAAGAACTGAAAAAACAGCATTGAGGAGCTGTTTCTTACTTAGTTGTGTATGATTCACAGATGGGATTTCTCTGTAGTTCTCATCTAATCAAAGCTTATTGGGAATTTTATTATTGGCAGCATGATAATGTCACAAATCCATTGCTCTTCTTCACTGCTACAGTAGAAAACTCTGCATGTTCCTGATTTTCAGTTGCATACTGTGCCTGTAGATATGTGAGACCCTGAAGGTTATGTCGTAGGGTTCCAGCAGCTCAGCAAAGAGAGATAGCCCACCCCCCAAAAAACAGTCCCTAAGTTGTTTCCCAGAGATAATGAAATGAAAAGAAGAAAATGCAACATCAGGGGACAAATTTGAGATCAGCAACTGCAGGAGAACAGAGAGTAGTAGACTACCAGGCACAAATGGCACTGCCCAAGAGTCCAGGCACAACAAAATCCACTAGTCATGAGCTGAACAATTTGATTCCCAATTTGATGCTATACCAGCCAGACATGATCACAGACTGCAGACTGAATCCTTTCACACACAGGCTTTCAAGGCTACACCCAGACATTACACACAAACCAGCAGAAAAGATGTTTCTGTGTAGATTTGTGTCTCTTAAAGAAAATGTTCCTGAGGACAAGTGCTGGGTTCTTGCCAGCTTTATGTCTTTGAACTTCCAGGCATTGGCCACTCAGCCTCAGTAAGGTTTCAAGTCTTCTGACACTGGATAAGTTGATGACGTCTCAGTGCTTCCCTTGAAGTGTTTAACTGGGGGGGAACGGACCTAAAACGAGATCAAGTTGATGTCATCATCAACAGAACAATTGAATTTGTAAATGTTATTTCAGGCATTAGTAAATATTATTTTCTAAGTCTTCAAAAGCCAAAATGTGGCTCAGCAGTGTATTCCCATAAATAACTTCCCTAACTCAAAAGTGAGCAGCAACATCAGCACGCTGTCAAAACAAGGCACTGGTGTCCACAAAGCATATCCTGGAGTGAAATCAGAAATTTGCTTGGGTTGTGATAATCAGAGCTGTAATGCAAATAGCCAAGCATTATCTTGGGGCAAAGTCATCCAAACCTGGCACTTTCTGGAGGGGCAGGCTTAGCAATTCTCCAAGGGCTCCAAGCTCTCAGGCTCTACAACCGCTGGAGGGAAGGAGAGTGAGGAGATATGGGTTAAAAGTCAAGGCTCTCTCCTTTGCACCTCACTGTGAATTGCATATCTGTGCTGCCTGCCAGCCTCTGGAAGAACACCTGGATTTCCAAATATGGGCCTTATGCAGTTGTTGTCTTTCTTTTGGGACATTTTCACTTTATTTATTTATTTTATTTATTTTATAAAATTTATATGCCGCCCAACTCCCGAAGGACTCTGGGCGGCTTACATCATAAAAAATAAAACATATAAAAACAATTTAAAAAAGGGGAAAAAAAAAACCAACTATATTTAAAATAAAACATTCACACAACCATGCATGGGCCAATCAGAACAACTATTGGCCCCAGGCCTGCCGGAAAAGCCAGGTCTTAAGGGCTTTACGGAAGGCCAGTAAGGTGGGGGTAGTACGGATCTCGGGGGGAAGTTGGTTCCACAGAGTCGGAGCGGCTACAGAGAAGGCCCTCCCCCGCGGTCCCGCCAGCCGGCACTGTCTGGCCGACGGGACCTGAAGAAGGCCAACCCTGTGCGACCTCACTGGTCGATGGGAG
>QLTV01001007.1:1489524-1508423 GCA_003457575.1 Thermophis baileyi
CGACTCTCCTCTCTCCCTCTCTCTCTCTCTCTCTCTCTCTCTCTCTCTCTCTCTCTCTCTCTCTCTCTCTCTCCCTCCCTCCCTCCCTTCCTCCCTCTCCCCCCTCCCCCCCCTCTCTCATCAGGTCAAGGCTCTGACTCTTCTGAGGAGATCCACAGGAACTGCATTCCCCTCACAGCTTGTCTACCACCCCTCTCTCTCTCTCCCCCCACTTACTTAATTTTTATTGTTGTTGTTGTTGTGAAAGCTATAAAGAGGATCCAGAATTTGGGGTTTGAGTTTGAGTTTGAAGGACTCAAACTGTTACAGTCAGAAAATGAGGTGTCATGCCTGCTTATCAGGCCTTACTTTACTTTATTGTAGGCCAGAGTTGCTAATATTTTCCCCACAATTTCTTGTGGCTTAACAGTTACATACTAATACTAGGGCTGGTTGATTATGGACAAGACCTCCCTCCACCTGCTAAGGCTTCAGCAGCTGCTGGACCTGAGCCCAGTACTGGCAGTTGGCATAGCCAGGCACCTGCTGAGGCTCCTGGAGACACTGGAAATGTTGCAGTTGCCCATGGCCAGCAGTCTTAATCTGTGTACAACTAAATGTGAACATGAAACTAAGTGAAGTTTTGCAAGTCCTGAGAAGCAAAAGGGCAGGGGGATGAGTGGAATGGCTGCCACAACTCAAATATTCTGGGGATGATTTGTTCCAGAGATGGCAGAAAGGACCCTCGACCATCAAAAGCTCTGGAAGATGCAGGAAATTAGCTGGGGGTAGGGAGACTGGGAAGCCCTTTGCCCCAAGACATGCTAAAAGATCACTCTGGATATTGTGACAATCATCAGTTGTTCTCAGACTTTTGCCATCCCACTCCAGATGGACACAGGGCAAGTAGGAAAAAAACAAGGCATGATTCAATATATAGAAGTAAGCCCAAATGTGATTAAAAAAAAAAACCCATATAACCCAATGCCTGAGAATAACTCAGAATAATTAAGAGATGAAATTACATTCAAAGTCTAGCTTGTTTAGGAATGGTAAGATTGGGATCCGCTGTGCCTCCAGGAAAGCATTTCACCATGGAGCCACCGCTAAATTGGCTTTCACAGATGCATGCCTCACGTATCTCCCAAGAAGCAGGAACCTTCCACAGGCCCTCTAAATGTCTGGACCAGACAGGTAGATTGGGTTCTGGCTAGGCATTGCCTGGTATCCTTTGTCCTTTCCTAAATGATATTTCACCAGATTATTGGTTACAAAGCTTTGTCTGGATATATTTTATATTCATTTATATTTAATAAAATTTGAATGCCGCCCAACTCCCGAAGGACTCTGGGCGGCTCACAACACATGGATGAAGCCTTCTTGCCTCTGTTCAAGCCAAAATGGTAGAGAGTATTTGTCCCTGTGTTGATTGTTACCAGTCTAAAAGGCAGACTGTGGACAACTGTCGTGCTGGTCCATACTCTTCTCTATCCCCATTTAAGGGCATATAAGAATTATATACTATAAAACTATATACTACTGATTTTTAACTATTAGGATTAGTGGTTGTCTGCCATGGTTTCCCTGAGATGGAGGCAAGGGCAAACCATTTCCAAAAAAGTTGCCTGGAAAAAATTGCATCCCTCCCCCCCCCCAAAAAAAATAGACAACAAAGCAGCATTTCCTCACCCAGCCAATAAAAGTAAAAGCTATGGCCATGAAGGAAAGCCTGTATTTGGTGACTAACTCAAGCAGAACTGGCTCCCTTGCTTTACTTAATCACAGGCCTAGTGCTCTCTCAGAAGGGTGCCAAACCCATGTTTAAAAAATAATGTATATTAAGAAGCCTCCTTTAATATCTGACCAGCACTTTCTGAAATGCCAGCCAGTCCTTAAGCAGGCAGATGAAGGCATCATCACCAAGGGAATCAGCGAAGCTCTGCCGATCAGATCCACAAGAAGAGGAGTCAGGAGAAGAAGAGAAACACTACTTTAAAACTGGAACAGTCCAAAATAAATCTAAGCAGCCCCTGCGGTGAGCAGAGAATGAGACAAAGGCAACGTCATTGAACATGTCCTTTCAAAGCCACGGGGTATCTTTGCGCCCTGGCTAGCGGGCCACGGGGGAGATCCCCTGTTCTCTCCTTCGGTCTTGGTCACCTGCAATTTTCAAGCAGCAAACACGAATGCCATGCCAAGTAGGAGACTGTCAGATCGGCGCCAGGAGACGGAATGTGTTTGAAGCGCTATGGGAAGGAAGGAAGGAAGGAAGGAAGGAAGGAAGGAAGGAAGCAAGCAAGCAAGCAAGCAAGCAAGCAAGCAAGCAAGCAAGCAAGCAAGCAAGCAAGCAAGCAAAGCAAGCAAGCAAGCTCACCTTCGTATCAAGGGGGCCTCCACAAAAGACGCTTCTCTGAAGGATCGCGGGGAGGGGGGATTCTGGACAGCGCTGCAGTTCTAAAGCCGCCCCGCCCGCCCCGCTCCCAAGAGCAGCTGGAGTTTGTGCTCCCTTTGATTCGATCAAGGGGGGCCCGCGCATCTGTCCTCTTCTTTTGCTAAACTAAGGCCATTTGAGGAGGGTGGCCAACTTTTCTTCCTCTTAGGCCTCGACTCCAACGCTCCACCTTACCAAGGATCCTGGCGTTCAGAAATCCAGCGATCGGAGGGTTTCTTCCCCCCCCCCACCTTTATTTCCACGCCAGAACTAGCGTCACCGGCTTCTTTCCCTGGTATTAGTCCGTAGTGTTTGGAAATGAACTAGATGGCCATCGGTAATGGTATATAATTCGCCTTGGAAAATGCGAGTTCTCTGGACTCACGCCCGTCTCTCCTTCATTCCCTCCCTCCCTCCCTCCCTCGTGCGTCCGGCGTGTTGGGGGTTAATGTCTGGTACTTGGCGAGCTCGTCTGCAAAATCCTCCCTCTGATATCCAAGACCGTTCTTCAAAAAAAGAAAATCAATCTTCAGGGCCCGTGGCCAATAAGAGGAGTCCTGGGCGTGCCAAACAACCAATTGGCTGACACGATTTGCGCCGATCTGACCCACCCTATCTCTTTCCTGAAAACTGCCCACATATGGGTTGTATATGTAAGAGTACATATTTCTCTATAATAGCGAGGGGTCAGATTCGACGTAGATTTGAACGGAGACCGGGAGCGAGGGGAACCGGCGCTGGATCCGAAGAAGAGGGGACGCAGCGAGAGAGTAAGGCACCGGCTCCCAGCCTCTACTAACCTCCGGTGCAAGTGTTCCCAGGGACAAGGTCCAGAGATCAAGGGCTCCGGGAACTTCGGGGGAGGGTGGGGTTTTTTGTTCCCCGCGCAACAGTGGCACCCCTTCCCACTTCGCCCGGCGCGAGCATTGCGCGCGTTAGAAGGAAGAGTTGCCACCAAACGGTCCCACGCGTGGGAAAAGTCAGCGGCTAAGCGACCTCCGACGGCGCACAGGGCGGATCGGGACCGGCAGCCGCCCCGCGTTTTACAAGCACCCTAGCCGCGAAAGAAATGCACCTTTCTTTTTAGCGGGAGAAGCGGCCGTTCGGCGGCCCGCCCCGCGGCGCCTCTCCCAGAACTTTCGCCTTTCGCTGCCCGCAGGGTCTCTGCAAACGCCTGACGGAGGGGGCCTCGCCCGCCCGCCCCCCGCCGAGTTTTTTTCCTCCTCAAGCAAGTCGAAAGCGTCTTGCTGAGCGTGTGGCGGCGAAAGAAAGACGAGCCGCCACCCTCGCTTCGTTCGCCTCTCCCCGAAGTGACACCGGCGGCGACCCGGGGGGAGAAGACACACAAAGGGAGAGCGAGCGAGTGAAGCGTCTTTACGCGCACAGCCCTCGCCCCGCTGCGCCCCGGCGCGAGAGAAAGCCGTAAGTACAGCGGGCTTCGGACGGTCCTCAACTGTCCGCTTGAGGAATCTCGGAAGGTCTCTTTCTGGCTCTGGGATAGATTGCCAAGGCCGCCGCCGCCGCCGCCGCCGCCGGCCGTCCCCCCGCAGGCACCCAGGCGACGAGAGGGAAGGTCGCCGCCGCCGCTTCCTTTGCCTCTTGTCTGCGGTCAGGATCAAGTGGGAAGGCAAAGCCGCGTGACGGCGCGCCCACCGGGTCTTAAATCTCTCGGTGGCGGAATGCCCTGGACGGCGGGCGGGAGGGAGGGCCGGGTGAAGAAGTGAGATTGCTTTGCCCTCTGTGGCAGATGTAAAGGAGGAGGAGAGGCCGGAGTTAGCACTTGCTATTAGAATGTGCTTTGAAGTCCTCGTGGTATTTTCAGAAATCCTTTTCTGTTTCTGTTTCATACTTACATGGGATGAGTGGGGAGAGAGAGACTTTCTCAAACCAGAATAATGTCGCTTAGAAGGAAAAATGGAGTTGGTGAAATTAACTTTTTGCCACTCACTTAGAAAGTGTATAGGGAATACTGGGGGTGAAATATGGAATGGGGCTGCAGAGAAAGCATCTTCAGACTTGGCAAAAGATCCCCCCAGCTAAAGCAAAGCCCTTATGACTTCTGCTGGGCTACCCTGATTCCAGGAATAGGCGGGAGAGCAGTGCTGAATTTACACCCAGTCTGAAGCCACATTGACAAAACTAGTGTTATATGTATTGGGGGTGGGATAGTTCTGGGCCGCAGTCTTGTGGCTACCATCTTGTCTTTCTGCCCCCTCTTATGCTGATCTCTCCCAACTTCTGCTGATCAGACCAGTTGTTAGAAATTAGCAACTGGAGCTCTAAACCCCAAATCTGGCCTAATTGTTGGATACATAAGTGGCTCTTGACGCTGCACTGCTCTGCCTGCATGCTGAAGTTAAAATCTATCAATTTTGTTGTGCCTGGTGAATTAAATAGGTTTGGCTCAATCAATGTAGAATTTAGCACTGGCACTAAAGTGTAGTCCTTAGCTATAAGCTTTGAAAACTTCAATTATATACTTGGCTTGTCTGTGATGATACCAGGGGAAATTGAATAGCTTTTAAGCTACAATCTTAAACCTATTTTCTTGAGAATAAGCCCTAAAGATTTGAATGAAACACTGAGACACGTATTAGTCAACCATCTTTTAGTCTAGCATGTTATGTAAATATGTCTCTTGTTATTACTTTGTTTCATTCTGCTGTGCAAACCCAGAATCATTCTGTAAACCATGGTTTTATTTATTTATTTATTTATTTATTAAATTTGTATGCCGCCCAACTCCCAAGGGACTCTAAACTGTTTCCTGTTTAAACACAGGAAAACATGTTATGCAAATATAGCCATTCAGATGAAAGTTCTGATTAGGAAAGAATTTGCTCCATTAATTTTGAAAAAGCCTGCATTGTGTCTTTGATGCTACCAGGTGTTTGGGTTCAGTTTTCTGTGGGGATTTTGACATCTGTTCATTAAACATGTGTGGCCAAGTTGAAAATGTTCCGCTTTTAAATAATGGCATGTTATTATTTATCTATTCTGTAGATGTTCAGATCAACCAGTTAACTAATCTACTTTCCTTTCTCTTCATAATGCAACCAATATGTTACTTTGTAAGGTGAACTGATTATGCAATAATATGAGGGCAGATGATATAGTGAATTTATAGCAGTGTACACTGTTTCTTTCTTTTATCATATTTATCTGTTTCTTCTTAACCAACATTCGGAACATCACTGATCCAAGAAGGACGAAGCAGAGAGCATGGATCCCAACTGGTTTCTTTACTCTGCTTAACAATAGTTTCGTTTTCACATTGTACATCACTATTATGTGTACCACATAAAAAGGGTTGAGGTTTGGATTACATAGCTGTGGTCAACATCTTGACCTTTTTGATCACCTTGTGGGTTCCCCACTGATAATGAAAAGTCAGATCAAAAGTGAGGACAACAGCATAGATAGACACACAGATTGGCAATTTCCCATTAGCTTTTGACCTAATAGCATAAAGTACACCAAATCAATGTTTGGTTTACCATATCTATTTGAGGATAAGCCAAGAATTTTAGGTGCCAGAAAGCACCCCAAAAATCAGGTTTGGCTTATCTGGTCTATCCACAAGTAGATTGGGTATTTCTTTTTTATTTCCTGTATATACTTGTGTATAAGCCAATCCTCAGATGGTCAGACCTTCCCATTTTTAACCAAGGTACCATGAAAAATGCAGGTTGGCTTATTCTTATGTGGCACATTTTTCTGGTAGTTTGGTTAAAAAATTGAGGGTCAGCTTGTCAACCAATAGGCTTATATACAAGCATATACAGTAAATTAGAAATGTTCAAAATAGATTAGAGCAGCTGGCAAATTACAAAAGAAGACAACTCTGAAGAAGTGGTATTACCTTGGCCCTTCTGAACACACCATGGTGCCAGTTGTTTTGTTTTTTTTTAATGCAGAAAAGGTCTCCACAAAAAGAAATTCCATTGAAGCTTGCTTCTACCTAAGGAGAGGGTTGGAACCTGAATTTATATGCAGAAAATAGAAACACTTTTGTAGGAATCAGCACTAGGTTGAGAGTGCCTGAACCTGCTCCAAACTCTTAATTGCCAGGAAGGAAATATTTCTCTTTCAGAAGAATATTGGATTAGATCTTTTTCAGATCATGAGGAGCCCCAGAGCAAAGACAATACTTCCATCTGATAGCTTCTTCCCAGGCTGTATTTCCCAATAAACGCCTTAAGGTGTGTGAACTGATTATCCATCTTTGTAATGTGTGAATGAGTAGGTGGTTATTTTAGGGATGGATCTGGCACAGCTCCCAGAATCACATTTGCTGTGTCTTAGAGAAGTGTCTGAGATGTTACAAAGATATCAGAGGCTGTTTCCCAGAAAGAACATTAACAATGTTAGGGGGAAAAAACATTGACTAGAAAGAAGAGCCACTATATTTAATTCTTCATCACTTCAAATAGTATCTGGTTGACAAGAATGCAAGTGTAAAACTTGTAATTTTATGTCTTGCATTGATCAGTTGTTTTTAAAGGCTCATTTGATGACAGAGATATTTTTGTTGGGTTTCATAGTATAAAACCTATGCAGCTTCCCAAATTAACATTGTGAGGTGTATACCGGAACACATTGGAGTTTGTTATTATGCCAGATGCCAGCATGGAAAGCATCCAGATGGTCATGTCCATTTCTCTTAGGTTAATGCTTGTTTGCCAACTGAATCAATCAGAGAGAATATGAGAAGATTTGGAGGAGGGATTCTGCTCAGTAGCCACTCTTAAGTTCTGTAAGGTTGGTTTTTTCTTGGCACTGTCCCCAACAGTATGAAAGCTTTGAAGTTATCTTATTTCTGACCTGATCAAAATAGCTGCTTTAAATAAATAGCAAAATGGGCATACCAAAAGTAAAAACACTTGGGACTGGGGAAATGAAGTACTCTATGATTGCTGAATTAATTAATTTATTTCCCTGCATATTTTTCATCACTCAGAGCAATTTATAGTGATATAAAATATAGTACAGTGTAAAA
Organism: Thermophis baileyi; assembly: GCA_003457575.1. Lineage (NCBI taxonomy): Eukaryota > Metazoa > Chordata > Lepidosauria > Squamata > Dipsadidae > Thermophis > Thermophis baileyi. Next base: position 1,496,934 of record QLTV01001007.1, read on the forward strand.
TATAGCCACAGCAGGTGGCAGCATTCAACTAACCTTGGCTGATCTCAAAAAAAGACTAAGCAGAATCAGACCAGTTTAACATTTGAATGGGAGATTGCCAATAATTTTTAAGACTGGGAAGTTGAAAATAAATTAGAGATGAAAGCAATGGCAAACCACTAACATATTATTGCCAAGAAAATGTGTGGATGTAGTTTCCATCCAATCTCCAGGTTCTTCAATATAAAGTAATTCACACAATTAAAAGAATGAGTATAAAAATAATAACACTGAATGCAGAAAAAGCAACCTTTAGATAACAAAAAAAAATACAGTCATGGAAACGACTGAGAAAAAGCTATCTGAGATTCATAGGGAAAAGTGTTTCACAATATTGGTACAACTATTGAAAACATTGTCTTTTGCTATGATCAGCTGGGCCTCCACCTTAGCTGAGGAACACAGACGGATCTCACCTTGTGATCTTAAGAACTTTAGCACAGATGAAGAAGAGATGTCCTAGGCCCAAGCCATTTAGAGCAGTTGTTTGCATATTAGGGAGTAAATCCCATTGAACTCAATAAGGGCAGTTTTCAATGACCATGTCTAGAAGAAGATGATTTGCATTCAACGTGCTTTTATATGTGATCTCCATAACCTTTAATGGTTCCACTGTGAGGTAAAAGCAAAGTTGTGATTCCCAATTCCAGATCAATGAGGAAAATGAGATTGAGAATGGCCCATTCCTTTATCTTTGCTCAGAATTTACTTTCCATCACTGATTTCCTTAGAACTTATTCCCAAGTGAGAGGTTTGCTCCAACTGCAACTTTAGGGTTTGTAGCTGATAAAAGTCTAAAGGCCTTCTTCATCCGTTCTTATGCTATATTCCACTAACTTTATTTTATCATGCTGTTGGATGGACTGCCCAGGCCATGCAGAGTTTGTATTCCTTACAATTTAATCTCAGAGTGGGAAATCCAATCTTCTTCTTTCTTCCTCCTCCTCCTCCTCCTCCTTCGCATATTCCCGCAGGTGCAGGGTCCGCTTTTCGGATCATTGAGCGCCACTTTGCACGGTCAGCTGTGTCTCCAGGGCGCAGGCCCGCAGCTTGCATATCTTACATATCTTTAATCTGAGAGTGGGAGATCCAATGCATCTTGAATTACCTTGGAATACATTGCCTTAAGGAACTATGCTTGGTCACATCCTGGTTGCTGCACATGTGTAAAGGGCACACCAGTAGGAAATCCTGGGGTCTGCAGTCCCAATACATCTGGAAGGTGCCAGCCAGAGGGTGGAAGGCACTGGAGCTGCCAATTTGCTTTTGGTGAAACAAGCAGGGATGCCCTGTTTCCTTGGGAAGCGGCCCATTCTCCCAGACTGCAGTTATAATCCCAGAAGAGACAAATCAGATTTATTTATTTTTAATTTATTTATTTATCTCTCTCCTTCCTTCAGGACCTCAAGGCAGAATACATAGTGCTCCATCTGCCAGTTTTTTCAGCCTGTGTGGGCTGGGGCTGAGAGACAGGAACTGGCTCAGTGTCACCCAGTCTGCTTCCACGGCTGAGGGTGGACTTGAACCTGGGTTTCTCTATCTTTAGTTCAACATCTTCATCATTACATCAAACCTGCTCTAAAAAAAGAAAAGCATCCATCATACAGAAATCCCTTCTACCAAACTCTTTGGCCTTTTCAGGTCTATCTCTTTTTCTGCCTCTAAGGAAACAGGTGGTCTGATTTCCTGGATTCTGATTCCAAGGGGGTTGATTATTTGAGAGAAAGAAAAAAATCCCCTTCTGAGAATTCCTGATGAACGTGAACTATATATGGAAGTGCCAAGTTCCTCTCAATGACAAGAGACTTCACATTTTCTGGAACAGAAGAAAGAAGTGTTGTAGGCAAGAAAATAAAAGTTGATCATAGCTGAATGAAGGGCTTTCTTTAACAGTTTTGTAGAAGTGAAGGTGAAGAGGTTAGTGGAATAATTTTATCTCAGATAGATTTTCTCTCCCTGTATTGGCATCTGCTTCATGACCCATTTCTATTTTCAGCCAAATTCCTAAGGTCCTTTGTTTGCTGCAGTTGTAAATCAATTGCATGGCTTTGGGGCCAGGATGACTTGTCATCAAGATTCCTTGCAAATCGGCAAACGGTGATTTCCAGAAGATTTAGTAACCAAGGGAGACCCATGCAGGGAATCTTAATTTTTTTGTGTGTGGGTTAGCTGGAGACAGACCACAAGGTAGAGCCAGCAGTCCCCAATCATATTGATATTCCTATTGTCAAAGGCATTTGGCTGGCCATTAATAGATAGCAAAGATGTGATCTCTACCTAAAGCCTTGGGATTATTCATATCTCATCATCATAGCAGTAATTAAAAAGGAGGGGAAGCTGTGAACCTCTCACAGTCTTCCCGTTCAAAAAGAGACCATAGAAACTCTATACTTTTCTGAGTTTAGACATCATACAGTATTCTGATGTTTTAATGTGTTACATGAATTCTGTCATTGTGGTTGGTCAACCATTTGTCATGGCTTTGTGAATCTTGTGATTAGTAAACTAGGCTTAGGAAAACTGTGGTTTGGTGTGATGCATGAATTCAATTGTTATAACCAATACTCAACTTGCAGTGTTCTTCTTGGCCAGGATCATTTAAGGCTCCTTTAGGCTGAGCCACATTTCAGCAAATGTATTCAAAATATATTTTTATGAAATAAACCCATCCTTTCTTTTTTTTAAAAAAAAACCCCATTGCTTTAAATGTAGCAAAAAATCAGAGTAAGCATTAAAACTCTCCCATAACACTAGATAGAATGGCGTAATAAAATCAAGTGTTATGGCCAAGAAGACTTTCATCTTGTGCTAAAAAAGAGGAAGATGAAACCAGAGAAATCTAAGACAAATGGGTTGCCATTATAGAGAAGATCCCGTTTCCACTCATCACCTTCCTGCTAAGCAGTCAGATGATGGAGGAACATAAAGCAGAGTTTTTACATCCCTTCTTAGCAATTAGGAAACATAGGGTGTTTGGGATACTTGGTCAGTTCCAGGCACATTTAAACCAGCATTTTGAATTGTGCCCAGAAGTGGACTGAAAACTAGTGTATCTGTTTTCAAAACTGGCAAGATAGGCTCAAGTTGTCTCATCACATTTAATAGCTATGCTGCTATATTTTGCTCTGATTGTAGTTGTAGACAGCATTTAAAGACGGCACCATGTATATTGTATTGCAGTACTGTAAATGATATCTTGTGCAAGTTTCACTGCCAAAGAACAATCTGCGTAGACATTGAGTCTGCCTCAGGGTGGAGAGTCTGTGATCTTCCAGATGCTCCCCTCATCCCTGAATAATGGGCATGCTGTTTGGATACTGGAGTTCAAGAACATCTGGAGGGCCACAGATTTCCCATCACTGATTGTATATAGAGAGAGACATATAGACATAAATGTGTATATACCGTGTTTCCCCGAAAATAAGACCCTGTCATATTTTTTTGAACCCTGAAATAAGCGCTTGGCCTTATTGCCTTGCACTCAAAAGCCCGATTGGGCTTATTATCAGGGGATGTCTTATTTTGGGGGAAACGGTATATAATATTATATATATAATATTAACACTATATAATATAGTGTAATATTATATACCCTGTTTCCCCCAAAATAAGACATCCCCTGATAATAAGCCCAGTCGGGCTTTTGAGTGCAAGGCAATAAGGCCAAGCGCTTATTTCAGGGTTCAGAGCCGAGGTGGCGCAGTGGTTAGAGTGCAGTACTGCAGGCTACTTCAGCTGACTGTTCAGCAGTTCAGCGGTTCAAATCTCACCGGCTCAAGGTTGACTCAGCCTTCCATCCTTCTGAGGTGGGTAAAATGAGGACCCAGATTGTTGGGGGCAATATGCTGACTCTGTGAACCGCTTAGAGAGTGCTGTAAAGCACTGGAAAGCGGTATATAAGTCTAACTGCTATTGCTATTGCTATTCAGAAAAATATAAGACAGGGTCTTATTTTCGGGGAAACGCGATATATATATATCTATATATAAATATATAGATATAGATATAATATAGATGATATAGATATATAGATATAGTTATAAATGATATAGATATAGATATATATGAGAGAGAGAGAGAGAGAGGAAACAGATTAACAATGCTAAATATTATTCCATTGTATATTGTATGTTATACTTGACAGGATGGCTTCCCCATGTCACAACAGTTTCTCCCAAGTCTAGTTACCAAGGAACTCCTCCAAAGAGATGTTGACTCTGAGATCAGATAGTTGCAAAACATAGGGTCTGATATATAGATTACTTTATTTATCAGCTTGCTTTCTCAAGGAAGCCCTTCTCATCTTCCCCTAGCAGACCCTATTCCTAACTCAGTCACCTTCAAAAGGATTTTGTTAAACTTCTATCACCCAGCATCCAGTGACAGCAACATGCACATAACCATCAGGGACTGGAAGTCTGCTGCAAGTTCTGGATCTGCATCTATGTTTGAAAGTTGACAAGCTAAATACTTCAGAGACTGCGCTGTTAGGTTGTTGAGCTCACATAGGTTTTTGTCAGCGAACCAGACACTTCATTGGCAGATTCACAGGGAGTGAAAGCAGAGCAGGTGATCCTTTAAGCACCCTGATAGCTTCTAGCTGTTTAGGAGAAAGAGCAAATAAGGGGAACGCAGACAAGCCAACCTGATAACCAGCAATTGTGAAAAGATGTGCTGTTTGCCTTTTTCTCTAACCTTAATTTTCTTCAAATCATTTGATCTATTTCAGGACTGTAGTGAGACATCTGGGATTACAGAGAGCCGTTGTTGTGAAACAGCAAGATAAATTAAATCCACTAAATCTGATAGATTAGCTAATATATTTCTGTAAAAATAATTTCCATACAGGGAGAGAGAAGGATCAGTTGACAGAAATCCAGTATCATTCATTCACGAATGTTATCTTATTCTGTTTGGCTCCTGACCTTAATATTTGGTAGCTGATCAGTGTTTTCTTCCCTTTTGCCTTGCTGCCTGATCCTTTTCTTTAAACCTGTAGATTCTGGAGATTGAACATGGAATACCAGGCATGTGTGGAAGGCCACAAAGCTTCAATACAAGATTGTCTGTGTTTCTAACTCTTTTAGTTTCTAGGATATAGAGCAGGGGTCCCCAAACTTGGCAACTTTAAGACTTGTGGACTTCAACTCCCAGAATTCTGGGAGTTGAAGTCCACAAGTCTTAAAGTTGCCAAGTTTGAAGACCTCTGATATAGAGTTTTACCCCTAAATTAAAACAGGTAAAATATCAATTCTATAATAAAATGTTGAGAAAGCAACCTTTGCGTAACTGTGGGGTAATTAATTTTGCTTGTCATTTTCCTACACAAGGTTTATTTAGGAATAGAAGGGGCATTCTTGGCACCAGAGCCAAATCTGGGTTTGGGTTCAATGTGAATTATAATCTGGGATAACTCTTCTTATAATCTGGGATAACTCAAGATGTATATTGACATAAGAGGGGAAATCAGAGAAACAGAGTCCTACATGTTTTAGTGGTCATTTGCTATTTCTTCATTGTGGTTTGAGATTTCATCCTGTTTTTCTATAAAAAAAAAATATCCAGGGCAAAAAAACAAATGAATAAAAAGGAAAACAACACATGAAATGATCTATTTAAACAGGGGGAAGGGAAGACTATATAATCACTACTCCTTTTTTTAAGCAGTTAAAATGTTATTTTGAAAGCTATACAGATGAAAATGACTACTAGAAAAATGATTTTCCTGCAGTGATGGATGGATGTCACTCAGATACTTGCTTCAGTCCCTAGGTCAGTTCTACTGTTAGGCAGATGGAGGCAGATGATTTGGATATCTAGTAATGGCAACAGGCTTTAAGACAAACAGTGCTCCTGAGATTTTCTGCCCTAAGCACCAAAATAATAGCTGGTCTTGATTTCTGGAGCAAATATCTTTTAGTATTCCATTTTTTGGTCATCAATCATCTTGAACTGGCTCTGGATCCTCTTCTTGGAATACAGTCTAAGGAGCTAAGGTATTAAATGAACTGCTAAAGATTCAGGGAAACAAATATCTCCATAGCAGAGGTGGGTTCCTCCCGGTTCGGACCGGATTGGCCAAACCGATAGCGACCCGCTGGTGACGTCACTGAACCGGATCGGTCGGTGCCGGTCCGTGGGCACCGCCATCTCTTTTTTTGAATTTTTTGTGAATTTTTTACTTTTTGGAAGTTTTTCCCTGTTCTGCTGCTTGAAAGTGGGCCCTGCCTCCCGCCCCCAGGTTTATACTGACCTTTATTCCTTCTTCCGAAGCCCAGCTGATCAGCTCATCAGCTGTGTTTCGGGCTGATTTTCAACTACTGAGCATGCGCTGAAGCAAAATTACACGAGGGGATGCGCACGTGCGCACGAGCGCAGCGAGCACGTGTGCGCAAAACATGCACTTCCATCGCTATGCGAACTGGTGGGGAAGGTAAGTAGAACCCACCCCTGCTCCATAGGTATTCTGTGCTTAATGCATCGTCTCCTCTCCTTTCCTCATATCCTCAAGTTCTTAGATATAGCCAATATGGCTTCTATAAAAGCCCCATAAAATTGAAGCTATCAGTCTTTCTTCCATCAATTCTAGGAGAAGACTATTCTAGGATTCTGCAGGTCACAAGATTTCATATGATCTCGATGTTCTAGGTCAGAGGTGTCAAACTCACGTCACGGCATTATCACGTGATGTATCGGGACTTTTTCCCTTTCGCTAAACCGGGCGTGGGCGTGGCTAGCGTGTGACGCATCCGGCCCGTGGGCCAGGAGTTTGACAGCCCTGTTCTAGGTAAATAGGAATGGAAAATATTTCCAAAGGTAAGATCACCAAAGGCACGTAAAGAGGGTTTGCCATATTAAAAAAGCAAAATGTGACAGGAGGAGTGATAGGAATTGAAGGGCAGTGAGGCATTTGGAAGGTGTGCAAAGAAGAAGTGGAGCTCTACCTAATTGATTCCCCAGCGCACAATCTTTGCTGTGTCTTAGACATGAGTTACTCATTTCTCTGGCAGAAAGTTACAGGCTGCTGCTCTGATAAAAATCTTTCTCAGCTGGTGTGTGGGGAAATAAATGTTTTGTTGTATTCTTCTCCAAAGGAAATCACCTGTAGGGACTGCTGGGATGTATTTATTGCTCAAGGAAGGACTGTGAGCAAAAGACATATTAAAGGAAAATATGCAGTCTGATAACCATCACAACACAATTTCCAGAACTCCCTATTCCAATGAGCTGTTGAATAATTGAAGCATCTTAAAAGCACCTTTATAGAGCTCTTCCCCCAAAATAGAAACCTTTGCTAATTTCAAGAATCTTACTTCCTTTCCTTAATTTTCCTTCTTTTCTTTCTCAGAAAGAGGTGGAAATGCTTACAGTTCTTCTTTGGGGCTCATAGTCAGATTTGGGAAATATGGGGTTTAGAAGAAGATGAGTTGCATATGTGTAACTTAGTACTGGTGCTTCTTACTGGGAAGAAATGGGAGATGCATCTCTTCAACCCCTACATAGAAATGTGTCAGAGAGAGGATAGAAGCTAGTATGGGCTTTCAAATCATTTTTGTCACTTCTTTGTGCTTCATGCTAGTGATATAGATTCAGGCAACAGTTTCATCCTTGGTTGTCCACACACAGGTAGCCTTATGTATCAAGTGATTGAGTGATTGATTATTCAAATTGGCATGGATTCTTAGTGACCCTGTAAATAGTTTTTCTCCATGATGATCTGTCCCTAACCTTCAGGTCTTCCAATGCTGCACCCATCACCATTGTAACTGAATCCATCTTTCTTGCAACTGATCAGCCTTCTGTTCTCTATCCCTCCATCTTTCCCAGCTTTATTGTCTTGTCAACAAAGCTAGGTCTTTGTAAAATACGTTGAAAGTATGATAATTTCAGTCTGGTTTTTTGCTGGCTGGGGATTTCTGGAAGTTGAAGTCCACACACAGTAAATTTGTTGAGATTGGAAACACTGATTTATTTGTTCATTGTCTTGGTTATCCATGGAACTCTCAGGAATCTTATTCCAAAAAGCATCAGTATCTTCCCATCTGGCTTTTTCAAAGTCCAATATTTTCTTGTGTAGATTGTCATAGGAAAACACTGCATGAACCATTTTGATCTTTGTAGATATGACCACATCCCTGCACCTGAAAATCTTTCTAAGGCCTTACATGTTTTTCTCTGTGCTACGGTAGTCTGTAGCATATTTCTTGACTGTTGGGTCCTTTATTACATATTACTTTACGTATCAGCTTTAACAGTCATAGGAAAACCCATTTTACAGGATTAGATTATTACTGCAAACACCTGAAAAGAAACATTTATTTCTATTTCTATGTCCCTTTTTCAGTCGGGACCAGCAATCCTGTGATTAGACACCCTCCCTAATGTTTCATTGCTTTAAGTATAATATGAGTAAATTTTGTGCCTTGACTTTTTAAAACATTTGTTTCGTTTTTTGTGTGCAGTATTCACTATATTACTCATTCGTCATTTTGTTGCTTCCCTATTTTGCTCTGTGTAAATTAAGGTTTCTGTAGTTTCTACAGCAGTTTTGACCCAACATGTCATAAAGCAAGAATAAGTTTTTTGACTCTGGATTCTTCCAGTGGATGAGTAAATAATATACATTGCTGAAGGAACACTAGTGTAGTATTATTGTGGGATTGACTTAAGTATGACAATGTAGAATCAGTAGCATTGCCATCTGATTCAAGCTTTCTGTTTAGATGTTTACTTCATCATTAGCTGCAGTCTGCTAAGGTTGTCTCGCTATTCTGTTTTTATCAAGTCTATCTCTTGCCTTTATTGCTTCCATTGAAGATCTTGAGAATTGCAATTTTTAGACTATTAATCCTATGATATGGTGCCTGGAAAGGATATTGGATCCTGGTAAGGGAACGGGAAATGAATTTGGTCCACAGAATATGCTCTGCAGGGCTGGGTTCTTCTTTTCTTCGCTGCCGGTTCGCTCAGTGGCGCACTGTGCATGCGCTTCGTGCATGCACAGTGCTTAAAAAAAGCTGCGCATGTGCAAAAGCAAAAAACAAGATGGTGGCGCCTATGGCGGCGCCGAAAGAACTGGTTCGGGGGTGTGGCAGGCCTGGGTCGCTGCCGGTTCTAGCGACCCAGGCCGCCAAGTTACTACCAGTTCTATAGAACCGGTCCGAATCGGGAGGAACCCACCTCTGATGCTCTGTCAGGAAATTCTCTTATCTAAGTTCCACTGCAAGGAATGGAAGGGGCATGATGGCTCAGCAGTTTAAAGATGCTGAGCATATCAGCTGCAAAGCTGACAGCCCGGGTTTGAGACCCAAGTGCCGTGGGTAAGCTCCCATTACTTGCCCCAGCTCCTGCCCAGCTAGCAGTTTGAAAGCATGCAGATGTGAGTAGATAAATAGGTAACACTTCGGTGGGAAGGTAACAGCGTTCTGGGCACTTCGGCGTAAAGTTATGCTGGTTACATGACCACAGAAGCGTCTTCAGAGAACGCTGGCTCCTTCAGAAAAAAATGGAGATGAGCACCACCCCCTAGAGTTGAACACGACTGGAAAGGGGAAACCTTTACCTTTTACTGCAGGAGCGCAGTGGCTCACGTGGTTAGGACGCTGAGTTGGAGATTAGCAAGCCTGTGTTCAAGACCTGAGTGCTGCTGTATGGCAGGATGAGCTCCTGTCATTTGCTCCAGCTCCTTGGCAGGGACATGAAAGGAGCCACCAAAGGCATCCCCCGGCAGTGGTGATGTCACCAGCTAATCCTTTCACCCCAGAAATACCTTAAAACGATGCCTCCGACATGAACTTTTAATGCAAGGAATAAAGTGCTTCCACTTCTTCCAATCGGGCTTCTGCTGGATAATTCCTGGTGGATTGTATTCAATTTTAATTGGCAGGTGTCATTTTGTTGTCCACCTTAGATATCAAAATAGCCATCCCAATGTCAGCTATCTAATGTCCTTTGCATCTAGATTTTCTTCTCAAGAAAATATTTTTCCCCAGTGTCCTTCTGCCAAGTCAGGCAAGAATAGTGTCTGTATAAATTTGCCCTGCTGACAGTTTCAGTGCTTGTTAATTTGCCTTCCCAGAATTTCCTTTGCAAAGGGATTTCCCTCTCCTCTCTTGGAGCCCTGGTTCCTTAAAATATACACTCAGTGACCTCATCACAGACCAATCACTGGCAAGGGGAGCAATAGCTGTACTGGGCAGAGCAATGGGTTTATGGAGTCTTTTTAGAAAACATTAAAGAAGTGTGGCTACAAAAACGCAGAAAGGAAGAAGACAATATTTATAGAAATGTCTTTTTTAAAAAAATTTCCTCAAGGGAGTGCCAAATTTTATATTCCCTGCAAGGGGAGTTTTAATTGAGAGGAGAGAGTAAGCTGAGTGGTTTTTTTAGGCAAATGGATGGCAGTCAGCCAGGTCTCCTGGATCTCTTTTGCTTTGTTGAACCAAGTGGCATATCATTACAGGAAGTAGCTTTAGGCCAAATCAGACTATTCATTTATCTAGCCTATTATAATCCACTTTGACTGTTGGATTCCCAACAGTGTTGGAGGCTCTCCTGGGTCTCAGACATGGATTTCCTCTGTCGCCTGCTCCCTGTGCCTTTTAGATTTTAGACTTTTTTAAAAAAAAATCCTGCTTTTATTTTTTATAGATAACTCAAGATAGCAAACCTAATATTCCTTCCTCCTCCTACTTTCCCCACAACAACCGTCCTGTGAGCTGAACTGGGCTGAGAAACTGGCCCCAAGTCACCCAGCCATTTTCATGCCTAAGGCAGGACTAAAACATCCTTTCAAAAGGATGTCTGAAATTGAATCTGGAATATCTGGCGGACAAGGCTGGTGTTCTTCCATTTTTCTTCTATATACCGTAATTTTTATTAAGACTTTTAAACACAAAGATAAAAACTAACAGAAACTAATACTAAGTAAGGCTTTAGATCTCGACTGGCTCAGGCCTAGCTTCATCTCAATGGCTGTTGGAAACTGACATGCAGTTACGTCTGTTAAGTCAGGTGTTTCAGCCAAAAACCCAAGAAGAACTGAATGAATATCCTTTATTGGGATGATAGAAATTTTGAAATAGTACATTCATTAATGGAATGCAATGGTCAATAGAGCTAAGAAGCCTTGTGGCATACAGTTGCAAGAAAAAGTATGTGAACCCCTTGGGATTACGTGGAGTTTTGCATGAATTGGTCATAAAATGTGCTCTGAACGTCATCTAAGTCACAACAATAGAAAAACACAGTCTGCTTAAAATAATACTACACAAACATTAGATGTTGCCATGGTTTAATTGAACATAACATGTAAACATTCACAGTGCAGGGAGGAAAAAGTATGTGAACCTTTGGACTTAATAACTGGTTGACCCTCCTTTGGCAGCAATAACCTCAACCAAACGTTTCCTGGAGTTGCATATCAGACCTGCACAACGATCTGGAGAAACT
>QLTV01001007.1:1511527-1534785 GCA_003457575.1 Thermophis baileyi
TCAATTTCAGTTTTAGCACTTGCCGCCTGCCTGCAGCCTCAATCAGCTGATGTTCGGGAAGCTGATAATCAATTGCTTGTGCTATTCAGGCTCTGTTCTGTTTGCTGCAAGGAGGTAAATTGCTGGGAGGCAGAGGCCAAAGGGTGGGGGTGGCTGGGTGGGGCTACATTCAGTGTATAAGACGCACCCAAGTTTTCACCCTCTTTTGGGGGGTAAAAAGGTGCATCTTATACTCTGAAAAATACGGTACTCTGGAATTATACAGGTTATTGCATTGTGTACAGTATGTGGATGTATCTGTGTGTGTGCTTGAAACTTAATTTGCAGACTATTGTTAAACATCTGTATAAGCACTCATGAAACAACTGATTTCCTTAGTCATTAACTAGAACAAGAACCACAATGATCACACATATTCAAACAGTTGCAATGCCTTTCTTCATTTCTGCAGTGTACATCTTGATATCCTCTAAAAAACAGCAAAATCAGATTGCCCAGAGTTTTAATGCTTCTGTCATAAAATTAGTAGCTATAAAATGTTTTTATATAAACCAAAATAAAATCTTTCCACATCCATCTTTGTTAATAATTTCTGGCCTGATAAGAAGCATATTTAGTACTGTAGCATTTCTCTGTCTTGGTCAACTATTCACCTCAAGTAACTTTGCAAGCGAGTGTGCAGGAGAGGAGCCAGGACAGGAAATAACAATAGCAGGATGTCTATCATGTCTTCCATCTGAAAATGGTCTGTGCACATGCCTTCCGACACAGGAATAGCCGTGCTCCACATGAAGACAGCTCTTAGATTTTCTATAGTAGCATGCCTATAGGCTTAACTAAGAAGTCCTCTTTTTCTGCTCATCTTACATGTCTGGTCACTGATCAGAAAGGTGGAGATGGCTGGGAAATCAATTCTGAAGTCCTGAACCCTGTACTTGGATTAGCCTAGCTGTCTCCCTTGCACTTACAAGTAAATTGTTGTAAGGTGGTGTGCCTCGTTTTTGCTGCACATTTCTTTTAGGTTCTTTAACTCCTCTTTGGATGCATATACAGTACCAGAAGTAAGCCAGTTTACGAAGGCCCGAAGGGGAATGAAAGAAGAGCTGCTGCTGCTGCTTCTCCTGCAGCCACAGAGGTCTTTGGAGATGTTCCCTTCCCTACCGAGAGGCAGAGAGCAGTAGACCCACCTCCAGCAACAGACTGTCAAAAGAGAAGAGGGGGGCTCTTGTCTGGAAGCTGCAGCTGCTTGGCCTTCCGGATGTCTGCTGGGATGACAGATTTCTGTGGGAGAGGTGACAAGAGGGGAAGGACACCAAACCAAAGCTCAGACCTGTCTCTTAGAAAATCCACAAACTGGCATGTCTGGGTTGCCTTCATAGGTGCTCCAGTGAATTCACCAGAAGCCAGGGTTAAGTGTACTAAGTCAAAAAAAATGGGGTCTTCCCCAGGCTCTAAATGTTGACCTTTGGCATGATCCCTCCTTAGGAAAAGGAGCCAGGGAAGGCAGGTGCTGGGTTTCTTCTCCCAAGCCTTCCCTTGCCATTCAGGAATTTGGCATCCTACATGGAGGTCTCCCTTGATGAAATTTCTGCTGGCCACTTTGTCAATGAAGCCCATGATTCCGTGACAAAAAAAATCAGGTCATCTTTATTTTTTTTCCATTTTCTTGCTTCTGTATTTGCTCTATTTGCACTCAGAGGCAAGATTCACATTTTAAATAATTCATTTTTGAAGCATGTATTTCTCAGTGCTTTTTAACTGAGCAGGGGTTTTTTTTTTTGTAAATTTTTATTTAAAGTTTACAAAGAACAAACTAACAAAACTAACCCAAACCAATAAAGAGGAAAAGCAGTAAAGAAAGAAAGGAAAAGAAAAGAAAAGAAAAGAAAAGAAAAGAAAAGAAAGAAATGTCTGCAAGAATAAAAAGAAATAGAAAAGAGAAGCTTCTAATTTCCTTTGCAGCAAATATAGGTACAGTTAGAAAATAATTAGTTAACTGAGCAGAAGTTCAAATAGAGAAAATATTTGCATAAATTAGGACATTGCAAAATAAATGTATTCAGTACAGTAATGTCTTATTAATGCTGGGGCAATTTGTGCAAACATAATTTCAAATTGTACTCAGTTTTAGTTTTAGAGACATACAAGGATTTAACAGCAGCATAAAAATAAGGCATATCTAATATGTTAACTCAAGTTGCTGTACATGTACAGATGCTAAGACTCATTGAATTTAATGGATCTTTGAAATCTATTTTAGAATCCTTCTGTACATGACATCATTTAATAAATAATTCACATTGAATTAACAGATTTCCTATGGATGAATAAACCCTGCAACTAGAAATCCTGAGTGTGCTTTTCAGAGTATATGACGTCATTTGAGACTGACACAGATTTAAATAATAGAAGCAATGGCTTGAAGGATACTCAGAAATCCTCTTAAAAATGTGTACATAAGGTGAGCTGTTCTGTTGGAGAAACTAACCCACAATATCAGAAAGCAATAAATATCAAGATATATAATACCAAAATGTAATTTCTTTTTATTATGTTTGCTATCAAACAAAACATGCTTTTCTGGTCCCTGGCCCATTTCTCCTTTAGGAGAGCTACATTCTAGAACTGAAGAGCTGAAAGAAAAGAGATCTGATAAGAGTTCCAATTCCTCCCTCTTTAGCTGTATGCATTTGTAACAAACAGGCTTACCTGGCAGGAACAGCACCCAGCAACCATATTTCCAAAGTAAGTGGTCTCTGAACATGAGTAGTTGCAGTCAACTTACATCCAAATGCTTATAACAAACTTCATATGGGCAATCCTTGTTTTTTATTTGTAGAGGATCTCCCACTGGGGGACAAGACATTTTAGAGTTAACTGATAGATAAATATGTTAAGTTGGGTGAATGGAAGAGGCAGACAGAGTGACTTCAAAACAACAGCTCTTTATTAGTCAAGTGCTAACAATCCAGCAAAAGCCCTGTTTGACAGCCAGCCCTTTTATAGGGAGGTGTCAGACAGGCCAGCCAATCAGGAGGCAGTATTTTCCCTCCAGAATGGAGGACCTGACTGAAGCCTATGTGCTTCAGTCTGAGAATGTAACACCCCTCCCCTCTTAGTTGGGCTAACCCAACGTGTGATGTAGTCACGCAGATAGGCGGGGCATGTAGTTGGTCTTTCAGACCTGCGCAGCTCAGTTGGAGCTGGGTAAGCAGTCAGGTTGGTCGAGCTTCTGTTGCTCCCGGTCTCGACCAATGGAAGCTTCTGGATTTCGGGCTGGGGCGGCCAGCTTCTACCGTCCTCGAGCTCTAATTCGTAAGAGCGAGGGCTGGTGATCTCTGTAACCATGGCAGGAACCCAGAGAGGACCCCCAGCATAGTTGTGGGCCTATACTTGATCCCCTATGCTAAAGTGTCAGAGCTGACTATGGGAGTCTACTGGGGCCTCGGCAGAGTAGTTAGGGTGTAGCCGATCTAGGTGGGACCGTAGTCGGCGACCCACTAGAAGTTCAGATGGACTTCAGTGGTGGCGCTAGGAGTGATATGCTGGACTAATAAGAATTTATCGATTCGTGTTTGCCAATTGCCTGGGCCCATGCGTGAAAGGGCTTCTTTTGCAGATCTCACCATTCTCTCCGCCTGACCATTGCTAGACGGATGAAATGGCGAGCAAAGGGCATGCCTGATTCCCTGCTCTGCTAAATAGGTTTCAAATTGTAAGGCTGTGAATTGGGGCCTGTTGTCAGAAACCAGGACATCGGGCAGGCCATTCGTGGAGAAAAGTCTCCGTAGCACCTTGATGACCACCTCTGCCGTGGTGGTGGTCATGAGGGATATCTCTAACCACTTCGAGTATGCGTCCATGACTACGAGGCAAGTTTGCCCGTGAGTAGGGCCAGCAAAGTCAATGTGCACCCTGGACCAGGGTGCCTTTGGCTGTTCCCACTCGTGTGCGGGTGCCTCTGGGGGAGCTGGTCTGGATTCCTGGCATGGCGAGCAGGTGGCCACCCATTCTGTAATGTCCCGGTCCATGTTAGGCCACCAAACATAGCTCCTGGCCAAGGCCTTCATCTGGACAATCCCCGGATGGCCCACATGCAATGCTTCCAATACTGCAACATGCAGTTTCTGTGGAACAACCACTCGATCCCCCCAGAGAAGACAACCCCGCAAAACTGATAGTTCATTTTGCTTTGTCACAAACATTTTAAACTCAGCCCCAACAGACCCCTTTGGCCACCTCCTCAACACCCAGTTCACGACTTTTGTCCTTGGTGGAGTGGCGCGCAACCTCAAGTGAGGTTATCAGCCCAGAGTCCAGGCAGTCAATTAGGAGAACCAGGGTCTCCGGTGTGGGGTCTTCCAGAAGCATCGGCAAAGGACAGCGGCTGAGGGCGTCAGCATGCCCCAAAGACTGTCCCGGCTGGTGGAGAAGCCAGTAGCTATAAGCGACCAGGAAAATGGCCCACCAAGTCATTCTGGGCGAGAGGGACACAGGCGTGGGGCGGTCGCCTGTGAGGAGACCCAACAATGGCTTGTGGTCAGTGATCAAGTCAAATTGCCGCCCATACAAATAGTCATGAAAACGTTTGACTCCGGCCACCACAGCCAGCGCTTCTCTGTCCAGTTGACTATAATTGCGCTCCGCGGTAGACAGAGTCCTGGAATAGAAGGTGATGGGTGCCTCGGTGCCATTGGGAAGGCGATGGCTGAGGACAGCCCCCACGCCAAAGGGTGACGCGTCGCAGGTTAGCACAAGCGGCAATGTCTGGTTATATTGGATCAGTAGGCTGTCCACAGAGAGTAGGCGTTTGACAGCTGCGAAGGTGGCAGCCTCAGATCGTCCCCAGGTCCATTTCGCCTTTTTCGCGAGAAGCCTATGGAGCGGCTCGGCCACCATAGCCTTCTGTTCAAGGAAAATGCTATAGAAGTTAAGGAGCCCGAGGAACGCTTGTAGTTCAGATTGGTTCCGAGGGGTAGGGGCATCCTGAATAGCTTTAATTTTTGTATTTGTGGGGTGGATCCCAGAGCAGTCAATCATGTACCCTAGGAACTCTACCCTGTCCACCCTAATTTGGCATTTCCCCTTTTTAGGCCACAGACCCTTATCTCAAATTCGGGTCAGCACTGTCCTTAAACGTTGGAACAGTTGATTTTTATCCCTGGCCGAAATTAGAATGTCATCAAAATATGGTATGACCCCCAGAATTCCTTCTAACAGGCGTTCCATGAGACGTTGGAACAGTCCGGGGGCTACACTAACACCGAATTGAAGCCGTTTGCATTTGAACGCAGCCCTGTGCGTTACAATGGTCTGTGCCTCCGCAGTAGCGCCATCTACAGGCAGCTGCTGGTAGGCTTGTGCCAGATCGAGTTTAGCAAATGCTTTTCCTGGGCCCAGGGAGTGTAGCAGATGCTGGACCACAGGAACAGGATAGGTGCTCTGCTGCAGTGCCTTATTAAGAGTGCACTTATAATCAGCGCAGAGAGTGAACGCACCCCTGTGCGTTACGATGGTTTGCGCCTCTGCAGTAGCGCCATCTACCGGCAATTGCTGGTAGGCTTGTGCCAGATCGAGTTTTGCAAATACTTTTCCTGGGCCCAGGGAGTGTAGCAGATGCTGGACCACAGGAACTGGATAGGCGCTCTGCTGTAGTGCCTTATTAAGAGTGCACTTATAATCAGCGCAGAGACGAATTGACCCGTCCGGCTTGACCGGGGTCACAATAGGGGTTTCCCAGCGTGCATGATCGATGGGCTCTAGGATCCCCTGGGCAATTAGCTTGTCTAATTCCTTGTCAATTTTTGGTCAGAGGGCGAGAGGAGGCCTCTGGGGCTTGAGCCGAATTGGGGCTACATTTGGGTCCAAATTAAATGAAATTGGGGTCCCCCTATACATACCCAGGCTGTCACTAAAAACGTCCTCGAACTCCTTTAGAAGGTCTTCCGTGTCGGTGTCTGTGACAGAGTTGATTCCGGTCACCCCCATGCCGAGGGTCTCGAACCACTCCAAGCCGAATAGGCTTGGAAGGGAGCCGCTGACCACAGTCAGGGTGAGAGGGCCGTTGAACCTCTTGAATTGCACCCGGAAGGTGCCACAGCCGATGACAGAAATGCGGTTGCCCTGGTAGTCGGTCAGTCTCAGTTCTTGGCACTGCAGTTGTTTTCTCTGGATTCCCGGGATTGCTCGTTGCAGCGTGGCCCAGGAAATGATGGTGAGAGACGACCCGGTGTCGATCTCCATGTTGCACAGTGACCCTTTGAGCAGGATGGTGACCCGCAGCTTCTTCCGGCGTGGAGTGGTTGCTTGCCAGATCGTTGTTTGACAGGCGTCGGTGGCATCAGCCCAGTCGGTCCTCCGTCACGGCGGCCAACCCCCTCGTTGAGTTTGCTTGGGGTAGCTGGGCTTGCTTGGTGCTCGTCGTGTTGCCTGTGGAAAAGGTAGCTTGGCATGGCAGACCCTGGCTAAGTGACCGCGACGGTCACATCGTTGGCGGATGGCCTTGTGGTATCGGCAGTCGGTGCAGTGATGGTGCAGGCAGTATTTTCCCTCCAGAATGGAGGATCTGACTGAAGCCTATGTGCTTCAGTCTGAGAATGTAACAAAATACATTGATTAATTAAATTTAAAGCCCATCTTTCATTCAAATCTCCTATATTATCTTTTGTTCCTTCATAACTACAGTTCCTACTTGGTAGGTGGGGCTGGGAGAGGATGACTACCCCAAAGTCACCCAGGGAGTTTACAAGATTGGCCCGAGCCTCTGTATCCCTGCCCCTGGTCCATCACCTAAACTATGATGCCACCCTGGCTCTCATTGAATGAGTGGGTACACGTTTAACCCTTGTATTCTTTATATTTTGCTGCCCTCCAGCAAATTCTTTGCACTTTGTTGGGTAGCTAATCTGTAATTGCAATGATGCTGTTTTAGAAGTGCCTTTATCTAAACAATGAAAGAAGGAAATGCTACTGATAACAACAAGAATCACAGTAGGATTCTAGTTAAAGACTGGGTCAGTTGATATTTACTATCAGTAGACATTTGATGCAAGGAAAACCTGGGTTTTCTGTGGTTGATGAAACAAAATGCCCTCCGAATCCTTGATGTTTCATATTTGGAAGATCTCTATTTGTAATGGGAGAATAGTGGATTATATACTTATGTACACATACACACACATGCACAAAGAGCTATTGTGAAACCCTGCACTTCCAAGTCATTGGAAATAACCGATGGGGGTAAGACGCTCCAGACAAAGCATCTTTCCAAGCATTTCATGAAAGCATATAAGATTTGACAGCCTCCCTAGGCAATTTGTTACATTCCTGAATTGCTCATCCAAATGACAACTTCCCTCTACCTGCACACATCCCCATCTGTTGGCATTAAGCTAAAGATAGGTTTGAATTAGAATGGTTTTTTTCATCATTTTTCTTGCTTTTTCCTGAGAAGAAAACATTTCTGAAGAGGAATGTGTGCAGGCAAGAATTTGTATTTTTTTCTTTAAATGTTGTATCATTGGAAACAAATAATGAAAACTGATGCTGCATAATGTCTAGCCCAGGTGCTTTTATATCCTGGCATCTTGCATGGCGTGGACTTCAACTCCTAGAATTCCCATGGTTGAAGTTGCAAGGTTGAAAAACACTGGAGTAGTCAATTATCTTCTCTTGGCTTCTGTTCTGAGTGTCCTAGTGGACAATCACTTAAATACGAGCCAGCAATGTGCGGCAACAGCCAAAAAAGCCAGTTTTAGTCACCCCAATATAAAAAAGATGTTGAGATTCTGGAAAGAATGCAGAAAAGAGCAACAAAGATTACTAGGGGGCTGGAGGCGAAAACATATGAAGAACGGTTGCAGGAATTTGTATGGCTAATCTAGAGAAAAGTAGGATCAGGGGTGACATGATATCAGTGTTCCAATATTTGAGGGGTTGCCATAAAGAAAAGGGGGTCAAACTATTTTCTAAAACTCCATCACTGGAGGTTTTTAAGAAGAGACTGGACAGCCACTTGTCTAGAATGGTATAGGGTCTCCTGCTTGACCACAGGGTTGGACTAGAAGACCTCCAAGGTCCCTTCCAACTCTGTTATTCTGTATATTGTCCCTCTGGCCCAGTTAGAATAATACTAACAAACAAATAGGATTGTGGTGAGGATTTGGGAGTTGTAGAGGATTTGGAAAGAACCCTGGAGCTCGTCTGATGCAATTCTCTACTCGGGGCAAGAATCTATAAATTAGCAAGACCCGTGAACCACTTGGAGTTTACCAGAGCATTCAGTATATGCTGGGACTTCCTAGCGAAACTTGAAAGCAGTTTGAAAAGAACTCCGCTGGGCTTTCCTTGATGGATATATTTGCTTCTTTTGTCCCCCTGTCACCCTTGGCAGTGGAGGTTTACGAAATAAAGGAACAGAGGAAGCCGTTCACTAGAAGCCCAAGTTGGGTGATCACAAACAGCAACACCTTCCACTCTTTTTTGCAGCTTCACAAAAGGTGTGAAGAATTGGGGATGGCTGTCATTGATTTTTAGCTGCACGTTTACTGCCAGGAAAGGGGAGCTGTTCTTCCTCCAGTGTCAAAATAACCAGTTGGCTGGGCCTCTTGCACCTTGACTTTGAAATGAGGGAGGCTGTTTGCCCTTCCGCCTGAGGCGCAGACGTCTGGGGCTGGCTCAGACTCTCCCGCGAGCAACTGCAGGCTCCTTTCAGTTCAAGGGCAGTTTCTGCTGCTGGCTGAGTTCCAGCAAGGCGGCTTCCCCCATTGCCTCCACGAATACCCCCATAGTCAGGCCCAGCCAGGGAAATGGTGCCCAGTGCTGCAGCTCCCCAGCCTCTACCCCACCTCCTCTCCAGGCTCCCTGGGATTAGGGGGCCTGCTTGAAACTGGGGCACAGAGTTGCCTTGCTTTCTTAAGCTCCTTACTCCCTTTCTAATTTGTTGCCAGGGCTGAATACATTCCCAGAGATGGCTGTCAGCAGAATGGCCAAATGCTAGGCAGGGGGGCTCATCCCCTGCTGATTAATCCCGAGCGGGTCTCCTGAATCCCTGCTCTTAATTCAGGCCATGCTAAGCGGAGACCTCCCCCCACCCTCCGCACGCTACAGGCAGAATTTTTCTCTGTGTATGCATGCAAATGAATTCCTTGATGACATATTAAAAGGAACAGCCGAAGTTCAGCAGAGCCAGCCTCAAAGCGGCAGCTCAGAAAGTCTGACACCTGAGAACGGATTTTGCAAATCAATGAGGAAGGTATGGGAGGGAACTGGGGAGCTGATGGGGGCTCCCCTCAGTCTTTTGGAGCCAGGAAGAAGGGAAGGAGGAGAGGCTGAAGCTCTATGGGGTGGCTGGCTTAAGGAAAATAGAGAAGGCAACTTGAACGTTGTATGTTGTTCTGTGCTATTTGGGGATCAAAGGTTAAAGTAGAATTTGCTTCTTGCTTTATATGCAGGTTTTTCCCACTTCACACTCGCTGGGGAGCTGGGGGGGGAGACAAGGGAGCCGTTCAAAGCGACTTAGTGCTACTTGCAGCACACGTGAGCTGCACAGAGCATAGATTATCCTGCAGCTAACGCTCTTTTAGACACCAACGGTTACAGTCATATAAATGGGCATACAAAGGCATTCCTCCAGACTCAGAAATTAAGCTTCATTGAGGTCAATAGGTTCCATTCCAGATAACTGGATAGAGGATTTCATCCTGAAACAGGTAAGGATTTTTTTCTCTCTCTTAGAATTTTTTACCAAATAGCTTCCATTCTTTTGGTGTGCCGGAAAAACTCTAAAAGATGCCTCTAAATGGCAATGATTCGCTGAGTAAATTTCAGGCATGCTAAATGGTTGAGGACTTAGAGAGGGATAGGCAATTTGTGCTGCTACAGATGGCCTTGCCAGTGCTGGGAATTGTAGTCCAAACTTTTTAGAATGGTGTTTTTCCAAATTTGGCAACTGTAAGATGTGTAGATTTCTGAGAGTTGATGTCCACACACTTTCAAGTTGGCAAGTTTGAAAAACACTGATTTAGAAGGTCACCTATTCTTGCTAAGAATTTGGAAGAAAACTACACTCCCCCACCCCAGCATTTGATGGGGAGATGCACTACCATGGTATGTATGACAATGTATAGAATTTGCATGTTAGAACAAAAACAGTTTGAAACGACACAAGAAGAACCTTTGAGCTCCAAGGAGATAGGGAATATTGATGGGAAAATTCTAAACTAACCACATTTGGGGGGCAAAGGGATTATCAAATTCACTTTAAAGGCCAAAGATAGAAACTATGGTTGTCATCTTTCTGGGAAATGCAAATAAGAAATAGGGCACTCTGCTTCTTGAGTGTTTCCTTCAAACCCCAGATTCCTTCCTTGATTTTTTATGAACTCCTTATCACTTCCCCCACCATGGTGGGGGGTGGTGGCAAGGGGAAAGCAAGAAGTGTGGAAAACTGACATATATTTGACTGGTTCAGGAACATTTGAGACACAAAATGTTACAGCATCCTCAACTGAAAAAAGGAGTGAGAAATGGAGGCGGAAGAAGAAATTAACTTCTTTGGGGGAGTAATTAGAGCTTTGAGGATGTGTATCATAGGTTTTTTTTAACACCTTTTGTTGTTTAGGATGGAAGAAAAGAAGGAGGACAGCTCTTCTCTTTGCCATTCTTCTCCCTCAAAAAATGTTAGGTATCAATTGCTTGGATTTTGAACTGGCCACCGATTCCCACTCTGAACCCAGGGCAGAAGGCTTCAGGTGTGTTTTGTGAGAGGTCTGTTTCCCCTCTTCTCCATCTCCCACCCCAGCCTGAATGGCACTCACAAGATTCCTTCTGGGGGTTGAGGGGATACCCTGCAAAGTTTTCTGGCTGCCACTGCTTATTACAACTCTTTACCATTATCTTGCATGTCTCTTTAACACTATCTTGCATATTTGTCCACAGGCTGCAAAAAGTCAGAGAATTAAATTGCAGGGTGCATGCCTCTGTGTGTGTGTGTGTGTGTGTGCATGCACGCGTGTGTGTTAATACAGGGTTTTGTTGCTGCAGCTTGGCTATGTCTAGACAGCTGCTCTCCCACCTACCCGCCTGCCCGCCCCCACAATGCTATTCCTTCTCATTCATTTTCTGACGGGACTTCAGGTTACAAAGTGAACCCGCAGCTGGCCTGGAAAGACTGAAAGGCCATTGGCATCCCTTTCATCTGTCTTTTGATTTTTCTCTTTGACCCTCTTTTCTTTCCTCTCCCATTCTCTCCTGCCTTCCATCTTCTCTGAAGAAACACATAAAAGCTCCAGGATACTTTGCCCCTTCTAACAGTGTCTCATTTCCAGGTGTAGGGTAGTTCTTCCCCTTTTCAAAAGCAAGGTTTTAAACTAAAAAATCCTGCTCCCTGTCTTGTTTTGTTCTGTTTTCCCCCCTTTTTTGAATGGAGTCTAAATTATACGTTTTCCTTCTTTTCACAAAAACAATTGCTGAATTGGTCAGGATGAACAATAGTGGCTTGCGTCGTACTGACTCATAACGCTAGATTTTGAGATAGTGTGTTGTATGAACTCACCTGTTACTTTTTTTTAATACAAAACATGTTTTATAGCTTAGCATGTTGTACAAATCCAGCCAGTTGCGACCCACCAGGAAACTATGATTAAGTTGAGTTGCACAGAATTATTTCCTCTTCCCCCTGCTGCTTGATGTCCACCATTCCAGAAATTTGATGTGGAGGGTCATCATGATACTCATAACACTCAGCTACCCCTCTCTTGTCCACCTGGCTCAAAAGAAACTGAATAGTTGCATGGAGGTCGTGATATAAACGTAACAAAATAGTGAAATATCAATATGGTAAATAACAACCTATAAGCTGAGACACAACCGTAATACCATCCTGATCTGGAGAGATTAAAATGTCTCCCTCAGCCCCTCCTAGAAAGCCTTAATAGTTTTATAAAAGGCCAACAGATTTGGGGTTCCCCTGATATCAGGGGGAATGCTGTTCCAGAAAAGGGATCGGTGACTGATAAGGCCTTACTTGGGATCCCTGCAGAGCTATCCCCTTAGAGTTGTGACCCAGAGGGAGCCTTCTCTTCTGAAGGACAGGCAGAGACTGCGGGAATGGGACAATTTGCCACAGCCAACTTGCTGTGGCCAGCTCACCATGACCAACTCACCGCAGCCAACTCATCACGGCCAACATGTTGCGGGACAACTCACCCCGGTCAACTCGCTACAGGACAATTTAACAATTCTATTTATATTCATATTTCATTTTGTCCCTCCTTTTGCATCCTTTCTTTAATGATTCTATTCCATCATTTCTTTGATATTAGTGTAATTCTTGTCCCGCAGTGAATTGTCCTGTGGCGAGGTGGTCATGGCAAGTTGTCCTGCAGCAAGTTGGCCATGGCAAGTTAGCTGTGGTGAGTTAGCTGTGGCAAGTTGGCCGTGGCAAATTGTCATAACCTCGAGACTGTTAGAAGAGGGCAGACTCATAGATATCTATGTTGGGAACTATGACAGGCTGTAAAAATGACAACCAGAACCTTGAGCTGCACCCGGAAACAAACTGCTTAATTAGTGCAGTGCATGAAAGAGTGGGGTTACATGGGGAAATGAGCAGTTATGGTCTCAAGCGACTGTACTCTGGATCTGGTGCAGTTTTCTTGTATCTTTCAAAGGCAACCACCTGTAGGTGCTTTATAGTAATGTGAACATAGGGACCAAGGCATGAATCACAATGCAACTTATTTATGGGATGACAAATACTGTAGAGACTTTTTAGATAGAAATTTTTAAAATGAACCTTTAAATGTTATTCATTTTTTAGAAATGTAATTTTTTTTTATTGTTCATGGTTTTAAGGTGCTTCTTATTGTTCTTTTGTAAACTCCCCAGGGTTCTCCAAGAGAAAGTGAAAAAAAGAGCCTCAGAAGAGCCCTGATAGACCAGGCCATAGCTAATCTAGTCCAACACTCACTGTCATTCTATGACCAACAAGATATTTTTGGGAAGTTACTAGTCTGGACTGCTGGTCAATGCAAGTACTACTTGACTTATGGCCATAAGTGGAACTAGAATTTCTGTTGATAAGGGAGTTGTTGAGTGAATCGAGCCTGATTTTATGACCTTTTCGCACAAATTTTAAGCAACTCACTGTAGTTATTAAGCAAATCATACAGTTGTTAAACAATTTCAGCTTTCCCCATTGAGTTTATTGAAAGCCAGCTGGGAAGGTTGCAGATGATCCTGGGTCACTGCAACCATCATAAATACATTGCCAAGGACCTGAATTTTGATCACGTGAACATAGGGATGCTTTGATGGTTGTAAGTGCGAGGACCGGTTGTAAGTCACTTTTATCAGTGCAGCTGTAACTTTGAAAGGTCATTAAGCAAATGGATGTAAGTCAAGGACTAACTGTAGCCCTCTTCTGTCATTTCTCAGCTACCAACATTTAAGGCATTCTGCCTATAAAATGGAAAATAAGTAATTATACAAATCAAGACTGTTAGTGCAATATGTAAAAAACACTTAATCACTGGACGGTTTTTTTAATAACAAAATAGGGATTTGAATTTCTGTCTCCCTGTGTCTCTTCCATGGTGGTCGACAGTTTCCCACTGTGAAATGTTTTCAGTGTTGTAAAAATTAGAGTGAAATTTAGCTGGATTCCCCATAAGCACTTCTTTATCTCCCAATCAAGAGATGCAGCAGAGACATGATGACTATGAATTTGATGGGAAACTTCTTGATGCAGGTTCAGAAGATTTGACTTTCCAAACGTTTAGCTTCTTCCATGTCAATAGAACATTAAAATGTCCCAATAAGGAGTCAGTGGCATCTAAGGGACCTAAACTCTTTTCTGTATAGTTTGACAGCTTATTTTCTGAGTGAGTTCACATATGTTAAGCCATGGTTTGTTTATTCAGTAAACCACAATGTCTTATGTAGTACGCTAAGCCACCACCAGCAAACTGCATTGTAGCATAACCTATGAGTCCAATTACGAGTAGACAAACATCATCTGCTCTGATTGCTCCTGGGCGGGGAGATTTTCTGATTCCTAATCCTGTACACTGTAGTGCCAGGGCAGGATGTGTGTTCCTTTTGCAGGTAGAGCCCATGCTTTGCTTCTGAGCCATGGCTGGAGGCTTTTCAGCATTTCTTGCACTTGTTCTATCAAGGGCCCTCTGCTCTGCACAGCAAGTGTGGCCACTTTGACTCTGAGGCTCTGCTCCCCGAGTTTCAGAATTTGACCTTCAGAAGACTTGGCCTTCCTGTTTACAGAACTATGACAATTGATAGGTCATCTTCTGTTCAAAAAATAACCATTTGAATGCTCTACTCATTTGTATCCCCCAACATTTTTTTTTTTTGCATTGATATTTTAGCCAAGCATAATTCCAGCCTAGATTCAAAACTTGAATCACACATGATGACAGTTGATGTTGCTTTTTTTTCATTTTGACTAAAGTAGAGGAGCCAGTGGAGACCCACAAGTCAGGCATCTACCACAAGGCTTCCTACCTTGCAGGAATTGGGGAAGAACCTCCTATTCTCAAAGATCTTAGATAATTGTTGCTGCCAACTAGTATAAGCAACAGAGCTTGCAATGTTTCAAATTCATGCAAATTTAGCATATGTCTGTTTAAGCAGCAACATTTTTTCCTGACTACAGCTGCTGCTGCACAGTCTAAAGGAAAAGACTCATTTGCTTTAAGAAGTCAAAGATTGGTGTCCCAATTGATGTTATAAAGCACATTTTCTATACAATCTGGGTAGGTAATGTTAAGCTACTTATCTAACTAGTTAGCCTGGTGCAGTATAAGGGAGTCCTGCAACTGAGATAAGAGGAAGAAAAATCTAAGATACTGGAAGGCAGGACTTTACAAAGCCAGTGTAAAATTAATTTACCCCTAGTGTCAGGGTAAATCTTGAAGTTTGAGATCTCACCAGGACTCTTAAAGTTGCAACCATAAGAAGGGTCTCCAAAAATCAGACAGATTGATAAGAAAAGTCTCCTTCAAGTTGAACTTGATTCTAATTACATAGACACATTCATACAGTTTCCTTGGCTCACAACAGATACCAACAGAGGCCAAAAAAAAGCAGCAGCTCAATACCCACTTTTACAGCCAGAGGAAAGCAAAGTACCGGGCATCACTCCTTTTCATTCTTGCTCCACTACATTACTGATCTGCATGAACTCTGTTGCTGAACCTTTGGCCTATAACTATTAAAGAAGCAAGATCCCTAATTTAGGGAATGTGGGTAGAATTGCCATGACAGATCCAGAGGCCAGGATTCTGCACTCTGCTATTGCCGCATTCAGCTTGAGAGTTTCCAGTAAATTCATACATCTTTACATGAACTTAAACTTCCTTAGATCATTTTTCTGTTTTAAGCCATTGTGTGCTGAGGTTGGCAACTGCCATCTCTTGGCCAAACTGGGTAATACTGATGGGGACAATGGCAGAGAGCTGGTCTTCATCATGCTCCATTGGCTTGTTGTGGTTCAGTTGCTTCTGAATCTTTGTGACATGATAGATAACATTTTGCCATATTGCTTTTTTTGTACTTAAAAGTTCATGTTTGTGATATCAATGGTGTTTTCCAGTCATCTTGTCTTCTGCTGGGTTCTTCTATTTCAGAGGTCTTCAAACTTGGCAACTTTAAGACTTGTGGACTTCAACTCCCAGAATTCTCCAGCCAGCATAGCTGGCTGGAGAATTCTGGGAGTTGAAGTCCACAAGTCTTAAAGTTGCCAAGTTTGGGGACCCCTGTTCTATTTAATGCCTTTGATTTTTTTTTTCAGCCATCTCATCTTCTCCAAGGACTCTGGTTCCTGTATTATGTGTTCAAAATTCTTATGCTTTAGCTTCACTATTAGTTATTCCAGTGAGTTTCTGGTTTTATTACATCTAGGATTGAATGATTGGTTCTGGTGGTCCAAGGTTCTTTCAACAATTTTCTCTTGCACTGCAATTCCTAGGATATCCATTCTTCCTTGTTCGTCCCTTTGGGTGATCCAACTATGACTTGTGAGTGGGAAGGACACGGCCTTAACACTACATACTTCTGTTGGCGATGTAATGCCTCTACACTGAATACTTGGTCTACAATTCCATTTGAGTAAAACCTCTCTTTCATAGCTGCAAGATTCTAGGCAAATGCTAGATGACAGTCAAGATACTGTATATAGTACTGAAGGCTAATATTTTGTGGCTGTCTAATGGATTTCTTCAGGCCAGATATGCTGGCCCTGTTTTTTACCATCAATTATTTCAAATGCAAATAAGCAATAGAAGGCAAATAAAGCAGTACCAAAGTGAAAGAATGAACATGGGATAATTCTGGACAACTACTTCTAAGAAGAAACTGGATAACTACTGGTGCTTGTCTAGAATGGTACAGGATTTCCTGCCTGAGCAGGGAGCTGGACTAAAAGACCTCCAAGATCCCTTCAAACTCTGTTATTCTGTTATGATTTTTTTAATTCTTACATAAAGCAGTTATTGAAAAAAGATAAGAATTTTTTAAATGCTGAAAATGCATTTGACAATTAAATACTATCTGGATGTTATCTATTTATTGTAGTCCAGCAGAAATGAGAATCCTTCAAGGGATGGCTGTATGGATGGGTATACACAGGGAGATGGTGGCAATTGACAAAATGTTTATCATGTTGCCATGATACAGTACTGTGGTGCAAGCAAAGAGGGTTTATATATTCTGATGCTTTATTTAAATATGTTTATCAGTGATGCATGACCACTGAAGATGCCATACGGTAAATAAATAAGCAGAGAAGAGTGGGATTTGTCTCATGATGACATCACACCGACATCCTGTTTGCATGCTTTAGTATTATCTCTCAATTGTACATACTGTACATCTGTGAATCTGGGAAGGAGGCTGAGATGATGAATGAAGTCTGCTGGGGGTTTCATTCACTCAATAAAAGGACAGGAAACGCACCAGAAGGTACCATTTCAGCAAGGCATAACTGTGATTGGATTTCCTATTGTCAGTGGGATTAAATTAGACTGATTCATGACAGGCAGTTTTGTCATCTTCAGTAGATCTCTGTGTTTGGCTGCATATCTGTAAATTTCAGTTGCTTTGAGGTAGGCAGTAGAGAAGAGTTGATTATTCCAGAACTCTAATTGCTCACGGTAAGGAATCAGACGTTGGCCTTAAATAAGCTTTAGTCTTTCCTGAGATTCTTAGTATTTCTGGACTTTCAATTCACAACTCTTAAGACACTGAACTGCACTGCATTGTGCCCCATTTGTGTAATTGGCCTTCTAGCCCATGTAGAAATCACAAACACAAAAGTTCTGTCCCAGTGTTATGCCTACATTGGATATGGCACGCTGATAGGCAGGACCGACAAACCAGGCAGAAGCAGGTTGAAGTTTGAACCAATTTCAGCAACTGTACATAATGTTTAGAGCGGTGCTGGCTGGGGAATTCTGGCAGTTGAAGTCTACACTTCTTAAAAGTTGCCACAGTTGAGAAGCACTAGTTTAGAACATCTTTTCCTAGTGTCTGCCAAACATGTTGGACCAGAAGCCCTATCACCCCCCAAAAGGCCTATCACCCCAAGATGGTAGCAAGTAACACTTGTGTAGGATAGCAGTTTGGAAAAGGCTGCTATAGAAAGTCCTACCTGTACTATATTCCAACTACTGTATATTTGCAAGATGAGCACTTTAATATGGGTTATGTTTCCTCAGAAATATTGCTGTCTGTTCCCTCTTTTGCTTCTGGACTAGTAATTAGTGAAAATAAACAGCTTTTTTTGGGGGGGGGGCTTCTTTGAAGCTCTTCAGTTACTTTCCCTGCCAGTTTCAGCTCCAGGAATTAGCTGTCATATTTTATATTGCGTACACGATGTAATTTTTGTAAACTCTGATTTAATTATCTAATAGCAGCTCTGTAAAGTATTTGTTTGTTTGTTTGTTTGTTTGTTTGTTTGTTTATTCAGCGGATGTCTCTACGACTTGTAGAAAAAAAAATGTTAATGTTAGAAGTGGGCTGCCTAACTTGCATTATGAAAACTTCAGATTGCTAACTTTACAAGCCATTTGAGAAATTGGTGCTCCAATATTCTTCGTGAATTTATTTATTTTTCTTTCCACTTAAGAAAATGTTGACTACTATGTTGAATTCACTTTGAAGCAGAAGGTCTCTCATTCAACTCTTTTCCCTACTACTGGTTCACTAAACGAAGTTAGAGTTAGACAAATCATCCTCTCTTCACCGGACTTTCCATGCACACATTGGCATCTGCAGGATTTCGTTTAGGCAGACATGCAGAGTTGCAACATATCTAGAAAAAGGATGGGATCTTCTGACACAAAATTACAATGTTGCTTTGACACCCACACCCACACACCATCCCATTTCCAGTAAATACCATTGTCTGCACCCCAATCTGCAGTGTGGTGATAATGATAAGTAGGTGGATGAGGTTTCCACCCCTGTTCAATACAAAAAAATTAGAGCCAGCACATCCCTAGCAGATAGAGTGTTCAGTATTGGAGTGTCCCTCCATCCCTTAGATACTTGGTTCTGTTTGTAAAGTTGCTCAAAGAAATGACTTACTTTTTTTATTCAACAAGCTGCAGTAAATAAAGGATATCATTACCATTTTAAATGATAGTTGCTGTGGATTAAATCTGTTTCTCTTTGCAGGTAGTTCTCTGGGTCTTCCTGACCAGCTGTCTCTTGCATGTAAACCATCCTCTGGGGAGTTGACATGACAAGCTTAAAGCCAAAGCATCAGTGGAATTGCAAAAAGGATGGGAGTAAGGCTGTGGAAGCAGCCCAGCTGTTTGCTAACTTCTCTCTCTGCCTGGATGTTTTGCATTCTTCTCCTTGCATCTGGTGGGAAGATCAATGACTAGCCAGCCTTAAAGAATCTGAAAGACTGGTCCCTTCTCTCCTAGTTGGAAAAAAAACAATAGACTTAGCAGGAATAGTACCCTAGATTGGCAGCACCAGTCAGAATAGTGAAAACACAACATTTTTCTCTTGGGAATTCATGAGCAAGAAAATCAATTCCATACTACAACCGTTACCACTCCCTCATCCATCAAAAACCAGACTACAATTTGCTGCAATCATCTTCACAAAAGGCATGGTGCATTAAATGTTAACTATGAGAATTCCCACCAGAGGGAGGGAGGAAGAAGCTTTCCTTCCAATGTTTCAAAAGAAAAAAAAAACTAGATTAGCTGTAATTTTACATACTCCACAGTGGAATTAGTAATCAACTTGGTTCCCAGATTGTGCTGATGGAAGAGGTCTACAACTAATTTTACACTAGTTTAAAGGTTTGGAATGCTTTAAGTAGTATAATTAGTATAAATAGTGAATCTATAGTGATTATCTCAGGATAATTAAAAATGAGGTTTCCCCCACTAGGGATGTTAGTTTTCAGTCCTGTTTCAATTTATTATATGTGTGTGTTCCCTGCAGTTATTTCCAACAACATTCAGGCAGGTGTTCTGGAAAAACCCACACATTCGCTGTTTATAAGCCACAATTCTCACCCAATAAGACCCCCATGATTTTAACTTTTTCATAGTGATTTGGCTATCACTTCCTGCCCCACCACAATTCTCAGGACTCCTGTATCCTTTAAAAGACTCGCATCAAGAAGGAATTCAATACAGGTACTCTTTGACTAGAACCATTTGTTTAGTGACCATTCAAAGTTACAACAGCACTGGAGAAGGTGACTTATGATCAGTTTTCACACTTGTGATTGTTGTAGCATTCCCATGGTCACGTGATCAAAAATTCAAAAGCTTGGCAATTGCCATTTATTTATGATAGTTGCATTGTTCTGGGATCATGTGATCACCATTTGTAACTTTCCCAGCCAGCTTCTGACAAGCGAAGTCAATGGAGGAAGCCAGATTCACTTAATACCGCATGATTCACTTAACAACTGGAGTGATTCTTTTAACAATAGTGGCAAAATGGTCATAAAAATGAGATAAAACTTACTTGACAACAGAAATGTTGGGTTTAGTTGTGGTTGTAAATTGAGGGCTACCTGTAGTTGAAGACTTTCTTCAACTAGAATATCCAGGATGAGTCACATCAGCCAAAACAGAGAACACAAAACAAGCACATTTGTGTAATGGAGATGTGTCTACAGGAACTATTGTAATTATTATTTATTAAAAGTTTTCCATTCCAGTCTTTGATTAATAGATTTTTAATACATTGGCACATATAACAAATAGTGCTGGTGAGAATTCAGGAGTCAGTTCTAGTCATCTTCCATGTACAGTTCTGTGTATCTCATCATCATATCTGTCCCTCTTTTGCCAACTCTCCTGCTGTTTATTTTTGCCCTATTTATGCATTTTCTCACCCTCTTTCACCCTACTGCTCATATCACCAAAACCACTGAACTACTAAACATTGCTCTTTGAGGGTAACAACTAGAAGATCATTGCCATATCTACAACAACATTGTGGGGTCCTTGGTGCTCTCTGAGCTTTGTTGTTGTTTTTTGTTTTTTTGTTTTGTTTTGCAGACGTTTAATTACCCAACTAGGTAACATCATCAGTGCTAGAAAGAAGTACGGTTTGATCTCCGTTTATATGCAGATGGCTTGCCCTGTCAGTGTTGGTGGGAGTGTTGTTTTCTTCTTGCTGATTTGTTGATTGGGGTATGGTTTACTGTTTGATTATTCATCTGGTATTAATCCTGGCATTAATCTCTGTTTATCTGGGTGCTGATTGTGGATGAGGAGGTGTTTTTTGTGTTTTTGTTTCCTTTTTAGCTTTTGATTGTCTCTTTTGGATGGTATGTAGATGTTGTTTATCTCTATGTGTCCGTTGATGGCTTATTTGACATAAACTCCACCAGATGGTAGTACTGAACAAGTCTCTGTACCTTTCTGCAGCCGTCTAGTAGTTGTCCAAATTGTTACTGTCCAGCTCTGGTAATCCTTATTGAGAAAACAAATGGTGGATGAGTTCCAGAGCTGTTCATTCCATTCTATATTATGCATTGTCTCCTTTCATTCAAAAGAGGAGGCAATAGAAGACCAACTGCTAGGTGAACCAATGGGCAAACCAAGATACTCTGAGAATGATGCAGTACTTCCTAATCAGAGGGAGTAGTTCCAATCCAGGAAAATATTAGTATTGCCATTAGTGCATTATCATATCCATGCACCAGCTAGTGGCTGTCAGTCGGAAGGATGCACATTTGGGAACAAGCTAATGATCAGCTGTTCCTCAGTAGAAATAGCAGATGTTGTTTCAGCTTTTCTGATTATACAGAGCAGCTTGCTTGGCACAAAAGCCACATATAAGGAGATTCAATTATGATTTTTTTTACTGGTGACTATTCTGCTTTAACTCCCTCTTTTGCTTGTTGCTATGTGACAGACAGAAAGTCAGCAGGTGAAGCTGTTCACTACTACTGGACTTTGTGTATTAAATTTACCAGCTTAACAGTATGTGTATGTGTGTTCCGTTATCTATTCTTTATTATTTCTTCTCTAGCTCTGCAAATCACAGAACCTCTGTCCAAAAATGAGTTGAGCAGATAGATTTCCAGTCTGCAAAGGAACAAGACAAATGTTTACAAATTGGAGATACCACAACTATGCAAGAAGGATAAAAGGTAGTTTTCTCCTTTTTTATTTCACAGATGGGGTACTAGTGCTAGGAGAGCCTTCCAACATCCGGTAAAATCCAGTGGATTGTGTTGCAGTTGCCATTGTCTCATGGCTACAGATGATGGTATTGTGGTCCAAAAGTTATTGGGGGCAGTGTACCAAGGGTAGTTCGGGAGAGTGCTAAACAACTGCTTCAGTGACATTCTTTCTCTCTCCCCCCCCCCCACCCCAACTGATAAAAGTTCTCTGGGAACATTCAACGCTGTCGGTGAGTTTTGTCAGTGAGGTCAAACCATCGACTGTTGAGTGTACCCTGCGGCCTTTGCAGACACTGGAAGTGAAATCGCTTCACTGAAGGACTACCACACTGCTGGAGTAAATTAGTGGCTTGCTCCCATCAGCGTGTCACACTTCTGTCCCAGACTTTTTCAGTGTCATTTGTTTTGCCTCCTTCCAACACAGTGTAAATCAGCAAGCTTTAATCCCCCTTAACTCTCTCCCCCACCCACACTTTGCTGGGAAGGTTAAATTCTTTTTGGGAAACAATTGCTGAAAGAATCTTCTACCTACTGGGCAGAGTCTTCAAAACTAAAAAGTCACAATCAACATTCATTCTGTCGGTGGGTTGTTATGCTGGAGGAGAAGCTCACTGATCAGTGAATGCAACTGTGACTGGAAAAAACACTTGGCCAGCAGAGGAAATCCACATTTTACTTCTCCCCATTGTGAAAACTGCCCATTTATTTCTACTCCTTGTCTGGTTAGCAATAACCTATTGCTGCTAGATTTACTCGAGTGTCTTTCATGAGGAATTTAAAAAAAAAAAGTATACAATGACACTTTTCTTGTGTGGCATTTCTATCAGTCCTAATGGAAATGTACCATTTCCCCAAAAATAAGACCTGGTCTTATATATTTTTTGCTCCAAAAGACGCATTAGGGCTTATTTTCAGGAAAACATGGTATCAGGGTGATCAGCCTGGCCGGGCGCTCCACCCCCCAGCGCACGCACAAGAGAGAGCGAGCATGTGGGGACCGACAGTGTCCAGCAGCAGTCGCAGCCTACTGGTCCCTTGGCTAGTGCACTCTGGGGCTGTGTAGCCCACACACTACAGGTGAGTCCAAGTGCTGCAACCACCGGATAGGCCCTCAAAGCAGCAGGCGGAAGCAGAGGCGCAGGGGGAGGACACGATCTGGCCTGCTGGACGTGCCACGCGGCAAGTAAAGACAGACGGTGGGACGGAGTAGGGGGGCGGCCACGGGAGGCCGCCAATAACTTTTAATTTACTTGACAGAATTGATTTTGTCTTGGGGGGGTTGCATGTGTGTGTGGTGGGGTGTTGGGGTTGATTGGATGGAAGGGGTGAGTTTGGAGTGGTTGAATTGGGGTGGAATGAGGGAGCCAGGGGCAAGGAATGGACCCCCCTCTGCTGAGTGTGCAAACAGAAGCAGATGGGGGCTCAGATGTGACCCTCGGCTCGGTATGGGTGTGGTGCCTTGCCTGCCGGGGGGGAGGGGGGCTATTGAGGTGAGGGAGGGGATCTCTGAGGTATTGGAGAGCCGGAGTATTGTGGTTATGACTGGTAGATATGGCGGGAGCCGATGGGTAGG
>QLTV01001007.1:1547408-1569168 GCA_003457575.1 Thermophis baileyi
AAGCGGAAGCAGTATGCACCCTCCCATATTTGGGTATAACAGGTGATTTAACAGAAAAAAAAACCATGTATATATCCTTGTCCCTGGAACAAGCAGATAGGGAGGAGAATCTATATATATATATATATAAGCATTTGCCTAACAAGGCAAGTGGCACAGGTTCTAATCCCATAAGGGTGTGGCTAGCTGATGAGAGCTAAACAGCTTGAAATAGATCTATACTAGTCTCCCTTTATTTATGTAAACATATGTAACATAGAAACGGACTGTAAGTAACTGCCTGGATGGCCCCTAGAGGGGCCGAAAGGCAAAAAGGAAGCAGTATGCTCCCTCCCATATTTGGGTGCTAATATCTGGAGTATTTATTGAGGGAAATTCT
Source organism: Thermophis baileyi (assembly GCA_003457575.1). Classification (NCBI taxonomy): domain Eukaryota; kingdom Metazoa; phylum Chordata; class Lepidosauria; order Squamata; family Dipsadidae; genus Thermophis; species Thermophis baileyi. The sequence continues at coordinate 1,547,788 of QLTV01001007.1, forward strand.
ACTTATTTCAGTAGGATCAAGAAGGTGATGTGATGTAATATGATATAATGTTTCTAAATGTGATATATAAATAAAGGTGGAAGGAAAAGACATGGTGACTAAAAAGTCAGGCAGAGTTAAAAGAGATACAATAGTTTCCACTCACAATAATTTCCACTCCTCCAAAAGATTCTGGTAACATTTCTTTAAGGCTCTAAGGCATAAACTTTGTGCTGCAGCTCATTTCATCACATGCATGAAGTAGTTTAATTGATGTGTAGAATGTAAATACATTGGGAAAAGATGAGGGGAAAATGGAAGGGAAGAGGGGTAGTTATGCAAATGAAGATCATGTGAGACAGATCATAAGTACCTTATCAGTTAATCCCTGTAATGGGTTTGTTCAGGCCTTCTGAGATATTTAACCCTCATCAAGAAGGTCAAATGTTTTGTTATTTGTCCTTGGTTTTTGTCCTAATGTCAGATTTATATCCCTTCTTGTGTAGAACCCAGAATAGTATTGCTTCCAAATCATATTAGAAAAAGATGCTGTTTGGACCCATGTTGGTGTTAGTGTCTTAGGGACAAGTAGATATCTGGATTTGTTGCTATATGATTCTCTTGGTGGTATCATTGTCCTGTTATTTCTTGTTACTTGTGAGAACTTTTTCTTCAGGTTGTCTGTATACAAGTATGGATATCATGACTAGTGGCTGAGATATCGCAGTGCCATTGGTTCAGTGTGGCTTGTAGCAAATTAGTAGTGTATTTGAGTGTCTTGAGCCATGAGCTGGAGGTGTTCAATGGTAGATAAATTTTAAAATAAAAGCTGTAAGAGAACATAGAATAAAGAAAAGTAGTGAGAAAAGAACGATTATAAAGAATTGGCTTCTGATTTCCTTGTGACAGCAATTATGTTTTATCCTCCCTAAGATTACATCATACTTTCCTTCTTTTCATAAACTACTTTCTAATCTTCAAACCCATAAATCCCAAGTTTTTTCATTTTTTAAGCAAAAAGGCCATAGAGGTTTCCAATCACTAATAAATGTATTTGTTGATCTTTCACTAATCAAGTTAATTTTGCCATTTCTGCTAGTTCTGTCATTTTAACCAACCATTCCTCTGTTTTGGGTATTTCAGAGACTTCATTTTTGTGCATATAGTTATAGTAGTACTCTTGCAGTACTTGTGTTTAAAAATAATCTGGCTGTTTTCTGACTACCCATTAATCCCAACATGAAAAGTTGTGGTTTCAGTTGAATGCTGATTTTTAAAATGCTATCATTGTATATTTTGACACAATTTTTCTGGCATTTTTACAAGTCTACCAGGCATGATAAAATGACCCTTCATTTGTTCACATTTCCAACATAAATCTGAAGTACTTTATACATTCTTAACAATTTTTCTGGAGTTGTATACCAATGGAACATCATTTTATAAAAACAAAACAAAACATAGGCCATATTTTTGTGGTTGCTAAACTGATGCCATGGAAGCTATTGGTTTAGATTGCAGAGGGCTAGGTTCAAATTTATACTCCGTTCAACTCAGGATCAATGAATGAATCAATGAACCCAGTCACTATCTCCCAGTCTAATTATTTGCAAAATTATTGTGTATGATACACTGGAAGAGAAATTATATTGTCCAAATAAGTCACTTTGAAAGGGTAGCAATTTTTTGGATGATCTCTAGATGGCGAAACCAACTTGTCTAGTAAAAATTATTGGGACTTTGAAGAGCTGCTCTTTTGCTTTGTGACTCTTTAGGCAAAAGTCTGCAACCAGTAGTGTGATTGTTACAAAGGATTAGGAGGCAAGGAACTGATGGGAAAGAGCTTCTCTGTATGATTTGGATGCTTGTTTACTTTGTTGTAAGGAATATCCAAGTGGGGAAAAAGACACTGGAAGCATGGTAACTGCTTGGAAAGATAGTTTAATGGTGGACAGCAGGACCACATGGTCTGAGGTCCTGGGGAAAAGGGGGATCACATGTCTCGAAGATGCTGAAGAAGAGAGAAAAGGGCGAGATGCTGAGTCCCCCTTGGTTTTATGCCCTCTCTTGGGCCCCGCCCCGGGGCCTCCTGCTCCTGTGCAAGAAATGCACTCTGATTGGCTGTCAGATTCCCATGGGGCCATGCAGGGGTAATTCTGTAGGCTGTCCTGAGTCCAAGTTTGCTTGAGCCTTGCTGGCTGATGCAATCTTCCCAGGTGCCATGTGGTGAGTTTCTGTTTGCTAGATGAGTCTGCCTGAGGGGCTTAGATCTTTGTTATGTAGACTAGACTGGCCCAGGCTATTAACAAAGGTGGGGGGAATGAGTGAGCTGGGCCCATTCCTTAATGGCACATTGACAAAGGTGGGGGCTATTAAGAGTTAGTCTATTTTCTGCCTAAAAAACTGTTTCTCCATTTCTCAGCCAGGGAAATATAATATTCTGCCTTTTTAAATATTTCCTAAAATATTTCATTCCTCTAGGAGGGGGGTAGGTGCTAACTTCCTACAACTTAATGAGAGTGGTTCTGAAAATGAAAAAAATGTACATTTATCTAATTGAGTCCCTGCTAGCAGAGTGGGTTTTCAGTGCTCTGGGGTGAAAAAGGTCAATATATATTAAAACAATTCTTGGGGTGTTAAGTTGTAATTATAAGGCTGGCAGTTTATAGACTTAGTGTCAGGGTTCCAAAAGATCCAAAAGAAAAGATGGCCTCCAGGGCTGACACTTAGAGCCCCCTCATCTTTGCTACACAATTAAACAAGAAATTACTTTTTCATAGTATTAGATTTATCATTGTTGCTTATGACTGTTGATCTTGTTTTGTGAAAAGAGAACCCCATGCCATTTTCTCAAAACTACAATACAGGGCCCATTTTTGATCATACATATTTCTTTGGGTTGCCTCCAAACATGGCATTCAATCATACGAGCCATAACTGGTAATGTATAATCCACAAAGCTCATTTGCTCTTTTAGAAGACTGGACTTGAATTATTCATTAAATTTATATGCTGCCCATCTCACTATCCAAAGCAACTCTGTTAAGAGTTAAATTTGCCCATGTTAACAAACATTAATTATGCTTCCTTCTGGGTGAGGAAAATATTATTGAAATTAGTGATATGTATATTATTTCTTTCAGGTGTCATAATAGCACTTTTCTGAAGAATGGAGAGACTGTAGGACTAATCATTCATGTGGAGTCACTGGTGCTCAGAAATCAATTTATAAGCAACTTGAAAAGTGATGCAGAAAGGACTAGTTAACAAATCTGATACAAGCAATACACCCAGCACAAGCACACCTGATATCAAGAAATCTTTGTTTTTCCTTCACCTGCGTTCACATTTTGTTACAACTATTTGATTGAGTTGCAAGACATTTTATATGATATCCTCAGTCTTCTCTTCTGCATTCAACTAACATGAATGCTGTTTGTTTGTTTGTTTAAGGTTCTTCATGTTTATTATTTATATGTTTATAATTGTTTAAAGTATACTTGTTTTACAAGTTATTTTTGTGAACCAATTGTTTGGTTTTAAATTCGTATAGTTATTATTGTTTTTGTATGAATACAGAATATTTTTCTTTAACTTTGGAATAAAAAAGTAGGTATTTTCCATGATGATGGAATTAAAAAAATACATAAATCCACAAAAGGATTTGTGTAGGAAACAAGAAATTTTGCAAAATAAAATGGAGCATCACAATTATTTCAGTTGGAGACATCTAGATGTCTTGTAATCAGTATTATTTAAAAATGTTCCACTTCGTTTGACTTGTGCCCAAATAAAGGATTCAGATTTCCCTACAGCCCCCACAAAGTGAATATATCTTGCCTTCCACAATTTTGTACTGTCTAGATTTCTAATAATCTACCTGATGATATGGAATTATGGCAATTGTAAAGCTAATATATTTGTATGGAATCACATTGCACAAGGCTTTTCTAACTTATTAATAAGCTATTAAATAGTTAAACCAAAATGTTGTACATGATATCTGTAGTATTTTGTAGTGTGACTGAAGTTTTTTACTTTTATTTAAAAAGCAACAGATATGCTACTCTTCATATGGGAGATGGGAGAGTGGTGGGAAAGTTTTGTTATTTCAGGACATTAGCTTTAATTCTTCTCAGAGTTGAGATAACCAGATAGATGCTAAAACAAAGATAAAATGTACTTTTATGTTAAACTATTTTATTGCAATGAAAAGTAACTGTCGGAAAATAAATACCATGCCTCCTGATAGGCTGACATAGCTAAGGAAAACTGCCAAAAGTAGAACAAACATTCTTATAAATATTGAGGGAATAACAGAATCTACATGTTATAATTCTCTCTTCTTTTTCACTGCACAAGACATACTTGTCATATTGTTCATGCTGTGGGATAGGAGCCTCCCATGTTGTTTGTTTCTCCGAGACTTCAGTCTCTTGAAGGAATCCAGATCTCTGTGTGTACTCATGATCAATCGGCTGGAAAAAAAGTAACAATCAAATTATGAATTCTCACTGTTGTACAGACACAACAAAAAAGCAGAGTCTGAAATTCAAAGTTCCATTTAACCATGATTAGGCCAGAATGTCTTTTTTTCACACCGCTGTCTAAATTCCTAACCATTACCATTTTTTAAAAAACAGACATTCGTATAGTTTTATTTCAGTAAACTTCATGTTAGTTGAATTAAAAGTGAATATGCATTGGTAGTTGCCTTGAATCCGATTGTTAATTTCTAAATATTAATTGTGTTTATGTTACAGTATAACTCTTGAGTTGGTTTTTTCTACACAAAATAATCTTCCAAATGCTTTTGGTTTTCTATAGTGACAAAGCATTATTGTTTGGTTATTTTTTGTACTTTCCTCCACTAGGAGATAGAGGGAATGACATTTATCAAAATATTGTCTGATCTTACGTTTCCATTTTATCTATTGCCATTATTTATACTATTATAATTAGTGGGCATTTTGGTCTCACCTAGGAACATCCTAAATATATGAGTAGTGCTCGGGCATTGAAAACATACTAGAAAACAACCTTTAATATAAATCAGGAAGAGTCTGATACATCTTTTCAGACTAACAGATTTTAATGAAAGGAATAAGTTTTTTGTTAACTAAGGCTCATTTAATCAGATGCAAGGCTAAACTGATGTACGATTTAAAGGAGACAATGATTTTACAGATGCAGGTACCATGATTGCAAGTACTTGTAAGCCGAGGTGGCGCAGTGGTTAGAGTGCAGTACTGCAGGCTACTTCAGCTGACTGCTAGCTGCAGTTCGGTGGTTCAAATCTCACCAGGCTCAAGGTTGACTCAGCCTTCCATCCTTCTGAGGTGGGTAAAATGAGGACCCAGATTGTTGGGGGCAATATGCTGACTCTGTGAACCGCTTAGAGAGGGCTGTAAAGCACTGTAAAGCGGTATGTAAGTCTAAGTGCTATTGCTATTGCTATTGTATCTTTATCAGTTAGCAATTATAATGGGTTAAAAACCCATTGTTTGTTGCGACCATCTGATGTATGTGACTGTAATGTGGGGAGATGAAATAAAAGATTAATGAGCAACAGGAAGTCATAAGGTCGGTGGGCTGGATGATCCGAAGGGACTCCCTTCAGGGTGAGCCCCAAAACGTGATCCATACCCCGGAAGAGAGAAACCACTGCTCTGGACCATCTCTGACCTCAGACGGCTCGCCCAGCCTGTGGTGAGGGGCAAGCGGGCCCAATCCGGCCAGTTGGTGGTCAGATCCCAGGGAAAAGGTATGTGTGTGAGAGAGAAAGAGAGAGAGATCCAATCCAACTTCGGAGAGTTATCAAGGGCTGGCAGCAATGTTCTCTCCGTCCGTCCCCCCCCCTCTCACACACAGTTCTTTCTTTGGGATCGCAGCACAGGCAGGAAAAGGGGATGAGGCCGGCAGCTGGGGAGGTGCTCTGGAGATCTGGGCCAAGTTGCACAGCCCTCGCTGGCTCAGCTGCAGGAAAACCCCCACCCCCTTTTTCCTGCCGATCGAAAGGGTAAGCTTCAGGTAAGCCGATGCGGGGCCTTGGGGCAGCTCCGCAGCCCCTGCCTTGCTTTGTCCTCACCCCCCCCCCCCGCTTTGCTTCGTTCTTCTTTGCAACGTGTAGCCTCTCACAGTAAGGAGAATTACAGGCAATTCTCGTTACTGTGAGAGGCTTCACGTTGCTTCTGGGCAGGGGAGGCTTGGTCCTCTTACCCGGTTCCCCTCCACCGTTTCTCTTTTTCTTTCTCTCTTTCACTCACACACAAAGAGAGATATTTGATCTCTTGAACTGCCACACACTTTTCGCCCAGAGGGAGGACGGGGACGGAGAAAACATTGCTGCCAGCCCTGGATAACTCTCTGAGGTTGGATCGGATCTCTCTCTTTCTCACACACACACTGTTCTTTCTTTGCACCACAGACCATCGGCAGGAAAAAAGGGGGATTTTCCTGCAGCCTGTCTTTTCTTTGGGATCACAGCACAGACACAGGAAAAGATCACACAGATCGCAGGAAAAGGGGACGAGGCCGGCAGCTGGGAGGTGCTCTGGAGATCTGGGCTGAGTTGCACAGCCCTTGCTGGCTCAGCTGATCAGCAGGCAGCAATTAAGGGGTGAACCTCAATGAGGTGACAGGGAAGGGCTGCCTCCTGTGCTGGCCACGCCACCCCTTCACTAGGGCTTATTTTCGGGGGAGGGCGTATATGCCCACCTCAAAAATCAGGCTTGGCCTTATTTTAGGGACATGTCGTATTTTCGGGGAAACACGGTAGGTCCTCCATGGAAATTGGTTTGTCTCTACTGATTTGTCTGGTGGGAAGTTTAATCTGAGTGCAAGCTGTTATTCATATTTTTGAATGGTTGCTAAACAAGGCAGTTAGTAGACAAGGATATTTAGGTCAAGAATGGAAAACCTGTGGTGGTGACATAATTTCATTGTCTGTTGGACTAATTTCAAAGACCTTTGAAAGTGATAAATCTGGAACCTTTGGTAAAAAGAACCTGTCTCCCTTCCATGCTATGGATATTATGAAGATGCCTGCCTACTATATTTAAACTCATGTGTTTTATAACAAATATATTCTTACTTGAGATTAGACAGTTCTTTAATTAGTCCATAAACAACTTCTGTTGCATCCTCCTGTTTGGATGGATCACAAATCATCTTCATTTCATCTCTGATTTTTAAAAAAATGATAAAAGAATTAGGGCATCAGATCAATGGCATATCAGTGGTTTTTCAATAGTAAAAATGCCCTTAAATGTTAAGTTAACATCAGGCATTGTAGTTTTTAAATTCATTTTTAAGTACATTTTAGAGTACATTTTAATATTAACTATGTTTTAGCAAGTGCTTTTACTACCAAATCTTAGATATCTTATTCATAAAACTTTCTGTTCCTGCCCCCAAATGCCTAATATAGGACAAAGGAGCAGCACAAAGCTGCCAAACATTATTATGATATTACACTCAGTGTGGACATCCTTTCAAGAATAAGCATTTTAATTCTGCATTTTGTTCTTTTGCTTTTTTTTAACAGTCTGCTAAAAGCATGAGAAAAAGAGTAGATAAAAAAATGGAATGTTAGTATAAACTTTTACTCAGATACAGGTAAACATATGTACACGTGTGTGATTGTGTGTATACAGAAAATGCAGTCCTTAATCAGACCATGTGGAATGGGAATGCAAAATAAAAACCTCACATTAGGAAACCCACTAACCTGACATTATTTGCATATATTTCAGTAGAATCAGGGGGTGAGATTTTATTTTCTCCTTGTTTCCTTGTAGTATACTGATTACTTTTTTCCTTGAAACATATCTGTAAATCATTCAGAACACATGTCTGAAAGGAAAGAAATGGAAGAGATACAATGGTGTTCTACATAACAAAGAGTTTACTTGGAGGTGAGGGTGTCATTTTCATTTTTATTCTGCTAGTAACTGTAGGAAGTTAGCACCCACCCCTCTCCTAGAAAAATGAAAAATCCTAGGAAAAATTTAAAAAAAGGCAGAATATTATATAGAATATCCCTAGAGAAATTGAGAAACATGCTTTTAGAAAGGAAACAGACTCACTCTTAATAGCCCCCACCTTTGTCAATGGGCCATCAAGGAATGGCCCAGCTCACTCACACACACCCCTTTGTTAATAGCCTGGAGCAGTCTATTCTACATGACCTCCTTCAGACAGCCATATTAGGAATTGCCCAAAGCCCTTTCATTACACCACATGGGACCTGGGAAGATTACATCAGCCAAGCCTGGGGCTCAGGACAGCCCACAAGAGTTGCCCCAGCATGCCCCTGGGAGTCTGACAGCCAATCGGAGTGCATTACATACACAGGAACAGGAAACTAAGAGGTGGGGCCCAACAGAGGTCATAAAACCAAGAGAATCAGCATCTTTTCCTCCCTTCTCTCCTCTCCCACCATTTGGAAGAATGTGATCCACCTTTTCTGTTCAAGAGCCCCTGCCATGTGCTCCTGTCCACCATTAAACCTTCTTTCCACGCAACTTCCATGAATCCAGTGTCTTTTTCCCCACTTGGAACTAAACCCAGAAGGATATTCCTTACAACATAACGAATCTCAGCTTCGTGCAGGAATTTTTTAAAAAGAACTTTCCCAGTTAGCTTTGAGATTAAGCTGTTTGGGAAGGATCTGTTATGTGGCAAGGGAATAAATCTTGTTCATTTTCAGTGTACTTTGCTAGCAAGCTTTTCTTCTCCACTATTTCCAGAATTCCTGACACTTGTATTTCCTGTTTCTCCTGTCCTCCTTCTATTGCTACCCCAATATAAATGAAGAGGAGGAAGACAATTATAGAAAGCCAAGTAGTAGCCCTATCTCTTAATTCAGCTCATTAGAAATGGATTAAAATAAGAGACAAAAAGGCTTTTGTTTTGCACCCAGATGCCACCAAGAAAGCACACAGTAGAACTAAGAAAAGAGCCGAGGTGGCGCAGTGGTTAGAGTGCAGTACTGCAGGCTACTTCAGCTGACTGTTCAGCAGTTCAGCGGTTCAAATCTCACCGGCTCAAGGTTGACTCGGCCTTCCATCCTTCCGAGGTCAGTAAAATGAGGACCCAGATTGTTGGGGGCAATATGCTGACTCTGTGAACCGCTTAGAGAGGGCTGTAAAGCACTGTAAAGCGGTATATAAGTCTAAGTGCTATTGCTAAGAAATGAGAAAATAAGGGAAAGAAGCTGAATGTTTCTGAAAAGCAAAAAAGAAAAAGGGTGGAGCTTGGATTAACCATGGAACTAAATGAAAACTGGGACTTGACCTATGATATCAGTAATTAATTTCAGCACTTTTTACATTTAAAACATTTAAAATTATATAAAATATTGGAAAAAATTGCACCTCAATCTTAATGGAAGTACTGCACTTTATAAATGATATCCCCAGCTTTAAGGATTCAACCTCAGAGACTGTTTTAGTTTTTAAATAACAAGAATTTAAGTTATATAATATATATGATACATAATAATACATAATAAAGTGTTTTGCAGAGTGAGATGGGCAGCAAATAAATTTAATAAAGTAGAAGATCATTTCTTTCCAAATCAATATGAGATTGACTGTTAATTGTGAAGGACCTAAACACCATTAATAATGTTAATCAAATTCTAAGGCCTCATCTGTTCTGTTGAATAACAATAGCACTTTTTTTTTTAAAAAAAATAGTCATTAGTAGTCAGCTTACTTTCTGTGATTGAAATTCAACACCATGGCTTTCCAATAGAGTGTCAGGCAAAGATTCCAGATCCAGAGAAAAGGAATCTGGGCAAGGAGAATATGCTTGAGCTACCATGTCAGGATCATTTGGTGAACCGATGCTGGAATCTGGCCCATATGCAGCAAAAGATCTTTGCATTTTTGACTGTGCATTAATTTCCTTATTGGGGTCACCCAACACTTGTGGTGGAAGAATCTCTACAGAATGAAGGCTGCTTTCCACCTGGTCAGGTTTGCTCCTGTTTCTTTCACACTGAGCTGATTCTTCATCTGCCATATAGATATCACTGGAAAAGACATTTTTCCTTGGTTTTGGTTCTGCCTTGGAAACCTTCGTCACCGTTTTCTCAGCAACATTTCTGCTTGGCAATGCATTCATAATATTGTCTATAATCGAACTATTTTCTCTGAGTTCTGATTGCTGCATATTCAACACCAAATGTTCAGAACAAATTGTATTCTCTTTTTGGATCAGAGTAGGGGCATTTGGTTCAGTCGAGTTACAAATGCTCTCCTTTATGCAAGCAGTATCCTCCAAAGAAATTTTTCTGCTTTCGGGTAGAACATCCTCATTAAACTGTGGGGAAATCAGACTTCCTTTTAAAATGATCTGGTCACAAATTGGCTCAGAATGATCCACTCTCTTTTCTAAATAGGGATCAACAGGCTGAACATATGGCAACTCTTTCCCAGAAATAACTTGGTTTTTGATGCTATTTTGCTCTGCAAGAATTGACTCTTTTCTACAAGAGTCTCTGCTTCTAAGGCCTTTCTCTACAGGTTTGCCATTTGATTCGAGGTTCTGCTGATCAGAAGCTTTTTTGATCAGTACAGAGTTATAGGCTCCAGGTGCAGAAATTTCATTATTGCTACATGTACAGTTATCATTTTGTTCTTCAGTTTTTCCACTTTTATCTGGAAGTCCCTCTGTTTCTTTGGCATCTGCATTTTTCTGTTTAGTTGCACTAGTTGTACACGGAGAACTCTTCAATTTTCCTGATGTAGGAATGAATATATCTGTAATAACTGGGAGTTGAATCGTGTTGGTCACCTTTTGGGTTTGCCTATCCATGCACTCGGAATAAGGTGAATCTTTCCCGTTTCCATTATTAATCCAGCTAGGGTCATCTGTTTCATCTGCTTTCAAGATAATCTGCATCCATTTATCTTGTTGCACATTTGTGCCTGAACTATCCAGACGCTCTTCTTCATTTTGGCTACTTTTAATACGGCCAATACTCCTATCTTCTGGCAATACGCTTACATTCATCTGCTTCGCCAGTTGGTGTTTAAGTGGCTCTATAGGGAGAGCTTTCTTTTCAGAATTATTCACATCATTATTACTTGATACACATAGAGAAAAAGAAACTTGCTTTTGTGACATTTCTTCTTCGTAGTTGCTTGCTTGTGAATTTGGTTCAATTCCTGCTTTTTGCTGAGAATCAGATAATCCTGATGCGACATTGTTATTGTTTGTTTTTCTAATCCCATATTTAACTTGTATTTTTACATCTAGTCTTTCATTTATTCTTTCACAATGAGGGATTATTTGATCTCTAGCACTCTCCATTTTTGTCACTGATGATTCTGCAGATGTAACTGGGTTCTGGACAGTATTTTCTGCTGTTCTAGATACATTTTTATCCATGTGTTGACCCTTTCAAAAGGCAAAAAAAGATGAGTAGATAAAAAAGCAGTGCAAATATTTAGCATTTTCTGAATATTTTTTCTCTCACTCATAAAAATAAATGTGTTTAATTATCCAGTATTTATATTTTGATCCTTGTTACCACTTTCAAGTTCTCTTCTAATATATAGCTACAAAAACACTGTAACGAAGTCTTTAAAATATTTTTAGATTAATTTTCATTGCATTACTATTCATTTGTTGTGTGCATGTCACTCCTTATTTTGTGACCTGCCCAGAGTCAAAGTCAGGAGTCATCAAAATCAAAGGCCTTTGAATAAAAATATTTTAATGCCATGCTCAACATGAACAAGAAAATGCTTAGCTTCACTACTGCACAAATAAATAATTGTAAATAGCAACAAAAATATACGGTAATCTTAGTTGTATTTCATTACTTTTGAAATATTTCTTTTTCCTCTAACCACAATCACTTTTTTATGGTGGCAAATATATATTACATTATATTGTAAACAAGCAGAAAGTTTGTTGCAAATATCAGCTCATACCTCTTCGGTCCAAATTATTGTAGTTTCCTCAAAACATTTTTCTTGTATTTTAATCAATGATTTTTTTGACTTAGTAAATGTTGGTATGAGCTTCCTATTCTATAATAAAAAATGAGACAGTCATATTCACTTCCTCAACAACTTTTAAAATTAAAGTATTCAATTTGGCCCAGTAAAACTATTCCATATGCATGAAGATTTCGCTTAGCGGTTAAGCTAGAAAAATACACTATGGAAAAGCCATAATGGTTCTGTGATTAGTTGGTTCTGTGATTGGTTCTGTAATTCAGCAGAAAGTTTTTCTGTCAGAAAGAGAAACAGTTTTTACTTTTCCTTCCTTCTTCCTATATCTAATATATATATATATATATATATCCTACTGTCCTATTGTCATCATCTATCTGTATTCACTTTGATTATGTTTATGTTTATACCTATACCTGCTATCTTGTACATGTTTGACAAATAAATAAATAAATAAATAAATATCTCACTGGGTCAGTTTCCCTGTTGTTATCATTCTCCTCCATGCTCACCATCTCACATTTCCAGAGTACTCAGGAAGTAAAAATTAAGTTAACATTAAGATTATTATAACATTAACATTACATGTCTTAACATGTAAGACAACCCCGAGAACCCTACATTTCACCCAAATACCTTTAACTAGCTTCCAAAAGACTATTAGTAGAGTCAACCTCACTTCTATGGGGAGACCATTTCAGAAGACTAGGGCAAAGACCTGAGCTTTGGACCTCAAGGCCCCAGGAATGGGGCATTATCGACAAATTATTCTGGTAGAGAGATGCCTCAGATGTGACAAATCCAATTAAAGGAGGTGATCTCTGAGGTATCCAAAAACAGCACTTTGAATTAAAAAGTTCAAAAAGCTACAATTAAAATCCCAAGGCTAGGCTTCTTCAGAACTGTGTCATATGGTTATATCATTGAGCACTAGACAATACGTAGGACACTGCATTCTGGACCAATAGCAGCTTCTGAGTGGTCTTAAGAGGCAGCCCATTTAGAGAGTGGTGCAGTAATGATGATATGCAGTGTTGAAGGCATAAGTCACTGTAGCAAGGTCTTCCCACTCAAGAAGGTCTGCAACTGGCATATCAGTTGGACCTAGACAAAAAGGCTCCTGTCAATGAGACGTCCGGTTGACGTCACGGCGGGAACAGCTGGAAAATAGCAGAGCTCCACCAAGCTCCGTGAAATGCAGCCGGCAACTGCTTGCCGGAAGACCCTACGGGGTCAAACTGCCCTGGAGGGATGGTGAAGAAAGGAGAGGTGCTTCATTGATCACGAGGAAACCACAATTTTCTCGTTGATCCGAAGAAAGCTCTCCTGAACGGCAGCAGGGAGAACGGCCATTTTGGTCAGTCACAAGCTGGGACAACCGGGACACTAAGATTTTGTGCTGGAGCGGTCCGTGGACAGAGCAGTGAAACTGGGTGAGATAACTTCCAACTTTTACCTTAGAGATTGAACCCAAGTAAAAAATTCCAAAAAACAATCTTCAAACATTAAGAAAGCGGCGACTGGATTTATGGAGAAGGATTAAAGACTAAAAACTAAAGAGAAAGATTAAAGATTAAAGACTCAGATGCAAAAGAAATACTTAAAGGATGCTTTAAAACACAGAAAGCCTGGAAAAAGTCAAATAATATTGTGAAAAGTGATTATTGGGAGAAACTGCTTTTCTAAACTCTATCTTTAACCCCCCTGATTGGTTGACAATCAGCTGTTTTGACTTTTACACTTTGTTGAATGCTGGAATTGGAAGCAGGGGAGCCATCTACTGGAGGAAGAAGATTACTGCAACGTGGGAAATTTAAGTGAAATAGATGAAAGGAGAGAATGTAAACAACACCTGGAAGGCTATTTGACCTTGACTCTTAGTAGGCTATTTGGATGCTTGGAAATATTTAGTGAGCTTTTTGAAGATCTTTAAGGCAAACTGAACTGTAAATACTAAAACTTTATTGAAACTGTTCATTGAAAGATGGATTTGAAGATTTGAGGAAATCTGGTGGATCAAGTTGGTTTTGGTTTACTAACATCATTTGATAGATTATCCTACGAGACAAAAGAAGAAAAGCGATAGAAGGAGGGAAAAAGAAAAAGAAAAAAGAAAAGACAAACAAGACTTTAAAATGTGGACAATTGGGAAGTTGTAAACTGGAAATTATAAAGACTGTAAAGTATAAATCTATAGCTTTTAAGAACTAGAAATTTAGGGGACTTGGAGGAATAATTCTGGGATTGACTAAATTTTATTAATAATTGACTTCTTTGGAGTTTTTAGATACTGGTATACTGGAATATTAGAGGTATATTGAGTAATTTAATTTGGTACAAAATGACTCAGCAGGAGATGATAGAGTTCTATGAAGAAATGTTAGTGATGGTTAAAAGTATTTACAAAAATGTGACAAAGAATCATAAGGAGATGATGGGATTGTTCAAAGATAAAGATGTGAGTGTAGAAGACCCTCAACAAATGGTGGGAAAAGATGAACGTAATATTCAGAAGACAGATGAGAAACTAGAAGGAGTGGTGGAGGAGACAAATCAAAATAAGCTACAAGAAAACAAAAACATTGAAAAGGTAGTAACAATAAATACAAAGAATCAAATAGATAATTATTTAAGAGAATAGAACAGAGAAATAGAACAGAGGAAAAAATAATAGAACAGAGGGGAAAAAAGGAAGATTTTCCAAAAATAATGTAAGGGTTATGGATGGGTATCCAAATGATGCAGGAGAAGGAGATAAGGGGTAAGGTAGAGGGAACATTCAGTCTGTGCAAAAATGTCAGAAAGAAATATAGGATCCCAAGAGAGAAATATAAAAGAATCATCAAAAAGTCAATAAACGATGAAATTCTGAAAAGGTTGAGATATGATGGATAGAGATATAATATCTTGTAATATTGTGATTGTATTAAAAACTAATAGAAATAAGTAGAAAGTATAAATTGGGAAATAGTAGCACATATATAGATATATAATAGAATTCATTATAACCACAAATATACTAAGGTTAGGAGATGGAAGACTATGATTAGGTATATTTGAATGTATTATTATGATTAACAGTGTGCAAAAAACATACTGGAATCTATCATTTTTAAGGACCATAAATTCAGGGGACTCAAGAGATATAATCCCGGGACTGATTAAATCTTATTAATAATTGGTTTTATTGGTGTTTATAGAAAACAGATATTGGAAATATGGTGGAACTTTGAGCAATATTAAAATATTAGTGATTTAATGGGCCAACAACACATTGTATGGAGAAATGTAATTGATGTTTAAATATATTTTTGGAGAAAGTGATAAAGAATCATAAAGAGAGAATAGCACTGTTTAAAGATAAAGAGGTGAATATGGAAGAACCCCAACAAGTGGGGAGGGGGGAATAAGTACAAATTGGGAAAATAGTATTATATACATTGATACATAAAATAATGGATTATAATTATAATGAGCATATTAAGGTTAGAAGTTGGAAGATAAAAACTATGTATATGTAATTGTATTATTATTGTTAGCACTGTGTAAAAATACATTGACCCAGTCATTACACTGTCCACAAAATATGTTGGTTGTTAAAGGAAAACTACAAAAAAACCATACACACACACACACACACACACACACACACACACACACACACAAAGGCTCCTGGCAATGCTCTCCACCTGCTCTTCCAACAGTAGTTATGAGTCCAGCAGTGCTACTCCCTCAAGATATACCCACAGAGTAAATAGAATATACACTCAAGTATATACAATTTGATAAAGATTTGAGAGGCAACATTCTCTGGCAACAGATGTCATTTTAATTAGAAAATCACAACTAGAAATTACAATAAAATTCCCAGCAGTAAGGAAGAAGACGGTGAAGGTCAGTGAAGGTGGAGTGCAGAGCAGCCAAAAGCGCAGAAATGAGGGGGAGACAGGTGGAAGGGGAAGAGTTGAAGTAAGTGCTGTAAATGTTGGCAGCCCAAATGTTGTAATTGGTGGGCTGCCAAGTGTCTAAACAGTTATAACTTGACCATGGAAGTGGTGGAGGTGGAGGTGCTGCAAGGGCCATAATCTCAAGGACTGGTTGTAACTACTATTTGTTAGTGTCGTCATCATTTTAAATGATCACTGAACAACTGGTAGTTAAGGGAAGATTACCTGCAAACTTTGGAAGGCAGAAACCTCCAGGTAAAAAAGACAATATAAACTGCAATTACAAAGATGTCATTTTTGCATTGAAATTGGAATATACTTACTTGTGAAGAAGGTATTGCAACCTTAGTGTAATCTAGCTCTTTCCATTCAGAACCAGCCTTAAGTAACTTGGCAGAGCTGGAAAGAAAAAAATGAATTCAGATTTAGAAACAACAAATTACTAGTTTAAATTACCCAAAAGAAGGATCCTGCAATAGGGAAAAGATGGTTTCCACCTTCCTTTATTCTCGGCAATTGCAGCAAAACAAGAAGCCCACATCTCTTCCTTCTATATTCACATTCTATTTTATTATATGTGTATATTACAGTCACACATTCATTTTCCCCTTGATTAAGGAGCATTTGCATTATAAATTTGTTCAAAGGGAAAGAAACTTGAATTATCATTAATAGAAAGCGCCATGCCCATTTGCCCTTTTTTAGTTGTCAGTCGTCCCAAGCTGCATGTATCAATTAATGTCCAGTCTCCCAAGTTCTGCAGCTTCCCTCATTTTCCATTCCTTAGTTAAATCCCAAGGAAGGAAATTGTGACAGATCTCCTTCCATTGGGCTTTTTCACTAAGACAGGGTCTCATTTTAAGGAATTACTGTAGAGTACCTCCTTCCACTACAGAAAATAATCTATTCAGTTTCATCTGAAACTTCATATTGAGCCGAGGTAGCGCAGTGGTTAGAGTGCAGCACTGCAGGCTACTTCAGCTGACTGCTAGCTGCAGTTCGGCGGTTCAAATCTCACCGGCTCAAGGTTGACTCAGCCTTCCATCCTTCTGAGGTGGGTAAAATGAGGACCCAGATTGTTGGGGGCAATATGCTAACTCTGTAAACCGCTTAGAGAGGGCTGTAAAGCACTGTGAAGCGGTATATAAGTCTAAGTGCTATCGCTATCCTCCATAAAATTGTTAAGGAATAAGCCATTTGTGTCAAGTTCAATTTAAAACCTTATATACCACTTTGTGATAGTTTAATGGTTTCTCCCAAATTTTCTCTATTGAGAAAAAAAATCTAGTTTAAAACTTCACTGTGCTGCTGCAATATAACAAACTTAAGCGTTATGAGTTTATCATCTTCATTATTTGTTTGCATTTCTGGTATGTGTGTGTGTAATAAATTATTTTATCTTTCATATACTCGGAGAACCAATTGTTTATAAAGAATTACAAGCATTTATATGAGAGTGTCAATTAACTCTTTACCTACTTTATGAAAGCAGTTATTCTACCATTTTTTTTCAAGCTACAATGATATTTAAATAGAAATGAGATTCTGATCAACTGGATTTTCAGATGACTGGCATCTGGTGAGCACATTTAAAGCGGCCTGCATTAAAAAACAAAACAGAAAAGAGCTATGAGGAAATAATGCATACATTGAAGAAGGAAATGGAAAATGTCAGATGAAATTGTGCACAGGATAGTGTGTATTAACGGTTATGTGGGACTACAAAGGGATATGAGGCATACCAGTATTGGATTAAACAATTAGGATACAAATGGAAAGGGAGCCAATCGCATACATTGCTCTGGCTAGCAAAGAAATGTGTACTATTATTTCATTTCCTGGGAACAGGTATTAAATAGTCATGGCTTTGGACATCTCTACTACTTGAAGGCTGAGAATTAGGAGGATTTTACCAGCCCTTGGAATACCTCTTCAAGTCTTCAACCGGCCCCAATACTGTTGGGACATCTAGCTTTGGGACCATGGCAGTTTATATAATTTTCTCAACATCTAACGCTACTATTCAGTACTAACACTGGGTGAGAACTGATTAAAGTATATTTTACCATCAAGACAAGATTGCAGCATGGAAAAGAGGAAGAAATGACAAGAATGAATTCTGGTGTGCAGACATCGCTTAAACCATCCAAGCAACAAAAACTAGATGACCTCATGGAATTTAAAAAGGTGGCTGAAGAAGATAATGTTAAGTAATGACAACCACCAGCATTAGTGTTATTAGTAAACCAAGTGACTCCAGACAAAAATGATGTGTTGAATTGGAACTCACAAGATGAAAGTGTAGTGGACCATCCCACCAACAACATGAGAAACCAAATTCCCTGCGCCTCTAACAGTTTCCTCTTCTTGAAACAGCTACAGCAGGTTTGGTTGCAGCATGTACTCCAAAAAATTGTCAGGAAGAGGTTTCTAAAAATAAAACTACAGATGTCATGTCTAGGCAAAGCTTACTGATGGTGCAGACTACTTTGTAAATTGTTGATTATTTAACAGAAATAAAAGTGAAAGTGGATTCACTGAAAGAGCCCCTTGATGTATTTACTCAGTCCTATCATAATAAATTAATTCTATGTTTCTACTGAGGGGGGGAATCTAGTTTAAAACCTCACTGTGCTGCTCCAATATAATGAATGTAAGAGTTATGAGATTATCATCTCCATTATTGGTTTGTATTTTTGTTATGTGTGTGGATATAATAAATTAACTGGAGTAGAAACCTCTGAATCCAAAAATGATCAAGCCGCTGTAGCCCAAAGTGAAGACTCAATAAGCTGAATCTACTGTGAAAAGGGAACAACCCCCTCCTCCCAAAAATCCTGTTCTTTTACTTTTGAGACACGGAAGCGTTGAAAATCAAACTTAAAACAACTGTGTATTGCAAACTAACCAGATTTACCTACAAATCACCCTTAATAGACTCAATAGCAGACAGTGGGGTTCAAAGAAAGTAATACTCATTCCCTAAGTTCGTTACTTCAATGTCATTACTATGCAACTGACATACATTTGGTGGAGTGGCTTCCTAATAAGATGGGCTGTAATGAGAACCAAAGAGTGGTTCTCTTGCAAAAATAACAAACCATCTCTGTCTTCTTATTATGCTTATTCAGATAAGCAAGTTCAGGCAGAAAGAGGAGGATAGATTGCAGTTGAATTTATAGAGGCATAATTAGTTGACACCTTTGGAGCCTTGTCAAGCTGTGAAGAGGAAGATTTATTAAAGAAGTCAGAGCAGTGGTTCTCAATCTTTTATTTACCATGGACCCCTATTAAATATCTTTTAGCGGCTTTCAGAGGTTTTGCTTTGCAGTTTAACCAGATGTGAGACATTGTAGCTTAAGATGGGCCCCAGGCAATAGTTTGATTTGTGCTGCTCTACCAGCTTCCCTGACAGAGCTGTTGCTGAGTTGGCTGGCCAGCGACTCTCAAACTTTTCTTCACCACGGACTCCCTTGAAACACCTTTTGTGGCCATGGAGTATGGCCAGGGATCCCTAAGACTTAACTCAAGATTTAAATCATAACATTTCTTCAAGCCTTCGCAGATCCCCTGTGATGACATCACACACACACACACACACACACACACACACACACACACACACACCAGGGTCTGCATGCAGACCACAGGCCAAAGAACCACTGAGTTAGAGGATCTTATGCAAACTTTAAGTACAGTGTATAAGATGGCTGCCCCCACTAAGTGACTTGGTCTTTGTGCCCTATATAGAAGGCTGCAAAAGCAGTACTAATTTCTCTAACAATCCTCAAAGATAGACAATTTGACAGACAACCAGTTTCTCTCACTGAAGATTCAAATACACCACCAGGAGATGCAAATTCAGTCCTACAATATTACAGAGATTGCAGAACAGCATTTACTGGACTCTTAGTTTTATCAAAGGTCACTGGGATATCTGATGTTGGCTGTTCCAGTGCCACAGTGATAGTGGCAGTAGAGGAACTACTGGATATAATCCGCCCACCAGCATTTCCCAGGCAGTGTCTACACAGCAATGAGTTTGCCTGCCCAAATTGAATGAAGGATATTTAACTAATATATTCCCTATCCTTCATTTTCTAGAACATTACAAGGTGGAAATCCAGAAGCAGCATTCCATAATTTCTGGCATATATCTCCAGCTACATCTCCCCACCCCCAGAAAAATGTTTTTTACCTTCTTGCCACACTGCAAGAGCAACTGGTGACCTTTTTGTGATAAATGGACATTTCAACAACCAGGAACAATCATTACCTTTGTTAGAGTGGAATATATTATTATAGGGGAATATTATTATTCAGTAATAATGGATAAAAGAAGAATAAGAGGATCTGGATGGTGAACCACAAGCAGTGGGAGCAATGTTATCTGAGAGTTCAAACTAGAAGTAACAGAACAGACTAACAGAGTTGGAAGGGACCTTGGAGGTCTTCTAGTCCAACCCCCTGCTCACGCAGGAGACCCTATACCATCTCAGACATATTGTTATGAGTCTCAATATCTTTTTTATATTGTGGCAACCAAAACTGGATGCAGTATTCCAAGTCTGGTCTTGCCAAGGCATTATAAAGCAGTACTAACACTTCACGTGATCTTGATTCTATCCCTCTATTAATGCAGCCTAGGATTGCATTAACTTTTTTGGTGGCTGCAGCATACTGCTGCTCATATTTAACTGATCGTCCACTAGGACTCAAAGATCCCTCTTGCAGTTATTGCTTTGTGTCATGTATTTTGTACACTGAGATTAGCTTGATAACTTCATTCAAGGTTTAAAATAATTAATTCTTCTATTAAATATCAATAGTTTGTTTTGAGTTAGAATAGAATAGAATAGAATAACAGAGTTGGAAGGGACCTTGTAGGTCTTCTAGTCCAACCCTGTAGGAGTGATGAGTTCCTCCACTTGTTTGTTGGACCCGTGCCCCTCCTGGCTGGTTTCAGCCAGCAAGGAGGTGACACGAGGCTGGCTCCAGGCTTTAGTCAACGCGTCCTTGAGGGAGGGGTCTTTCCCGCAACCATTAAAGGAAGCGGTTGTAAGGCCCCTCCTCAAGAAACCTTCCCTGGATCCAGCAGAATTAAAGAACTTTCGTCCAGTCTCCAACCTACCCTTTGTGGGAAAGGTTGTAGAGAAAGTGGTGGCATGTCAGCTCCTGCGGTCATTGGATGAAACAGATTATCTAGAATCTTTTCAGTCTGGCTTCAGGCGTGGCTACAGCACTGAAAATGCCTTGGTCGCGCTGATGGATGATCTCTGGCGCGCCCGAGCTGGGGGTCATTCCTCTATCTTGGTGCTACTTGACCTCTCAGCAGCTTTTGATGGGGAAAGGTTAGTGGTGGCATGTCAGCTCCTGCGGTCATTGGATGAAACGGATTATCTAGACCCTTTTCAGTCTGGCTTCAGGCCTGGCTACAGCACTGAAACTGCCTTAGTCGCGCTGATGGATGATCTGATGATCTC
>QLTV01001007.1:1571807-1587743 GCA_003457575.1 Thermophis baileyi
CTTCATCTTTACAGGCTCGGGCTATTTGCTGATATTCTGCCTTAGTTATTTCCCCCTCTTTCCACTTTTTATACTTGTCCTTTTTGTCTTTCAATTTGTCAGAGAGTTCTTTATGCAGCCATGCTGGTTTCTTTTGAGACCTATTCTTTTTCTTCTTCATTGGTATTGTGCTAGACTGGGCTTTTATAATCTCACTTTTCAAAATTTCCCAAGCTTCTTGAGTTGTTTTCCCCTTTAGGATTCTCATCCATGGAATCCTTCCCAAGCTCTCTCTAAGTTTATTGAAATTAGCTCTCTTTAAAGTCCAAGACTCTAGTTTGACTTTGTTCTACTGCTTGTGCTTGCATAATGTTGAATTCCAGTTCTATTATTGCTTTCAAACATGGGCATCAGTTGTCTCTTTTTAAGTTTGCAGATCTAAGTTCATTTTTGACTATTAATTAAGAATCAAAGTGATTCAGGAATTGCTTAGTCTTCATACATCCTGATCTAGCATTAGGCCAAGATCTCCAGTATATCCTGATGCTTTCCCCAGTTATCCATCTTCTTTTCTTGAATTATCTTGTTGCCTCATCAGTAAAATGGTCCATTTATATTGTTCATTCAAAAAGAAGAGTTAACACCTTGAAAAGTGTCTGTTGAATAAAAATCTTTATCCAATAGATGATACAAGGTAGGCTTCTTTCTCCCACTTTCGGTGAATTTAATCCTAAATACAGTGGCTACCAAGCTAGGTTTTGTGACTAATGGTTGTGATAGTTTTATAACCATTTAGAGACTTTTTGCCCCTTGAGGTTCTTCAGTAATTTAACAATAATTGATCCTCAATTTAATTTCTGCTGTGAGAACCTGCTGTGCTAAAACCTCTTTTAGGATGTAACATCCAGTAGCTATTTTATACAACAGTGTTATGTTCTTGACCTGCTTCAACCTTTTTATGCATTTTAGATTCATAATCAAAATGATCATTTTCCAAATCTCCATCTTTCAGTATCTCTCTGCTATTATTATTAGAAATACTATGCCTGTCCAAATTTTTATGTATAGTTATAGCTGTCAAGCTATTTCATTCTGCTGTAACATATTTGCCTATGCGCATGTGTCTGTTTAAATAAATAACTAAAAAGTTAAAAAATATTTAAATAGAAATGATGAAACAGTGCATTGCAAAAATACCAATGTCAAGACTGACTAGCACTTTCACCTACATTCGGCTTTGCTTGCAGCTTGACATAGAAAAGGGAGGGGGTGGAATGGAATGGAATGCAAGGGTGGGGGGAATGGCATCCAAGCATCGTTGGTTCCCATGAGACATTGCTCCCACCTCAAGGACACCCCGAGCAGATGTCCCAGCGTGGCTGACTGGTTCCCATAACAAAATGAACAGAAGTGATTGGTGGACATAATGGACTGTGGGTGGCCCGTAGAGAAAGAGGGAATTAACTATGCTTGCTTTGCATGGGAAACCCAGAGCTGGTTTCGCTTTTTCTGTGCCGATGTGGTTTATTCAGTAAAGTTTTATACTCTTGGTAAAATAATGTCCCAGGAGTTTCTTTTTCTGGATTCACCAACTGGACAGTTGACAACCAAACTATCCACACTATGGAATATTCAAGCTATGAACACTCAGGTATAAAACAGGAGATACAGGAAGCAAACACAAGGTCAGCCATAAAGGACTCAGATCCAAAAGCCCCACTTGTATGGGGAACAAACAGGGATAACCTGAAGGGCAGGTATGATATTTTTGCTATTACTGAAACTTGGTGGGAAACTCATGATTGGAACATACTGCTAGAAGGATATAAATTATGCAAACATAAAAGGAGGAGGAATTGCATTGTATGTAAAGACTTATTCCACCTCTACAGAAATGCACAGTAGCAAGGATGAAAGGTTTCTTGAAAGTATTTGGGTGAATATTCGAGAAAAAAGAAATGACATTGCTATAGGTATATACTACAGGCCACCCAACCAAGCAGAGGAAATAGATGAATGTTTTGCCAATCAGTTAGCTCTGGTATGTAAGAAACACAGCACTGTAGTAATGGAGGATTTTAACTACCCTGACATCAACTGGGAAACAAAATCAGCAGCAAGTAGGAGATCAAACAAGTTCCTGACATACCTGACAACTTTGTTGCCCAAAAAATGGAGGATGGAACTAGAGGGTCAGCTGCGCTGAACTTAATTCTTACTATTAGGAACCAAACGATTGAGGGAGTGGAAATTGTAGGAACTTTGGGGGAGTGTGACTATGTCATGCTAGAATTCACCACAAGGCAGGCACAGGTAACGTTAGTCAGGCTAATGTTTTAGACTTTTCAGAGAGCTAACTTCAACAAAGCAAGAGAGAGATTAGAAAGGATTCTGTGGATGGAAATTCTAGAAGGAAAAATTGTTCAGAATGCTTGAGAAACCCTGAAGAATGAGATAATAATGGCCAAACAAAACCAATACCACAGAAAAAGAATAAGAGACTCCAGATGAAACCAGTATGATTGCACAAAAAGCTCTCTGACAAACTGAGTGACAAAAAGGACAAGTGTAAAAAATGGAAAGAGGTCCATATAACTGGAACAGAATATCAGCAAATAGCCCGAATCTGCAAGGATGAAATCAGGAAAGCTAAAGCTCAGAATGAACTGAGACTTGCGACAAATGCCAAAAATAATTTTTAAAAAGTTTCAATATATAAGGAACAAAAGAATGTCAAGAAAATGTTGGTCCACTAATGGGAGAAGATGACAAGTGACAGGGAGAAACCAGAACTGTATAATTCCTTCTTTGCACCTGTCTTTAAGCAAAAGGGGAAAAAATAGTCCAACCTATCAAAAACAGCACCATGGGAGATAGAACAATAATGCAAATCAAAATAGTAAGGAATTGGTAAGAGAATCCCTATCCACTTTTGACAAGTTCAAATCTCCAGGATCAGATGATTTACATCTCAGGGTACTGAAGGAGCTTGCAAGATGTGATCTCGAAACCACTGAATGCAATCTTTCAGAGTTCCTGAAACACGGAGGAACTGCAAGGGGACTGGAAAAGTGCTGATGTGGTTCCAGTCTTCAAAAAGGAGTAAAAAGTGGATCCAGGAAATTACAGATCAATCATCTTGATATCGATACCTGAGAAAATCCTGGAAACGATAATCAAGTAACAGATTTGTGAGCATCTAGAAATGAACAAGATGATTACTAGATGCCAACATGGTTTTGTTAAAAGCAGATCATGCCAAACAAATCTTATTGCCTTCTTCGATAAAGTGACTAAATTAGTGGATCGAAGAAATGCCGTGGATATAGTACACTCAGATTTCAGTAAGGCATATGATAAAAGTAGACCACACTCTACTTCTTGGTAAGATATAACAATATGGAGTAAAAAGGAAGCAGACGGATTTGCAATTGGCTGACCAACTGTACTCAGTACGTGGTCCTCAATGGAACTACATCTATCTGGAGAGAAGAATGCACTGGGGTACCTCAAGGTTTTGTCATGGGCCAGTGCTCTTCAACATCTTCATAAATGGTCTAGATGAGAGGATTGAAGGGCACTCAACAAATTTGCAGATGACTCCAAGCTATGGGGAATTGCTAATGCTTTGGAAGAGAAACTCAATATTCAGAAGGATCTTGCCAGACTTGAGTATTGAGCCCTATCCAACAAGACACAGTTTAGGGGTGAGAAAAGTAAAATCCTACACTTAGGCAGAAAAAAACAAATGCACAGGCACATAATAGGTAGTACCTGGCTCAACAGTAGTGCCTGTGAGAGGGAGCTAGGTGTACTGGTAAACCACCACAAGTATGAGTCAGCAGTATACTGCAGCAGCCAAAAACAGCCAATGCAGTCCTAGGCTGCATCAACCGAGGGACAGCATCAAGATCACAGGAAGTTATATACTGGTAGTACCACTAAATACTGCACTAGTGAGGCCACATTTGAAATACTGTGTCCAACTCTGTGATACCAGAAAAGGTGCTGACCCTAGAAAGAGTGCAGAGCAGAACAACAAAGATGATATGGGGTCTGGAGGTCAGATTGTATGATGAAGGGCTAAGCCTAATGAAGAGAAGGATTAGGGAGTTGGTAGCTTGAAGGGCTGTCCCAAGAAAGAGGGGATTGATTTATTCTCCATAGCACCTGAGGGCAGAACAAGAAGCAGTGGGTGGAAGCTCGTTAAAGGGAAATCCAACCTGGAACTAAGGAGGAATTTCCTGACAGTGAGAACAATTAATCAATGGAATAGTTTGCCTCCCCAAGTTATGGGTGCTCCATTGCTGGAGGTGTTCAAGAAAAGACTAGATAACCATTTGTCCAGGATGGTATAAGATGTCCTGCCTTGGGCAGGTGGTTGGATTAGAAGATTCCCAAGGTCTCTTCCAACCCTATGATTCTATGATGCTATAAATTAAAAATAACATTTTATCAGGAAGAATATGAAATAGGATATTCCCAATTTGTTCTTCAATAGTAATGTTGATTGGTAGTGCAAAATTTTAGTTATCTGATTTATTAAATGGTTAATTCAACAGTCATTTTCCAAGTACATTTTATTAAGGCATGAACTGACAGGAGTGTGAATTTTGTAAAAACCAAAGCATAAACATGAATTAATCTAGTGTTTATTTCTTCAAGTTAATAATTGCCAGGTGGTTTGTAATTAGTATTAAATTAGTATTGTAATTGTATTTGTTTTCAGGAAATGCTGAGCGTTGCTGACTCCTTCTCAAACATTTTAAAGCAGTGAAGTAAATTAGTCTTGTGGGCCATAAAATATGCTGAAGATTGTTTTAGAAATTCTCAGATTATTTTCCTGGTATTCCCTAACTCAGTCTTGATTTTACTGGATTTAACTATTCTTTATTATTTAAATCCATTCATTGAAGGAAGAAAGATTGATTTTGAGAGAAACCATTATAGTTTTATTGGCAGGGGTTACAAATCAATTTACTGGGAGTTGTCAGGCACCAACCTCTCCCAGTAAACAGGTAACACTAAAAGGGAAAAATGTATCAACCACATCAGTGAATTAGCTATATTCACTGTTCTGAATGGTGCTACCTCTCATCCTGCTAGAATCTAGTCTGTATCTGACAGGAATATGATCACCATCATAACTGTCCACTGGAATAAAAACTGTCCACTTTGAAAAAAAAGTCCAGTTGCCTTTTGAAAAAGCACCTTTGGGACAGTCTATCTAGGCCAATCTTCCCACTTAGTGCCATACTTTTCATATGTATTTGAATAAGCTGGCTGAAAATTCAGGAGTTATAATCCTAAACCATTTCCAGAGTACCTGGTTGGAACAGTTTTGGAATTAGGTGGGGGAGGAGAAGATGCATTACCATTGTATGTTAATAACAATGATTCATATATTTTTTTAAAAAAAACATACGATTGTTACCTTAGCTCCTGATCTTCTTCCAAATTTTCTTTACATTCTTCATATACTTCTGGTATAGCGAGAGATTGACTGGTCTGAGAAGCTTGGGTTAACATTTCTAGATCATTTTCTCTTGTCAAATGTATTTTCTTTCTAGTATTCTTCTTTGGCTTAGAAATGCCTTCCTCGTTATTTTCTTCTTTTGAGAGAGAAGGGATAATAATATCAATAAACTGTAATGCATAAGAAACACAGCAAACTGTTTAGTACTTATCAAATGAAAATGAATATCCTATTGATTTAATTACAAATATTACATAGCAATAGCATATAGACTTTATATACTGTTTCACAGTGCTTTACAGCCCTCTCTAAGCAGTTTACAAAGTCAGCATATTGCCTCCAACAATCTGGTCCTCATTTTACCGACCTTGGAAGGATGGAAGGCTGAGTCAACCCTGAGTCAGTGAGAATTGAACTGCTCGCAATCGGCAGTCAGCAGAATTAGCTTGCAATGCTGCATTCTAACCAGTGCGCCACCATGGCTCTATACAATATGGTGCATAATGTACTACATTTCCTATTAATATAAGACTTCAATTAAATGCTCCCCATGGAACATCATTCCCACTGGAAATAATGAGATTAGCCCCCATTTTGAAACTCTGACACAAGGCCCCAAAGACCTAGTTTTGTCAATGAGCCTGGGGACCCCAGAGTGGGATGGAGCCCATCAAATGTTTAATTTGATTGTTGCCACTAAGGGGGTAAGGATTATTGCTTTTTTATTGCTTTTATGTTTTATGTTTATTATTATTTTGTTGCTTTGCATGTATACTGGGAGCTTCTGTACCAGAGACAAATTCCTTGTGTGTATAATCACATTTGGCCAAATAAAGTATTCAATTCAATATATTGGGTTTTTATCCTCGTAAGTCACTCAGAATCACTGAGAGTGAGTTGGGCGGCCATGGTTTTCTTAAATTTTAAAATTTTCTTAAATAAATAAATAACCTACCGTATACTCAAGTTTATTAAAGCATAGACCAGTGATGGCGAACCTTTTCGGCACCGAGTGCTGAAAAGGTCGCATGGAAACATCTCGTGCGCACGCGCTCATCGGGGACACACTCCAGAAAAGCCGAACTTCTGGGTTCTAGTGCACATGTGCGCCCAATGATCAGTTGGACGGCAGTACTGCAGGCTACTTCTGCTGCTTGCCAGCTGCCAACAGTTTGGCAGATCAAATCTCACCAGGCTCAAGGTTGACTCAACCTTCCATTCTTCCGAGGTCGGTAAAATGAGGACCCAGATTGTTGGGGGCAATATGCTGACTCTGTAAACCACTTAGAGAGGGCTGTAAAGCACTCTGAGGCGATATATAAGTCTAAGTGCTATTGCTATTGTTATTGCTATAATATATTTGCATTTAGAGTATTCTGTTTGGTCTTAGTTGCCATATTTTAGAAAGGATATAAGGATATAATAAAGCTGAAAAAAAGTACAGAAGAGGGCAAACCAAATGATTGGGCATGAGATTTTATATAAAGAAAATCATCTGTATATAAAATCATGCTGGCATGAGAAAGTGGGTCAATAGGATTGTGGTTTACCCAATGAAACTGATTAGAAAGGGATTTTAAAAAGACTAAAGAAAGCTTATTTTCACATAATGCACGCTGCCAACATTCTACTAGGATTGATGTAATAGATAAATTGCACAAAGAAAAATTATCTTTCTGGAATTCATACCAATACTGTATGTGTGATGATCTTTTCAAACTGGATTGGGTAACTTCATGGAAGGCAGATCTTACTAGTACTGCAGACTTACTTATTTTGGAGACTCAGTATACCTCTGGATTGGGGTAGCATGCTTGCAAACAGCAATAGCAATAGCACTTAGACTTATATACTGCTTCACAATACTTTACAGCCCTATCCAAGTGGTTTACAGAGTCAGCATATTGCCCCCAACAATCTGGGTCCTCATTTTACTGACCTCAGAAGGATGGAAGGCTGAGTCAACCATGAGTTGGTCAGGATCAAACTGCTGGCAGTTGACAGAATTAACCTGCAATACTGCATTCTAACCACTGCACCACCATAGCTCCCAATATACATGCAATACCAGTTATAGGGGAGCAGGTTTGAGAGATTCCTAGAGACCTCTAGTTATCACTGTGAGAACAAAATACTGGACTAAGAAGGACCTTGGCTTAATCCAGTATAACTATTATTCGATTATTATGTACACATATATGAGAGTGGAAAGGGAAGTACTGTATGTGTCTGAGTGAATACATTATTACCGTGTTTCCCCGAAAATAAGAACCTGTCTTATATTTTTTTGAACCCTGAAATAAGCGCTTGGCTTTATTATTTTGGAGCACGTGGAGCAAGACGGGGCTCCTCTTGCCGTCTTACCTGATTTCCAGCTCTGTCTCCCTAACCCTAACCAGAGGAAATGGCGGGGACCGGCTGCGCATGCAGTTAAATATCTTTGGGGGGGGCTTATTTTCGGGGGATTCACTCAAAAGCCTGATTGGGCTTATTATCAGGGGATGTCTTATTTTTGGGGAAACACGGTATGTATGGACTGGTCAGCAATATCTTTTTTTCCTATGGAAGTTAAATTTAAAAGGATTTTGACATGCTATGCATGTCGTCTGAACTGCAAGATGGATGGCCAAACAAACAAACAAACAAACAAATGTTTTGGCCATCAGTATTGCATTGTATTTCAAAGTGGCTTGACTCCCAGGTAATGGTGCATCAAATTCCAGAGTAACTAACTCATTGTAGAACAAAAGTTTCTACAGAAAATAATCTGCTTCAAAAGTATTCAAGAAATGGAGAAACTAATATTTCTAACTATGGCCAACTAGATGTCTATAGGATACTCAGAAATACATATATATACTAACTATAGGATACATTGCAAATTAACGCTTTTTAGTTGTGGTGTAGAATGCCCCAGTAAAATTAGGTGAGGCAATACAAAAATACCCACTGTTTAACATTGTAGGTGTAGTTTTAAAATCATGCTACCCTTCAACAACTACAATAACAATCTTCATCACTGAAATCTTTTTAAAAGGATTGAACTGGATTTACATCACTGCACTTATTCACTGTATGATTATGAATTCAACTGTCAATTGCTGGACATAGATAAAATTGTAAAAATTCTATATTACAACTATTAGTTTTACTATTTAAACATTTTTAAAAGTGATTATGGCTGTAGAACTGAAAACATACCGAAATGGGAAAGTGAACAAGTATGAAATTAAAATGTAATAAAATATTTGGTTTGAACATTCACAGTTCACAAATGTGACATGATTTTTCTACTCTATTTAAAATGTTAAACACACACACTACTGGAATATAGAAGCATAAAGAAAAAACAATTATTATATCTTTAAGCGAAGCAGACTTGTAGTGAAAAAGTATCTATATTTAGCAGAAAGGTACTTGACTGCCTTATTATAGATTCAAACTCATTTTCTGGATTTCCATTTATTTAGCTTAGTATGTTGGGTGAACCCAACCATTGTGATTTATCAAATCATAACTTATGACTAGTAGAAGTGGACAACCTCTGTCCTATATGTGCCTTCATCATTCCTACCGCAACTCAGAATGCTTTGATGTTAAAGAATGTGATTTCAATACTGAATGCCTTAATATTTAATCTGAACTGTTTTTCCTAGTGTTTAAACTGAAGGATATAGGAAGCTATATTGTAGCACCCAGTCAGATATTAATGATTTTAAGAAGATATAAATAAAATAATATAAATATATATATATATTTATGTTTCTATTACCTGAAATCTGAGTCTTTCTTCTTTTACTCATTTTGGGGAGGCTTGCTAAATTGAAAAGGAAGTTTGAGCAGAGGTGACAGATTTCTGTTTTTAAAAAAAACACATATCACATTTCATGATATTTTGAAAACTGAAGCTGAAACATCTTGTTTTAAGATAAACATTTTGGTTTACATTTTTTATGCTTCAATATTAAAGTTTGAGCAAAATAATTCTGATATATTACTTTTCTATTTAAAACTGAAATTAATCTTCTTGGCTTACTTTTTTTCCTGAGAGAGTGAAGAAGCAGCAAAATAGGTATAGCCACACCCCCACCCTGATAAATGAAAATAAGACTTTCTGCTGGTTCAAGTTGTTTACCAGCTTAATGAGACCTACTATATTTCCTGGAAAAAATGTGAAACATCTAAAACTTATGTATGTTTCCTTCAAATACTCAGTTCATTTTTTAAAATGTCCATTGTTTGTAGAGTGACTTATTAGAGACATTATGTAAATAGCAATAGCACGTAGATTTATATATCGCTTCACAGTGCTTTTACAGCTCTCTCTAAGCCGTTTAGAGTCAACATATTGCCCCCAACAATCTGGGTCCTATGGACTCCTAATACAATAAAACTGATGATGCAGTGAAAAATATGTGGCTACAAGCCTACTGATGTAGATGAGGTAATTAGATGTGGACTGAAATGTTGAAGAATTTTTTATTTTATTGTTTTCTCCACATAAAACCATCCGTAGTAGAAAAAGACATCTTATCCTATTAGAGAACACTTGTTCACATTCTTTGCTTTTATTCACATAAATGTATTCCGAGTTATGTAATTTTTAAAAAAGTTTTGTATTCAAGAATAACGTTTGTTTGCAGCCCGCTTAAGAAAGCATCTTTTTAAGTTCATTAACATTTATCTCATCAATTATTATTAAAGTAGGATTTTGTCTTTAGAATCAGTATATTTGAAAATGACTGTATTGGACTGTTATGTGCTTGGGGTATTATGTGGAGACAGATTTTGTTTCTTGAAAGGCAAGGAATCCAAAAATTACACTCCCTTTCCATGCAAGGAAATTTGCCAAGGAGCATTTATAAATTCTTATTATGCGCGTAACTGATCCCACATATATCCAGCAGCTGCTCAAACCGACAAAGGCTTTTCCCGCCAAACCAAAGCATGCCCTTCTTTTCCAACAGCGCCTTAAAGTAACCGCGATCCACTCCGCCTTTCACCTCATTTAGCCGTGGCTCCTCCTATTCTATTTCTTAACGCCACGCCCCTTGATAGAAATCCTGCCCACTCCACTTAGATCGGCAGGAAGATAAACGTAGAAAACTCTAAGAGTTGTGCGCCGTCTCATTTGCGGTGCTACTTGAGGGATCTTCTTAATTCGGGGTAACAACACTTCTAATATGCCAGCGGACGCTCAGCCTTAATTATTACGAATTGTTCTGCTTTCTTCAGCGGGACAAATACATTATTCTAGAAAGCTTTCGGTAAGTATTGCCCCACTCCGTTTCAACTAGTTCATTTGAAGGTGGGAGCATCAACTTGGACTAAATTGTAAGCTCTTTTCATCATTGATATTTCTCATCGGCTTCTCGATCTCAGGGTTATGGGGAGACTAAATTAATAATAGGGAGAATGATGCCTCTGTGCCCAGACTTCCCAATCGGAATAATATTCAACACCAACCTTCTTTAATAAGGACAATTATGTGCGACTATTTCTCCCCACCCCCACCCCTCTTGCAGCAGAAAACAGTTGGAAGGCAACATCTCAGTTTTCAGACATGATCTAGTTTGTTCCGCTGCGTCAAGCTTAAATTTTGAACTCTTTTGAGAATGGCGCGGCTGCTTGGTCCTTAATTTACTGTGCCATTTTTAAGCGTTGGGCAACCTATCGCTGCCAAATAACTGCAGTGATACGCCCAGGGCTCTTTTTTTGACCCCGTTAACGCGAAAACCCAGCAGCTGCATTAAAGAGAAAAAGGAGCTACGATCACGAACGACTCCCAAATAGCAAAAGACAGGAGTTATCGTAAAGGAGGAAGGGCACTGCCGTGACAATCAAGGCAAGGGAGCCGTAAAGCCAAGCGCGGTGTCGCGGGAGGCTTCAGGAGAGAAAGCAGGAAGTGAGTGGCTTTTAATACAAAGCGGGGAAGGGGTGACATGGCCCCCTGTTGCATTACATGTTGCGCTCGCGTGGGGGGCACACAAATCGCTGCATGAAAGCTTATGGGGGGAAAAATAGGGAACCCGCAAATCAAGATAATCCTGTTAAACCTGGATATTTACTTCCTTGTTATTTATGCAAGTGTCCTGTAAGCCAGAACGGTATTGTGATTCCTATATTACGGAAAGGGAAAATCGGAGTTTCCATTGAAGAACTAGGGGTACTGTAGTACTTGTCCTGTAGTTCTTGTCCTGATTTGTGGTACAGGTAGGCCAAATAGGACGCCCTTATTTGGGAATAAGCTCTCAATACAAACGGAATTCGATGGGGCGTTTTCTGATTAACATTAATAGGGGCACAATATGGGCTGACTTTCAAGGACAAAAATATCACACCAAGTACATAGGTAGCAAGGTAATTCCTATTAAGTATTAAATGCTATCTGTTATTTTTAAATTTAGTTGTACAACTAATTCTACAGTCTTTTATCATAGACTGTTAATGGGAATAAGAGGTTGGAAAGACGGTCTCATGTATGTTTCTGGAAAGTCTGTCTGGAATCTATTTGTAAGAACGGCAGGGACATTGAGTTTGGTGATGTACAAGTGATGTACAGTGATCCTATTCCAGAGCAAAACCAAGAAAATATATCTAAAGGAGAGCATTCTGAAATAAAGGACTATAGTAAAGGACATATTATGATTTATTACACAGTGATCATAAGTGTTAAAATTGATACATCAGATGTTCTTATAAATAAATTTGCATCAATTTCAACAACATGTCAACAAAAGAATGTAAGAGATATTAGGGTGTGGTGGCAAGAAGCAGGTGCTTCTTGATTTAAAACATATTACAGTCATCATAGATGGCAACACCTAGGCATCCATGGTTGTTTCTGAAAAAGCTAAGAAAGTTGTACTTGGTCAGTACTAGGGTGGGATAACACCAGGAACTATGATCTTGACTGAGATAAGAAAAAAATTGGAAGAGAGGAATGGCAAAACACTTCCGTGCTGTTGCCAAGAAAACTGCATGGATCTGTCTATTTACAGTACTAATTGTGAGTTAGACTCCGCTCAAAGCAGTCTTGATACTTCATTTTACAAGGTATTAATTTAACTGTCTCCTGCTGTTTGAAGTCTATGTGGAGAAGGAAGTGAGAGATGACAACAGAAAGGGAGATGAGATGGATGATGGGAATGTGAGAAACAGAGACAAGAGCTTACGGAAGGCTTTCTAAATATCCTTAGATCCATCTGTCTAATGCTAACTTGCACTTGCTGAGGGCATAGTAAAGGAAAATGAAGAAGAACAGGAAGCCACCACCTCCACCACCTTCACGAGGAGGCAAGGGGACTGCTACAGGCAGACAAGTGAGTCATTATACATTTCTTCTAACCTTTGACATGTGGAATCTTTAGGAAGGCTCTGATACTTGGTTCTGTCACCATCTCTGGGGCTCTGGTGATGGTGGGGAGGTTTTACAATGACTGTGTTGAGCTGATGTAAGGATGGATTCTGCCTATGATCATGATTTTTTTGTTTTACTTTGATTGTGGATGGTTATTATATATTTGTATATTAGGTTTTATTGGATTGTTTTTTACCTGTTGTAAGTTGTCCAAAGTTGCTTAGATGAGATGGGCAGACATACAAATTGAATAAATAATAATTCCAAAACATCTGGAGCAGCATTTGAACACCATTGGTACTGATAAAATCACCATCAGTCAATTGCAGAAGGCAGCTTTACATCCTGCAACAATACATTTAATATTATTGAAAAACAATATGTGCTTATCCCTGGTCCTTGGGAAGCACTCAGTTGGTGGACAAAAATGCCAAGTGCAACTTAAACATCTGGCTGACTGTGCAACCTACCATAATATCTGTTCCAAATCCCTGCTGTCCTATTTTTGTTGCTTATAGGTCAAACTTTCTCTCTCAGAAAGCTTTATAGCAATAAGATAGGAAATACTGTAGTGCTCATCATTGCCAATTGAAAGTGACGTATGATTTTTATTATCATGAGACTTGAAAATGTGATCTAGTATTGCCTTTAATTGTCCATCAGAAATCCAAGCATTGATTTCTGCTGTTCCTTGTACAGGAAGAGATGGCATATTTTATGAAATCTCATACATATCAAACAAGATTCCTAAATTCCTATTCCTAACACAGTGTGACTCTATTGACTCTTTAATGACAGCTTTAAGCCACTATGATTAGGCTGCAACAGAAGGGTTAATGGTTTTGACAAGAGCACAAAAAATAAAGCTTAAATCCCAATACAGCTATGCTTGGAGTTAATTAAAAGGGCACCACAATACAGTACTTCTTTTTCTTAGGTCCTGAAAAGTTCTTGAAAAAGATCTTATCCAATGACATAAATATATTGATACTGATATTAAATGCCATGGGCGTTTTAATTTAGAGCAGACCTGCATAAGTTGTAAATGGAAAGGGCCATATTGATACATTAAAAATAATCACAGGCCACATAAGAAGAGCTTGTGCTCTGATCAGCTGTTCAGCAGCTACCAGGGTGGTGGCAGTGATTGAGCTGGTGATGTCAGCAAGGTCTGGAGGTATTAGAGACACTCAACAGCAAAAGGTATGGGTGGCTGGGTGGGTCCTAATGACTGCCATTATTATTACAAAGAAACAAAACTTTTGTTGGGACAGTTTTTCACCCAACTTTCCCACATTAACATCTGCAATCTTATACATATATAAACAATAACTTCAAAGTTTTCATTAAACCTATCTTTCTTTTTGTACAGCATCCACCTTTATTTAACAAAAACTTTAGTAAGATTTTTGCTCTGTCACAGAGATGCTAGTTATTTTAGAGATCCTATACCAGATCAAGCCATTTTGTTCCTAAAGAAGCCAACTGAGTGCTAGATGGAAGGACTGCAACTGGTACTTCGTATAGCAGATGTATTAAGCATAATGATTAATAATTGACAATTTTATCCATGAATTGACCTTTAAAAAAAGTTGGCTACCAATAAGGCTACATTTTAGGATAATGAATTCCACAGTTTAACTGTGTTCTGGATAACAAATTACTTCCTTTTATATGTCCTCAATCCCCTTCCCTTGAAATATGTGCTAATATTACCTTATGATAAAATTAGCACCATAAGAATTTATGTATGAAGCAAGTTCTAACTTGGTTAAGAAAGAGGTTTCTGTAGTTTACATGCTTGAATCCTATTATACAGATGGGTTTGCTGTTGGATTTCTCTCCTGAAAACATGATGGCTAGCAAAGGAGAGGATGATCAAGAACTGGAAGCTGAATTACTGGCCATTGTTGGAGGCCAACCAAATCCCAACCAGAAGCCAAATGGAAAAAGTAAGTGGACTCTGGGGTTTTTATGGGATTGTTATGACTTAAAAGTATTGATTTATGAGGTCTACGAAGTGGATATGTGCAGAGTTTTTTTTTTTTAATTGCTGCTGCTTTTTTGTATCTTTCTGGAATGTTATTATTGGTATTTTTGTGCTGATCTCTTCCAAACCAGCTCCAGGTGGCCCTCAACAGAAATAAAGACCAGAATAGTAATTCATAAAAGAAAACCTAACATCCATCAAATACTGTCCATCAGAGACATGTTTCCACTCCTTTTCAGAAACTCAGTTGGAGGAAGGGGTTTTTACATGCAGGGATAAGCTATTACTTGGCAAAGACACCACCGCTAAGAAAGATGGAATGGACCTTGTTCATATTTTTTGTGGTCTCAGTACTTCTATTCAGATACAGTATTCAGGAATTGAAAGAATAATCCAATCACCAGTGCTCAGATGAAGTCAGGACTACTTGAGTGCTACAGATGCAGCATAATGATTGCTGAGAGAAAATCTTCATCTATGGATTTTATACACATTGGCTTCTAGCCCCCCCCCCCAAAAAAAGAGATCTAGCATTGTCATGATCCTTGCTCACATGAAATCCAATATATATGCAGAAGTTTCTCACATACATACATACATACATACATACATACATACATACATACATACCGTGTTTCCCCGAAAATAAGACATGTCCCGATAATAAGCCCAACAGGGCTTTTTGGGACATGCGTTGAAATAAGCCACCCCCCGAAAATAAGCCCCCCCATTACTTTCCGGGGGGAAAGGGGGGGGCATGCCGGGAGGCGCTCTTTTTGCTGCGGGCACTTTTTTGGCCGGGAGAGCGAGAGCAAGTGAGAGTCGAGGGCACGCATACCCCACGAGACTGCTCGGCTCCTCTGGGCTCTGCCTCTCCCAGCGCTTTCCAGCCCGCTCCTGCCAACAGGGCTTTTTGGGACATGCGTTGAAATAAGCCACCCCCCGAAAATAAGCCCCCCCATTACTTTCCGGGGGGAAAGGGGGGGGCATGCCGGGAGGCGCTCTTTTTGCTGCGGGCACTTTTTTGGCCGGGAGAGCGAGAGCAAGTGAGAGTCGAGGGCACGCATACCCCACGAGACTGCTCGGCTCCTCTGGGCTCTGCCTCTCCCAGCGCTTTCCAGCCCGCTCCTG
>QLTV01001007.1:1589254-1603571 GCA_003457575.1 Thermophis baileyi
TTAAGAGGCAAGTTCAGATATTGATGGATTATTAAACTTTCGGTTTGCCACTGGGTGGCGATGGTGCATTTGCTTCCATGCAGGAGGTCTTCCCCTATTCCCTTTTCCAAGTAGGTGCTGACAGGAGTTAATCCCTGGTTGGTCTGGAACTGAAAGGCATTTCAGAAGTCCTGGAGTATCTAACTGCATTTGATGTTTTACTGCCTGGGTTTGGGTTTTGTACTAAGCCATAACTTGGTTTGTTCAATTATCCGTTAGGATAGCATATGAATCTAATTCTGAAGATCTGTATATCATGGCTTACAATTTAATGTTGTAGATGAAGCCAGCGAAATGTAGCTTATCAACCAACAATTGTTTAAAATCTATCTCCCATAAATTAATAAATAAATAAATACATACCCTGTTTTCCCCAAAATAAGACATCCCCTGATAATAAGCCCTATCGGGCTTTTGAGTGCATGGCAATAAGGCCAAGCGCTTATTTCAGGGTTCAAAAAAATATAAGACACTGTCTTATTTTCGGGGAAACACGGTACATACATACATACATACATACATACATACATACTCCTATATACCAGTATATGATATTCTAAGGAAGCTAATGTCATTTGAACAACACTGGTGGGATTATAGAGTACTCACATGGTAAGTTCAACCTGTGTTTGATGTCTGACTAAAGGGAGTACAGTAGCAGTACCTACAGTACATATAAATTGGAGTAAATCTATGAATATTTGATGCTAAAGCAAATAGACTTGTAGCCTCGCTTGGGTATTTGATGAAAGATCTACTTTAGTCTTCCAAGTTTCAGACAAGTACAATCATCCCTTTAGAGTTCTTATTTTAAGATTATCAACTTGTGCATCACAGCTGTGTGATTATGTATTTATCCATTTTTACCCTCTGCTGTATTTATGTAAGTTGTAAGTAATACAATCTTGAGCTGATTGCATGGCAGACGAGAGTGACTGCTGGTTGATGCTGCTACTTTCTCTTTCTTAGCTCCTTTGCCAATGGAAGCTATTGAAAAAATGGCTGCCCTCTGTATGAAGGACCTTGATGAAGAGGATGGGGTAGAAGAGGAAGATTTAGAAGATGATGATGAACTAATGGTAACAATACCTTGAGATCTAGTAACACCCGGTCACTATGAAACGTACTAGGTTAGAGGTGGAAACGAAAGAAATGTAGTTCGGAACAGGATTTCATAACACTTCCTAGGTGTTACGTTATATTGTCAAGATGCATACTCTGTTAGAGGTAGAAACAAAAATTGTCTTGTTTAAATTTCATATGTAGCTTTAACAATATATTTCCCTGATTTGCAGGCTGAACTAACAGAAGTACTTGAAGAAGATGGTAAGGCCCCAGGTGCTGTGGTACCTGCTGCTACTAAGGTGCATATTTTCATATCAACTTGGCTTTGTTCTTGCTTACTTTTAAGTTGCAACTCCAAAAAAATTGTCCCAAAAGTACTTTTTCTAAAAGGCAACTAGACTTTCTTGGGTTTTTCTCTCCTTTGAAAATGTTTCGCTTCTCATCCAAATAGCTTCTTCAGTTCTAATCAATGAAGCTTCTTGGATGAGAAGTGAAATATTTTCAAGGGAAAAAACAACCAAGAAAGTCCAGTTGCCTTTTGGAAAAATGACCTTTGGGACAATTGTGACTGCATGATTGAGAATCTTCATAGAAAACAGTTGAAATCCTTTCAACAGTTCCAAGAAGGCTCCACACCCATTTGCACCACTTAGGTGACCCTGATGACACAGATAAACCTCCAGGTGACCTTAACGACTCGCTAAAAGAATGCAAATGACCAGCTGTCTGCAAGAAGTGTAAATCCCCATCCCATTCCCCACCATCCAGTCAGAGCTGAAGAAGATCAGAATCCAGAGCTTCTTGGATGTGAAGTTAAATGTCTTCAAAGAAAAACCAGAAAGTCCAGTTGCCTCTTGAAAAAAGCACCTTTGGGTCACATATCTTTGCAGTGCTTGCTGTGCCTTCCTTGCACCCTCTTGCACTCTTCGCATCCCTTGTCACTCTCATGCAGCCTCCTCAACTCCTGCAGCCTCCCTTACCCTCACCACATCTTGCTCGCACCCTTGCACATCCCTGAACACCCTCCCCGTGCTTTCCACGCACCACATTGTGCCCTCTCCCATCCAGTAGCATCCATCCATCCGCCTGCCTGCCTGCCTGCCTGCTTGAAAGCCACTGTGGGTTTGCAATTTCGTGCCAGCATCACCACTGATTTGGTTGTGGGAAGCTGACAGGAAGTTGCCTCACTTAATGACCATGGGATTCGGTTAACAATGACAATGGCAGGGATTGTCATCACTAAGTAATGCTGTCACATTTACATCCGCATCACTAAGAGATGGACATTCCAGTGCCAGTTGCCGGCATAAGTCAAACACTACCTGTATTGCCTCTTTCAAAGCTCATGGAATCATTCTTCCCCCAAGGAAGTGGATTCTATCTTATGGATCCAATGCCATGTGACCTCCCTAATCTCACTAGCTAGGAGGGGTGAGGATAATAATAAAAGTGGCTTGAGTTAGCACCTGAGAGTCCTGTTTACTCAAGAATAACAGGATCAAATTCTTCCCAACTAATCAAGCTGACCCTGCTCCATCTGCCCACAATCACACATCTAACACCCCCCCCCCAATTCCTAGAACTCACACAGTCAGGCTTTCCAATCAACCCACTACCCCTCCAGACACCGTCTTAAATGCACTTATGCAGCAATCTTAAGAGCAGCCTTATAAAATCCATAGTAATAAATTTTGCTCTGGCTTTTTTCCTCGTGTCTTGAAAATGTATGTAACAAAACCCAGCAACAATAAATCATATGTCCCAAGGCAAAGAATATAACAATTTGAGTTAAGGCAATAAGGATTCCAGAAATAAAAAGCTCATCTAAAAGGCAATCTGAAGGCATGTTTGAGCAGTTCTGCAAATTTCTGGGTGGACATAAATAAACTAGAAAGATAGAACAGCATTTCTTTTTGCAAGAGTGTAAAAGAGTGTATAATTTTGATTCCAAGTTAGTAGCCTGTCCCTTTTTTTTTTTTTTTTTTTTTTTTTATTTTTTGCCAGGAATATGATTTTCCTTCTCTTTTATATTGCTGTTTATGGTTTATTGCTGGAGGGGGAAGAACATATCCTGGGACTCCTGGGTTTGACCTCAGATGTACACTATGCCACAGAGTAACTCTTCTGCAGTTGAACTAATGTTGGCTTGCCATAAGAAATAAGGATTGGTGTTGTGCTTTCCCAGGAACACGGTGCTCCAGCTGCTTCCAGCACATCTGAATCCATTTTGCTGGAAAGACTGGCTATGTACAAGGTTGCTGTTGCTAATGCAAAACAAGCTGGGGAAAGTTCCAAAATGCGTCGCTATGAAAGAGGCCTCAAAGTAAGTCACCGAATATTTGCTGGGATAAATGTTTTTAGTGTTTCTTAATAACATTAATAGGAAGCTTGTGCTGGAAAGGACTTTCGTTCCTTTCACGCCTAGTACTTTCCATTGTGAAAGTATTTCCATTGGAAGCCATCACTAATCATTTTGTGTTTCGTTGCCCAGTAGTACAAGTAAGTCTATTTTTTAGTGCTAGCTGTGAGAGTGAATGTCAGTTCTATACAGGATAGTAGAGTACAGTAGTGATATGGTTAGCCATTGGGATCTTACCTGATTTAAGAATTAAAACCTCTACAGATCTTGGCAAGATGCAGAAGTTATGGAAAGACTTGGGTAAGGTTTACAAGAGTCTTGGAGGTTCTAACAAAGCTATAAGTAGATGTGGCCAGAGGGAGGAAACCCAAGATAAAGATGGAACTTTGACAGATATGGAAAGTGTCACTTGAGCAGCTGATAAATGAAATGAGAAATGCTTTTTTCTAACTTCAGTGGTAGATAACCATTGTTTCCCATGAGGATTTTATAATGCTCCAGTCTTATCTGTCTTGAAGATCCTTTTGGAGTGGGTAAAGGATGTGATTTTTACAAACCATGTCCTTTTACTGGTGGCATATTCAATTTATGGATGAACCTGCAAGGTGCTGTTATTATATGAAGTCTTTTTCCCCCCAGACTCTAGAAAACCTATTGACCTCTGTAAGGAAAGGCAAAAAGATAGATGAAGATGAGATTCCTCCACCAGTAGCTACAGGAAAGAGTAGTAATTGCCCGCAGGCTGCTTCTTTGAAGACCGCTCCAACCTCACAATCCTCCACACCAGAAGAAAGTGAAGTGTTAACCAACCACTTTACTCCAGAGCCACCAGCTGCAGCTCTTGAACAATCACCATCTAAATCATCCCCTGGGTCACAGCTGCCTCCCAAAGTTCCACCACCAAAACTTCCAAAACCAAAGATTTCTCCAACAACCGGTCCACCACTCAATTCCTCAGAAACACCACTGGAAACATCTGCCCCAACAGCATCTTCCCTTTCGTCAGGTTAGTACTGAACAATATGACCCAGCTTAAGGTGACCAAGAGAGGAAAGATGTGATTTGTATTGAGAAATATGATTTTCTGCAGAGGAAACAAAAGCTCAATTTAGCTTTAATTCTGGATCCAGTACTATTTTTAAGGAGTTGAGTATAAGGTAGTTCAAAGGACTAACTAAAATGCCACGAGAAAGTGACAAGCTTTCTAGCTCTCCAAAATCTCTTATCATCTGAGTCAGCCCAAAAGCTGGGAAAGGAGAAAAAGCAGTAGAGAAATCTGTCAATTTTACCGGGTATCATGACTATGAGGTCTACATGTCAACTGTCCCATTCAGTCATCTAGCAAAGAAAGAGATGCAGCCATGACACTTCAGCAGATTCTCCAGGTTGGAAATTCCAGACTGACGTAATGAATTATGGAGAAGAGCTGTTAATAGGGCCAGAAGAAGGGAGATTTAGGTACAACCGTGTTGATGCTCATTCAGTCATGAAAATAAAATGGAAAGAAGTCTGTAAAGGAAAATTAGAATACAGAACAATTACAGTAAGATGTTTTGCAGGACTTAGATACCTTGGTGGATTAATATTTATATTAGCTAAGTACTTGTAATAGGTATATAGGAGCTCTCTCTTTCTCTCATGTCTAACTGTATTACTTTACTTTTGGACCATTATTTGTATTAGGATCTTTTTGGTTAATGTTCAGCACCTTAAGATTTGGATTTGATTTAATCTTCCTTGCATCATTTTGAATTGCCTGGAACCCAATTTAGCATTAATTTTGTGTATAGCTAGGATTCTTCAGTTAGTTTCACCAGAATAAGTGTAGCCAAGATACAACATGCTTTTTGTTCATTGATTAGGTCTGATAACAGCAGCTGAAAGGATTAAAAAGAATAGAATCAAAGCAAGCTTTATTTTTGTTCTTCTCAGATCCCATGCATTTGATGTCTCGTGTTTGATAGAAACCACTTTAAAAAATCTGTTGCCAATCATAAACCTTTGAAGTTGGGCCAGAGCATAAATCACAGTAAAACCTTGTGCTAATATTTTCTTTTGGGAGTGCATAGCCTTAGCAGAACCCCGAGATCTAAAGAATAGCTTACGTACTCATGGCGTATTCTTAAGCCACTATTCCTCATGGCAAGTTGCTTTTGAAACAGGTGATTTTTGAAAAGCATCTGACATATTTCATGATGGTCTGCCAATCAAATGGGGTGGGAGTAGAGACATACAATTCTTGGAACAAATCAGTGAGGGTCTCTTACTCCCAGTTCATCAGATCACTTTGATAGAGAAGGTAGCATTGTGATCAGCCACTAGTTTCTGATACGTTAGAACTGTATTTTATGCAGCTTTTCCTAAACCAAGTATAAATTTGTGTGCTGCAATGTAAGTAGAAAAGTAAATTGCAAATACATGTATTGCAATAGTGACTTGTTCAAATATTTATATATTTCTTGATTAAAGTATAGATGCTGGAAAACATAATAGCATGTCTCTCACACATAGCCTTCAAGTAATTTTTGACACTTAGAAACAGCCCCAGAATTTTTCCAAAAGTGCTTTTCTTCCTATGGCTGAGCAGTCACCTAGATGATTTTGAGTCTACATCGGGACTAGAACTCACAGTCTTCAAGTTTCTAACTCAGGGCCTTAACTTTTATATTGAATTGGCTCTACACTTAGATGCTTACAATTATAATATAAACTGATTAGTCACTGATAACTGACTCAGTCAATATTTTGTAATCATTTCACTACACTACTCATGTGTAGTGAAAGAAAAAAAATTAGCAAAAAGAAAAACATATAAAAAGTGTTTATTTCTAACTGTTTTTGTGTTTTAATTGATGTTGTTCACCACCCAGTGTTAATTGGA
Organism: Thermophis baileyi; assembly: GCA_003457575.1. Lineage (NCBI taxonomy): Eukaryota > Metazoa > Chordata > Lepidosauria > Squamata > Dipsadidae > Thermophis > Thermophis baileyi. The sequence continues at coordinate 1,595,599 of QLTV01001007.1, forward strand.
TTGAGATGAGTGGCTATAGAGATTGAATGAATAAATAAATTGGATAGCTCCCTTTAATTTTCCCTCCCATTCTTTCCTTCTTCCCTACATGCTTTATTAATTTAAAGATGGAAAATTTTATGAAGGTTTTTATAATGATTTTATTAAACATTATAGCTAAACAGATACAAACTAATGCAGACTACAAAAAATAAAAGAATAAAAAGAAACAATAGCACAAAAAAGAATTGAAAAAGAATACAGAAAAGAAAAAAAAATAAGAGTATAGGAATAGGAAAGAGAAGAAATATCTAAAGAAGTGACTTCATACAATCAGGATAAACAATTTTAACAACTTATCACCTTCTGTAAAAATACAACAATTTCTTCATCCCCTATCTCATCTCTTATCTATAAAAAAATCCTTAAAACCTTGTCATTCAGTCCTAGTCAGCAGAAGTCCATGAAGGAAAATTATATGAAGTTACGGTACCTACGATCATGGACCTTGTATAACCTGAAATTCAACACATGTTAATTCAACCTTTTTTGGCTGGAGGTGTTAGATGCTCCTTCACGTGGGGCAAACTCTGGGGTCATGCCAGTGTGGTTCTAGTTGGGCCCCATACATTCTGCGCTCTCCTTCCCCATCTTTTAATCGTAATCTATATTTTTTATTGTGATTAGATATAATACTTTTATGATTATTGCTTTTAATGTCAGCCACCCGGAGTCGCTTTGCAGCAAGTTGGGTGGCAAAGAAATTTAATAAACAAACAAGCTGCAAGGCTGAGAAAGGCCTGCTTGCCTGCTCTGCTTTCCTCAGTCTGTGCCGAGTGACCCTCACAGTTGCAGTTCATGCAGAGTGGTGGGCTTGGGTTGGACTCCTACTGAACCGCGACTCAGGAGCCTGGAGTTTTGTAGCACCAAAATTAGTATTAGGGGCTAACTTAATCTTTGTGTGCTCAGTTTACCTTCTGTGCAGGTTTGTCGAGTAGAATGCGTGCAGATACGTGCACCCTTAGATGGGTACATAGATTGTGACAGCTTCCCTCTTTGCCCTTAGATGCTCCGAACTCCAGCACTCAAGCTGTCCTGCAAGCCAGAGCACGGGAATATAAGCTGGCTGCCTTGCGTTCTAAGCAAGAAGGTGACATTGAAATGGCCACCAAATATTACCGCCTGGCAAAGGTAGGTGTGTTTTCACAGTAAAGTAACACTGCCTTTTTTTAAAAAAAAAAGAAAAAAAAATCCTCACTGGGAAAATTAGCAAGGAAGAAAACGTTTCCATCCTTTTTTCTGCCTGCCCTCAAGACTCTTGTTATACCCAATGAATTAGACTATAGTGTGGCTTGCTTGGCTTGGCATAACATGGGAACCCAGCTGCTATATTTTGTAATCCATGTGTGAGCCAATCATGACTTGATGAATGAAGTATAATTTAAGGAAAGATATAAACCATACCAATATATGGAGCAGGTACAAAAGCTAAAATTCGCATAGGTTGGGTTTTGCTCTATATTCTAGGATGGCTCACATTCATCATTTGATTCTGATGTGAGTCACGGCTCATATCACTAAAATTAGGAGGATGCCTTTGCCTGAATTGTCCAGTTTTGATGGCAATTATGCAAAAGCAGCCCTTCAGATAAAACCTTATGTAGTATTTTGGCTTAGGGAAGGTCTTGCCACTGTACCTTTAGTTTTTCTTTCATATTCTCCCCTTTGGATAAGAGGGATCTGTCTGGCAGGCTGGTAGTACAGATAACGGAGATAATGAATGTGGAATGTTTCTGCCTCATGCAGCCAGTAAAAACAACTTGATGGGGGAAACTGTAGGTAGGATATGAAGCAACTGCTGTATTTCCTCTATTGCTTGGCAACCTCTCTGATCCACCCCTCTTATGAAGTGGTGGCAAAATTCAGATTATAGATTTTTCATCTAAAATTCAACTGTGAAACTTAATTGCTCAGTCACAGTAGTTTTTTATCTGAAAGTGTACAGGTAATCCTCGACTTAAAAATTGGGACTGGAATTTCCTTCATAAATTGGGGCAATCGTAAAGCGACTTATCATGTGATTTTATTACCATTTTTACCGCAGTCTTTAAGCAAATCCAGCTTCTCCAATGGTTTTTGTTTTTTTTTTGCTGGAAACCAGTAAAAAAGGATGCAGAGCGTAATTTGCCTGACCCAAATTGCAATCATGTGACCATAGGTGGGGTTGCAGTGGCATAGATGGAAGTATAGGTCATAAAGCACTTTTTCTGAGGCCATCATAACTTTGAACTGTTGTTAAATGAGGAGTTGTAAGTCGATGTGTATAGAAGAACAAACACTTACTTGCCTGTATTCATGTTTTTCAGAGTTTTGAGCCTATTTTAGACTCTCTTGATAAAGGAGAAGCTGTGGATCTCAGCAATCTGCCGCCACCTCCAGGTGAGAATGGAAAATAGGCTATATTTGTCTTAGGCATTATCTTTGTTGAGAATTTGATTATACAGATCATGCATCAGAAAGTCAAATCAGATGGCAGTGAAGATAGTAAGTCTTGTTTCTTTTAGAGTTTCACTGTCAAACGCCTGCACTGAAACATGAAACACCAATCAGATTACTAGATGAAAGTAAATGGAAGCTTATTGATTTGTTCTTCAACCCAAAGTATGGAATAATCTCAAACAAGGTATCAGTTATCATAAAAGCTAGGCATTCTAAAGCTGAAACACAGACCTTTAACAAAACACTGGAATAATCCTTGAGCGACAACTGCTTTTCATCTAGGTATAGACAGGGAAGTGGATATAGCTCTTAATTTCTCAGCAGTTTTCAGGACATACCAGTAAATTATTTTCAGTGGAAATAAATATTAGGGAATTCAGTAGGCTGGCCTTTGCATAGGATATGTTTCTGATTTACACAAAGGTATTGTGAAACACTAAGGCATGTAGAATTGCAATAGTCCGCAGGGCAGTTGTTTGGGATTTGTAAAGAAAAGGTGAAGGATTAATGAAATTTGATTCTTCTTTGTGGCTTCTGTGTGGTCCTACCCATGACCAATGAAAAAAAGGACAATTTTAATTTTGCAATCTGTCTTAGCTTGATATCAATTCTTATGTCATCATTTCAGGTTCTTATAAAGGAGAATATTTGTAGCTCAGGGTTGACATAAGGGGGTCCTTGGTGCTCTATGAGCTTGCTTGTTTTCTTGCAGACGTTTCATTACCCAAACTAGATAAAATCAGACCAATAATCAAGTAAACAATACCCCAATCAAGAAACTGCCAAAGCAGCCAACAGCAAACAGCCCAACCAAAGAATCTCTAAGACTACCCCCAACAAACACTGACAGGCAAGCCACTAGAACCGTGATGGCGAACCTATGGCATGCATGCCACAGGTGGCACACAGCACCCTCTCTGTGGGCATGTGAGCTGTCGCCCCAATTCAGCTCCGCCGTGCATGTGCGCGCACCTCCCGCCGGCCAGCTGGTCGTTGGGTCTCTGCTGCGCATGCGCGTGGGGCGTGCGTGGGGCTGTGCGTGCATACATGGGGGAGGGCGCGTGCGGTGTGTGTGTGCATGCATGGGAGGGCATGTGCAGGGGGCGCGTGCATGCACGGGGTGCATTTGTGGGGGCTGTGCACGCATTGCATTTTGGGGGTTTGGGTGCGTTTGCGCGCGCGTTTGCGCGCGCTTGCGCTTTGGGCACTGGGTCTGGAAAAGGTTAGCCATCACTGCACTAGAATATAAACTGACAGCAAACAGCACTCCTTACTAGCACTGATGATGTTACCTAGTTTGCAAGAATACAAGCAAGCTCAGAGAGCACCAAGGACCCCTCATTTCAGGTTCTTGCTAAGAATCCAAACTCTGCTTTTGTTTCTAACTTTGGCAGATATAAATGAAACTGACTCTAATGTTGAACTGCTTGGTCTGCTGCTTCAGTGCAATTTTAGGGTGTGTGTGTGTTGTGATAGAAGGGGTTATTAAAGGTATATGGGTATCACTGTGTAGTGTCTGCTTAGTGGTGAGAACTGAGAATTCTCTCACCTCTGGAGAAAGATGATGGAATCCTCAAGATTCATGTCCAGCTCAGAACTTTTATTTATCTGCAGGATTGATGTCCTGACTTTTATTTGAATGATCTAAAGTCATTACATGGTTTGTAATAAGGTGGATTCTCAAGTCATATAATTCAGAAATTCCATCTAAGGGCAGATACCATAGTATCCTTCCTTACATTCTACCATGTCAAGCAACTGCATTGGAATAGAAAGCATTGTTAATGTATATTTTAGTGATGGCGAACCTTTTTTTGCTCAGGTGCCAAAAGGGTGCACGCGCGATAGCGCGGGCGTGCCCAAACCCATAATGCAATGCCCTCCCCCCCATGCATGTGTGCACAACAAACTTCCGGTTGGGCCGTTTTCTGCCATCCCCAGGCTCCGGAGGCTTTCCTGAAGCCTGGGGAGGGCGAAAACGGCCTCCCCCCCACCCTCCAGAAGGCCGAAAATCAGCTGGCCAGCGCGCACATGCACGCTGGAGCTGACATAGGGCAAAGCCTCGCGTGCCCTCAGATATGGCTCCGCATGCCACCTGTGGCACGCGTAGGTTCACCATCACGGGTATATTTGAATCGATCGGTATGCTTTGAGTGCCTGAGTTAGGATGGGCTGGGAGAAAGAGGTAAATTAGGGGCTGGGGTGAAATGTAATCAAGAATCGCAGGAGGGAGGGGCTGTTTCCCAGAGGGCAGAGAGACAGTGGAGCTTGGAATGTTTGGTAGACAGGAAGAGAGCAAGGATGGACCCTATTCACAGAGTATACCTACAGTTATTGAAGGTAATTGCTTTAGTCCGGCAAGATTCCTGTGTGTAGACGAACAACAATAAAAAAAGCTACTCAGAAATAACTCCACGTGTCATTTTTGGTTCTTTGAGCCTGACAGAGGCAGGTGATATAACTGAATCTTCCCTCCTGAGATGAAATGCAGACTCTTTTATTAATTAGCTTTTTAACTTACTTTAGTTGGTTATCTGATTTCCACAGATCAGTTACCCAAGGAGATGTTATCTTCACGTGTACAACAGACTCCGGTGGCAACAGCAACACCACTTGCTCAAGCAGTAAATCATCCAGCCCAAGGAGTCTCAAGGACAGCAGGTGGGAACTCCAAAATACTTTGGTTTTGTTTCCTGTTTCTTGATAATAATGCTTCTTTATTTATTTATTATTTCAATTCATATGACTGCCCATTTCAAATTCATTTAGGTATCTACCGGTAACAACAATTTAAAATGCCATAAAACAACAGTTTACAATAGAAATAATATATACATAATCAACAGCCAAAGTAACAACCAAAACAACCAGCAACAAATCAACATAACCATTGCATGGTCTCTGCCACACAGCTGAATCCCTCAGCTTAGTGAGACAACCATGTCTTTAAGGCTAAACAGAAAGCCAGCAGGGTCAGGACCAACCTAAACTCAGGAAGGAAGGGGATGTTGACCCAAAGGGTGGCCACCACAAGAAAAAGACGGTCTTCCTGGGTCCCACCATATGGCACTTCCTAATAAATGGGATTGGGACTATGCCTTTTCTGCCATATCTGATCATCAGAGAGGTGGTCCCTCAAATAACTTGGCTGCGTGCCATAAAGGACTTTATAGGTCTAGCCCAATAGGATAAGAGACTGGCCATGTTCTCTCAGAACAGCTCACCCTCTGTCACCCCAACTCTCACCACAGAGTTCTTGTGGTGCAACCCTTCCTCCCACAACCCATACTACCTAGCCCCCAAGTTAGGGGATCCCTATGCAATGTTCTTTTACACAGAGAGTTTGCAGTTGAATTTGATGTACGAGTGAAGGGATATGTACTGCTGCTGCTTTTTCCTTCTGTGGTTAGCATGGTGACTTTCCTACAAAAAGACATCTTGCTTCAGGGTACAGCCTGGACCTCTCAGACCTGATGTCTCAAGTCCAGTTCTTCCAGAATTAATATATCTCAGACTAGATAGTATTGGCTTTTCTCATTCAAACAATGAGGAAATGGAAAACAAATAGAGAAAGTTCAAGGAGCAAAATTCATAGCTATCTAGCTTGACTTACCTGTGAAAAGAGTTGAAAACTTTCTAAACCTGTTCTATTCTGCTCCCTCTGTGTCTTAATAAGACCAGCAGAGTCCCGTCACAGAACAACTATTTTATATGAGAGACATGATTCTTTAGTTAAACCTTCCTTTGAATCCGTATGAATATAAGTAAGGGAAATTTGTGCTTTTAATATTTAGAAAATATTGCTTCTAGGGAGGTACCCTCAGTCATGTGACCTTCCACCCTCAGTCCGAAGTGACCACTCTTGGGTTTAGTACCTAGCGATCTAACCAAGCGCTTGTCTACATATCTCCCTGGGTTCTGGAAGGCCTCAAGCTTTTATAAGATACGTGATAGATCTTTTCTGCCAGTGTGCTACCTAGAATTCTACCTTTGGTTTCCAGAGAGGCCAGCACCCCCTCGAGATATGATGGAGGCCTTGCAGCAGAGGATGGACAGATACAAGGCGGCAGCAGTCCAGGCAAAGAGCAAAGGAGAGGACAGGAAGGCCAGAATGCATGAACGGATTGTGAAGGTGAAGTGGCTGCATATTGTGACTTTGGATGTTCATTTGCTGCACCATGCCTCGGGGTGTAACTGGGAAGAGCAAGTAGAGCAGCATTTGAAATTCTTGAATGTGTTCTGCTTTTTCCTATTGTCTCCCTATGGTGGAATTATAGGTTCTATTAATTGCACAGATACTGCAACCATGCAAGACTCGGGTCAGAGGAGGAGCTGGTGGAGACTAAAGCAGCTTGATGCTTTTGTTAATATTCAGTGTCTAAGATCAGTACATAATGTTAGTGTCAAATGTGCCACTTGATTGCTCTTTAGAAAAATGATCTCTAGTGGGCTACTCTCAGAATAGTTAGAGTTTGCTCTCCACTTCCCCCCTCCCCCATTTCTTCTGTTTTTAATTCTTTATGGAAAAAGGAAGCCTCCAGACATTCTGCTTCTTGAAAGGGGAATTTCAGCCTGAATTCCTTCAGAAATTCGCCACTGTAGACAGAAAGTTAATGAGATAGGTCTTTGAACAAAGCAACCTATTTATATATTTTAAAAAGTACACATTCCAGAGGGAATTGCAGAATAGCTTCATAATATTCAAATGACATGGATTAAAACGTCCCAGTGGCAGCTCATCAGAGAGCATTCTATTCTATGGTGCTTGCTTTTGATGTGCAATAGAAAGATTTCAAATTACAACCCCTTGGTATTGTTGTCATTGACAATGGCAGCAAAGCAAGCCAGGCCTTCTAATGAAAACTTCTTATAGTAGCCTCCTCCAACAACAAACAAGGGGTGTGGGGCTACAAATCCCATTTATCATTGCCAGCATCCTAGGAGTTATATGGAATATATCAAGAGAGCTGTTATATTCTTTCTTAGCAGTATTGTTTGAATGATTAATTGAGAATGATTGTTTGAGAATATTCTTGATGCTCCTGATGAAGATATAAAAATAATACTATAAGCAACCATTTGGACAGAACCAATCTTGTTATACAAAGACCATATTCTTAAAGGAATTTTGTAGCTTATTGCTTTTTTTTAAATTCTCCCAGCAATATCAAGAGGCCATCAAAGCTCATAAAGCTGGGAAACCTGTGGAGTTTGCTGATCTTCCTGTGCCACCAGGTATTTAATTTCCAATTCTGCTAGTTCTGTTGTTTGCTTTAGGATTTTTCTAGACTTTCAGTGTCGGGGTTAGGAAAGCATATCCAGGAGTATGGCAGGTAATGGAGCAGATCACATCTCTTCCCTCTACAGGTAGCCTTGTCCCTTTTCAAAACTCCCCTGCTAAGCTCTTCTACTCACATTAAAGAGAGTTTTAAACTTTACCCACTCCTAGTTGGCTATTATTATTATTATTATTATTATTATTATTATTATTATTA